>CM065715.1:87275279-87285279 GCA_033310375.1 Conus canariensis
TCTGTTATTGTTACTACAGCTGTTTTTGAGAGTCTGTTGTTGTTACTACAGCTGTTTTTGAGAGTCTGTTGTTGTTACTACAGCTGTTTTTGAGAGTCTGTTGTTGTTACTACAGCTGTTTTTGAGAGTCTGTTGTTGTTACTACAGCTGTTTTTGAGAGTCTGTTGTTGTTACTACTGAAGATTTTGAGAGTCTGTTGTTGTTACTAAGCTGTTTTGAGAGTCTGTTGTTGTTACTACAGCTGTTTTGAGAGTCTGTTGTTGTTACTACAGCTGTTTTTGAGAGTCTGTTGTTGTTACTACAGCTGTTTTGAGAGTCTGTTGTTACTATGATGTTTTTTATTGTCTGGTGTTGATATTAGCGTTGTTGTTGTCGGTCTGTGGTTGTTACTACTGACGTTTTTGATTATCTGGTGGTTCGGTGGCCTTTGAGGTTAAGCGCCCGCCAAGCAAGTGAGAAGTCAGGGTATCGAACCCCGTACGGGGCAAAGAACTTTTCACCGAATCAGTAGACTATTTTGGTGTGGTCTAGGCGCTAGTCTTTCGGATGAGACGATAAAACGATAAACATGCTTTCTACGCACCGAAAAGAACCCATGGCAACAAGAGAGTTGTCCCTGGCAAAATTCTGTTAAAAACAAACTCACATTAGCAGGCAAAAACATATATACACAGGCACTTTCACTGAAGTTGGAGTATGGCGGCCTTAAGGGCGGGATAAAAAAAAAAACCGGTCATACACACAAAACTCCACTCCCTTGGTTGGGTGGATTGGATTAATAATGATAATAATGAATACTTATATAGCGCCTATTCTCGGTTAGAGACCAAGCTCTAAGCGCTTTACAATCCACACTCGTTTACACAACGGGCTGCCTACCTGGGTAGTGCCGACTGAAGAGCTGCCAGCTGGCACTTCATTCAGTCGTTTCCCGTGTCGTCCAGTCAATATCGTTCACTCAGTTTCCTTACTTCCTTCATTCTTTCCATTTCTCACGCAGGGTGCATGCTATGTGTAACGTGTCATCCATACCAACGGCCAAACTGGCCTTCTCTTCCGAAAGTTGGTGATGGGATTTTACGTGTGTGCAAGATGTTATGCGTGCGTTCAGACACGGAACCTCGGTTTATAGTCTCATTCGAAGGACTGTATGGGAAAATGGAGTCAGAACCAATGTTAACTCCGAGGGAAAAATCCCCCTGTACCGAAACGGCCCGGCGGAGATTCGAACCCGCAACCCCAGGATCACGAGTCCGGCGCTCTACCAACTGAGCTATTCCGGCTCCCCATGCCTGTTTATGCAGGGAGTGTCCGCAGAAGTATCAGCCTGCGTGTGCAGAAAGAAAGAAAAGATCTAGTCTGTCGTTGGAACAACTTGCCTGGGTTATGGTAGCATTTGTAGTCTGTCGTTGTTTTCAGGTATTGTTGGTTCTCTGTTGTTTTTTCTGGTGTTGTTGGTTCTCTGTTATTTCTGGTGTTGTTGGTAGTCCGTCATTATTTCTGGTGTTGTTGGTAGTCTGTCACTATTTCTGGTGTTGTTGGTAGTTTGTCATTATATCTGGTGATGTTGGTAGTTTGTCATTATGTCTGGTGTTGTTGGTTCTCTGTTGTTATTTCCGGTGTTGTTGGTAGTCAGTCATTATTCCTGGTTTTGTTGGTAGTCTGTCATTATTTCTGGTGTTGTTGGTAGTCTGTCATTATTTCTGGTTTTGTTGGTAGTCCGTCATTATTTCTGGCGATGTTGGTAGTTTGTCATTATGTCTGGTGTTGTTGGTTCTCTGTTGTTATATCTGGTGTTGTTGGTAGTCCGTCATTATTTCTGGTGTTGTTGGTAGTCTGTCATTATATCTGGTGTTGTTGGCAGTTTGTCATTATGTCTGGTGTTGTTGGTTCTCTGTTGTTATTTCTGGTGTTGTTAGTAGTCTGTCATTATATCTGGTGTTGTTGGCAGTCTGTCATTATATCTGGTGTTGTTGGCAGTTTGTCATTATATCTGGTGTTGTTGGCAGTTTGTCATTATTTCTAGTTTTGTTGGTAGTCTGTCATTATTTCTGGTGTTGGTAGTCTGTCATTTGTTACTACCAGAGTAGTTGGTAACCTGTTGCTGTTGTTGTTGTTGTCGTCGTCGTCGTCGTCGTCGTTAGTGTTTGTTATTATTACTGTGTTATAAATAGTCTTTGTTACCACTGATGGTTTTGGTAGTTGATGTTACTATTGACTTCGGTAGTCTGTTATTACCGGTGTTGTTTTTAGTCTTTTGCTGTTGTCAGAGGAGGTGCTGGTGGTCTGTTTTTGTTACTAGTGGTGGCGTTGGTAGTCTTTTGTTACAACTGGAGTAGCTGGTAATCTAATGTTCTTATTACTGGTGTTATGGGTAGCCTGTCGTCACAGCTGGTGAAATTGGTAGTACATCTACTGTTACTTCTGGAGTTGCTGGTAATCTGTTATTACTGGTGTTGCAAGTAATCGGTTGTCACCACTGGTGATATTGGTAGTCTGTTGTGACCACTGGTGGTATTGGTAGTCTGTTGTCACCACTGGTGGTATTGGTAGTCTGTTGTTACCACTGGTGGTATTGGTAGTCTGTTGTTACCACTGATGGTAGTGGTAGTCTGTTGTCACCACTGGTGATATTGGTAGTCTGTTGTGACCACTGGTGGTATTGGTAGTCTGTTGTCACCACTGGTGGTATTGGTAGTCTGTTGTTACCACTGGTGGTATTGGTAGTCTGTTGTTACCACTGATGGTAGTGGTAGTCTGTTGTCACCACTGGTGATATTGGTAGTCTGTTGTGACCACTGGTGGTATTGGTAGTCTGTTGTCACCACTGGTGGTATTGGTAGTCTGTTGTGACAGCTGGTGGTATTGGTAGTCTGTTGTCACCACTGGTATGATTGGTAGTCTGTTGTGACCACTAGTGGTATTGGTAGTCTGTTGTGACCACTGGTGGTATTGGTAGTCGTCACCACTGGTGGTATTGGTAGTCTGTTGTGACAACTGGTGGTATTGGTAGTCTGTTGTCACCACTGGTATTATTGGTAGTCTGTTGTCACCACTGGTGGTAGTGGTAGTCTGTTGTGACCACTGGTGGTATTGGTAGTCTGTTGTCACCACTGGTGGTAATGGTAGTCTGTTGTTACCACTGGTGGTAATGGTAGTCTGTTGTCACCACTGATGGTATTGGTAGTCTGTTGTCATCACTGGTGGTAATGGTAGTCTGTTGTCACCACTGGTATGATTGGTTGTCTGTTGTCACCATTGGTATGATTGGTAGTCTGTTGTCACCACTGGAGCAGCTGGTAATCTGTTGTTATTACTGATGTCGTGGGTCGTCTGTTGTTATTACTAGTGCTAGTAGTCCAGTGGTCCGGTTATAACTGGTGTCATAAGTAATCTTTGTTAAGTACTGTTAGTAGTCTTTGTTACTACCAGTGGTGTTCGAAGTCTGTTGTTATTATTACTGGTGTTTAAGTAGTCTTTGCTACCACTGGGGTGTTGGCAGTCTCTTGTTATTGCTATTGGTATTTTGAGTAGTCTTTGTTACCACTTGTGGTGCTGGCAGTCTATTGTTATTAATACTGGTGTTTTGAGTAGCCTTTATTACCACTGGGGTGTAGGCAGTCTATTGTTATCATTACGGGTGCTTCGAGTAGTCTTTGTTAGCACTGGGGGTGTTCGTTGTATGTTGTCACTGCTGGTGCTGTTAATAGTCTGATGTTATGACTGGTGCTGTTAATACTCTTTGTTGTTACAAGTTAGAGTTGTCGGTGATCTGTTGTTGTTAACACTGGTTTAAAAAAATTATTGTTGTTACTACTACTGTTGCTGTTTGTGGTTTGTTGTTGTTACTATGGGTGTGTAGCGTTCGTAGTTTGTTGTCATTACCGCTTGTAATTTTGGTAATCTGTTGTGATTGATGGTGTCATAGCCTGTTGGTGTTACTACTGCAGCACTTGGTAGTCTATTGTTGTTACTACTGGTGTTGTTGATAGTCTGTGTATGTTGCCACTGGTGTCGTTGATAATATGTTGTTGTTACGACTGGTTTTGTTGATAGTCTGTTATTACTAGTGTTGATAGTCTGTAGTTACTAGTGTTGATAGTCGGTTATTACCAGTGTTGATAGTCTGTAGTTACTAGTGTTGATAGTCTGTTGTTACTACTGGTCTGTTATTGTTGCTGGCACTGAAGTGTTATCTCCCTGCCAAACACAATCAGTAGAAGGTCTGGTGTCCACAGTTCATACTGATCCCAAACCTTCTCTGACTTCAACTGATATTCCATATCAGCACTAGCAGGATGGACACAGTGGAGGCCAAAATAAAGAAATTCACTAGGAAACGGTTCGTTGTCCCACCTGGTTTCGTTAACGTTGCATCCTACTGCAGCCAAGCAAAGCTGAAGCTTCCTCTAAAATACATCTCCGAGGAGTACAGAGTGGATTGATGAAGATCACTAGCCATGGTTGAGGAATGCAGAGAGAAGGCTGGGAGATCAATCCAGCTCAAGCTAAAGGCTGGCAGAAAACGGAAACTTCGGGAGAGGGTGGGTGCGGCAAAAGCAAGTCTCAAGATCAGGAAATTAACAGCACACACACACACACACACACACACACACACACACACACACACACACACAACACACACACACGCGCGCGCGCGCGCGCGCGCTCAAGAGCTAGGGTCAACAGGAAAAAAGTGGTGGTCACAGGCAAAAGGGAACGCAAACAGAGACATGGTAAAAGACGAATTGAAGAAAGGAGAAGATGTCAATATAGTCCAGAAGACAGTCCAAAAGACAGTCCAGCAAGGCCAACAAGGACAGTGAACTACGTGGGAAACTGCTCTCCAGAGAAGTCTTAGCTGGAATGACATACGACACTTGGCACCTCTTAAAACCCGCTTCATTCTCAGATCTGTATGTGACCTCCTGCCTTCGGATTCAAACACGATGAAATGTGGGAAAGTCAGATGACCCTACGTGTCCACTCTGTCACGGCAAACAAACAGTGAAACATACCCTGAGTTCATGCAAAGCAGGAAAGGTGTACATGGAGGCGCAACCAAGTGCTAAAGGAGATCGCACATACAGTTAACACTACGACACCAGAAGCTCCAGCGACAACGTTCTACATGGCAGGCCACAAATCATGGTCAGAAACAGCTGTCACATCAAGAGCATGAACTGCAGGGATTACTGGATGGGGTGGATGAAGGGAATGCACGGCAGACCTTCCAGAATGGGAAAACCATTCAGACATTATCGGGAAGAGCAGCATAAAAACAGATACTGTTTTCCACTTAGGTTCATGAAAACAAATGATCCTGATCGAACTCACTGTCTCTCACACGGTTTACTCCTTGTCGTGGTGTGGGAGCTTGCGTACCTCTATGACCCAGAGAGCTATGCCAGCGGGAGCGTATGCTCCTGGTAAGGCCACCCAAGCTGGACAGGTCGAAGGGTAGAGGTCAGACTAATGTAGACCAACCCTCCCGGAGGTTAAAACGGGTTTGTGTATGGCTAACACCCCTTCCTAGAAAAAAAAACCTCAAGGTATAGAAGCATCGACAGCATCAAACCAAGACATTCACCTGGGAGAGGAAGGGACTCCATCTCTGAGACTCATGACGTCAGGCAGTTAAAGCCAAGAGGAAGCTGCAAGACCGACTCCCCCCCCCCCCCTTCTGACCCCCAGGAAAACAACAAGGATAGCCACTTGGAACATCAGGACGATGTACGAAGTGGGCAGAACCATCTAGATAGCAAGAGAGATCAAGACCTACAAGATAGGAGTCCTAGGACTAAGTGAGGCAAGGTGGCTACAGACAGGACAGCTGAAACTTTCATCAGGAGAGCTGCTGCTGTACTCGGGACACACGGAGGACGGAGCCCCCCATACAGAAGGCGTGGCCTTGATGCTGACACCAGAGGCGGCAGCGGGCACTCATCGGATGGGAACCTATCAACTCCCGCATCATCACAGCCAAGTTTAGCACCAAGAAGAAGAACATCAAGCTGAACACCATCCAATGCTACGCTCTCACAAATGACGCGGAGGAGGAAAAGAAAGACGGTTTCTACCAGCAAGTACAAGCTGTGCTGAACAGAAGAGGAGCAAACGACATTACAATACTCATGGGTGACTTTAACGCCAAGATAGGATCAGACAACACGGGCTAAGAAGACATCATGGGGACTCATGGACTGGGACAGATGAGTGAGAATGGAGAACGCTTTGCAGACCTGTGCGCATTGAACCAGCTGGTGATAGGAGGCAGCATCTTCCCCCACAAGCGAATCCACAAGGCCCCCTGGAGATCCCCGGACCACGTTACGGAGAACCAGATCGACCACATCTGCATCAGCAGGAAATTCAGGCGATCATGGCGGGATGTGAGGGTGGTGAGTGGTGCTGACGTGCCATCAGACCACCACCTGCTTGTGACAACAGTGAGACTCCGACTCAATAAGTACACATCAACAAATGCAGTAAGGGCAAGATATAATGTGGAGCTGTTTAGCAGTAAAGGAATAAAGGAGAAATTTCAGATCAGTCTTACCAACAGGTTCCACCTACTTGAAGAATTGCTTGAAGAGGAGAGCACAGACACCGAGAACCAGTGGCAACATACCAAGAAACTTTGACATGAGACCTGTGAGGAGGTACTTGAAAAGAAGAAGACGGAACACAAGGAGTGGATCTCTGATGATACTATTCAGAAACTGAACAAAAAGAAAGAGAAGAAAACCACACTGGACATGAGCCGGACAAGATCAAGCAAAGCACAAGCCCAAGAAGACTACACCCAGGCAGACAAAGAAGTGAAGAAAAGTGTAAAGAAAGATAATAACGACTTCATCGGCAGACTTGTCAGACAAGCAGAGGATGCTGCGGGACAGGGCAACATGAGACAGCTCTGCATCACCACAAAGAAGCTGGCTGGCAAGTTCCAACAGACTGGCAAGCCAGTCAAAGACAAGAACGGAAAGACCCTCACAACAACAGAAGATCAATTGAAGCGATGGGCAGAGCACTTGAAGGAATTACTAAACCGTTCCACCCCCGAAGCACCACCCGACATCCCACCAGCAGAAACAGAACCCCCCATCAACTGTGAGAAACCATCGAAAGCAGAGATCAGAAAGGCCATCCTGACACTGAGGAATGGGAAGGCAGCAGGGCCTGATGACATCCCAGCAGAAGCCATTAAAGCAGATGTTGGTATAGCTGTCAATTTGCTGCACAGCCTCTTTGGCAAGAAAAAGAGAACATCCCAGCAGAGTGGAGGGAAGGCATTGTTATCAAACTGCCAAAGAAAGAAGACCTTACCAAGTGTAGTAGCTATAGAGGGATCATGCTCCTGTCAGTGCAGACATGGTTCTAAACAGAATCTTATTGGAGAGGATGAAGAAAGCAGTTGACCCAAAGCTCCGAGACCAGCAGGCGGGCTTCCGCCGAAACAGATCCTGTGCCGACCAGATCGCCAGCCTCAGGATCATCATCGAGCAGTCCTTGGAGTGGAACTCGCCCCTTTACATGAACTTCATCGACTGTGAAAAGGCCTTCGACAGCGTGGATAGCGAGACACTATGGAAGCTACTGAGACACTACGGAATACCAGAGATCATCTCTCTCATCCGGTGCACCTATCACGATATGAACTGCAGGGTGGCTCATGCAGGCCAGTTGTCAGACAGTTTTGATGTGAAGACGGGAGTGCGCCTGGGATGTCTGTTGTCACCTTTCCTCTTCCTCCTGGTCGCCGACTGGTTCATGAAGACCACAACAACAGGCGGGAACAGTGGGATAGAATGGACACTCTGGACGCAGCTAGATGACCTTGACTTTGCTAACGACCTGGCATTCCTCTCCCACAGTCACACACAGATGCAGAACAAGACCACTTGCCTTGAGACAACATCAGCAGGAACAGGACTCGAGATAAACAAGAAGAGGACCAAGCTGATGAACAGACAGCAGCCCAGTCACAGTCGATGGCGAGCCTATCAGGGAAGTAGATTCCTTTGTCTACTTGGAAAGCGTAGTTCACAAGCAGGGGGGCACCGACCGAGACATCATAGCCAGGATGGGCAAGGCGCGAGCAGCATTCATCATGCTAAAGAACATCTGGGCCTCAGGAGAGATCAGAAGTACGATAAAATTTGCGTAATTTCAATTCAAATGTGAAGTCGGTTCTGCGCTACGGCTGCAAGACTTGGAGAACGACCAAGGCAATACAGCAAAAAATTCAGACCTTCATCAATGCCTGTTTGAGGCGCATCTTCAAAATCAGATGGCCAGGGAAGATCAACAATGAAGATCTATGGAAGCAAGCAGGACAGGAATCGGTTGCCAAGCATATTCTGCGGAGGAAGTGGGGCTGGATTGGACACACTCTCAGGAAGCCAGCATCCAGCACCACACGCCAAGCCCTGACATGGAACCCGCAGCGGAAAAAGAAGAGAGGCTGACTTCGCAGCAGCTGGAGGCGAGACACGGAGGCAGAGATGAAGAGGCAGGGGACCAACTGGACAGGCATTCAGCGAGCAGTCCAGAACCGAGTGCAATGGCGGAGTGTTGTCCATGGCCTATCCTCACCCTTGAGCTATGGGCCTAAGTAAGTAAGTAAGAATTCACTGTGCCATACGAAAGCAGAATGAAACAAGCTCACATTCACAGACAGAAGTATACCAGCCTTGCCGGCAGCTTGAGAGAATCTGACTTCCAGATCAAAGTCCTCGCCGTAGAGGTTGGAGCAAGAGCATTTGTATTGCAGGTCCGTCAGCTTATGATATGAAACAATTCGGAATTTTTATGTGAATAGGACCAGAACACTGAAAGCAACGGGAGAGGCAACTGAAAGAGTTCCATTTGGACCTGGTCGGCGAGAAACAAAAGTGAACTTCATAAGTCTTAACTTTCCCAACCTTGAACGGGTGTCCACTAACAATATGGGGGAGATATTCGTCTAAAAAAAAGACAAAAGCACGCATTGAGATGGCCACGTATCGATAAGTTGCAGTTAGAACCCCGGCAGAGCCAGGATAAATAAACAGGCAACAGAAGGGCATCTGGGAGTCATGACATGGATGTGGCCCGGCCCCCTCAGAGTGTAAGGGCTTCTGGACCTCAACACCTGTCTGAGGAGAGGTTTCTTTTCCGAAAATCTTCTGCTGTCAACTGTCCCCGGTGTTTCTCCCTGTCGATCACTGCTGTTGTTGTTGTTGGTAGTACTGTTGTTACAGCTGGTGTTGTTGGTAGTACTGTTGTCACTGCTGGTGTTGTTGGTAGTACTGTTGTTACAGCTGGTATTGTTGGTAGTATTGCTATCACTGCTGTTGTTGTTGTTGGTAGTCTGTTGTTACTGCTGTTGTTGTTGTTGGTAGTACTGTTGTCACTGCTGGTATTGTTGGTAGTACTGTTGTTACTGCTGCTTTTGTGTTGGCAGACTGTGGTTACTGCTGGTGTTGTTGGTAGTACTGTTGTCTCTGCTGTTGTTGTTGGTAGTCTGTTGTTACTGCTGTTGTTGTTGTTGGTAGTCTGTTGTTACTGCTGTTGTTGTTGTTGGTAGTACTGTTGTCACTGCTGGTATTGTTGGTAGTACTGTTGTTACTGCTGCTTTTGTTGTTGGCAGACTGTTGTTAGTGCTGGTATTGTTAGTAGTACTGTTGTTACTGCTGGTGTTGTTGGTAGTACTGTTGTTACAGCTGGTGTTGTTGGTAGTCTTTTTTTTTTTTTTTGCTGTCCCAACCTCTGCGCCACCTCAGAGGCAGTGCACCCACACCGCTCATTCCGACACCCCGTCCACAGCCACAGCCCGGTCGGCCCCGCCGCAGCCCCGACACCGGCAATCCACAGGGAGCAGTCAGTGTCAAGTCGTCAAGAGGCAACCCACCGGAGGAGACACTGCACTACTGACGAGTCACTTCGGTGGTGTTCAGTGGCGCCTGTTCTGATCTAACATACGCAGGACACCACCTACTAAGCCCCCTACTGACGA
>CM065715.1:87290279-87295279 GCA_033310375.1 Conus canariensis
GCACCAGTAGTAGGTGTAGGAGTAGCGTTAGCAGTACGAAGACAAAGAGGAAACTACTTTAGAATTAGGTGGAGAAGGAAGTGGAGGAAGATGACGACGACAATGCGATACTGATAATGAAAAAGCAGAAAAAGAGCGACAATCGTCATTGCCACTATCAGTGTCATCTGCTTGATTGGGTTGTTGTTATTTGTTTGTAGATAAAACATTGCTCTGTATATACACACATCAATGATGGTAAATGTGGGTCCTAATGCCTCGAATTTCCATATTGAAATTGGAGCAGACATAAACGAAATAGCACACACACACACACACACACACACACACACACACACACACACACACACACACACACCGCGCGCGCGCGCGCATGCACATATAAACACACACACACATTGCTCTCTTTCTCTCTCTCTCTCTATTTCTCTCTCTCTCTCTCTCGGACGGGTGTCATGGCGAGATCAGGAAAAAGACGTGTGTGAATCCTGCGGTCTGTTTTGTGAATGTGTGAAGGCTACAGTGATCATTTCTCCAGGAGTTTTGGCAGATAGGGTGTTTGTGAGTCGGTGCAACTGTATATCGGTATAGATTGTGCTAAGTCTCGTCGGTTGCTTGATAATCATCAAGTTTTAATTGATAATATAAACTGAAGAAAATCGCGTACTTGCCAAGTCACTGAAACTCACCTGTCCGGCAGTGTCAACACGACCCCTCTCAGTGCAGGTTGCACGTGTTTGTGATGGCGTTTGTCTGGTGGGTTGATGAAAATACCCGAGTTTTTAAGTTGTCGAACAGGTTACGGACGCCGGTGCTGGACTGTGAGTTTATATGGCAAAACATACGTAACCTTTAACATCAATCTGGGAATCACAGGCACATGAAAAATGTCGGTTCACAATTTGTCTACTTCTCAGCCGAATATCATGCAACTGCTTGAGTGGCGATTTGCGCAGATGCAGCATGAATTACAGCTACATTCTACATGTATCAAAAACACGCTGAATGAGAAGTTTCAGAATCTAGACATAAGCATCTCACGTATATCAAATGATGTCAGAGAACTCAAAGGTTGCATTGAAACAAACAGAGAAAGTATTGAAGATTTGAAAGAGGACAACGTGGCAATATGGGATAGAATTGACAAACTGGAACAAAACCTGGATGGTGTTGAGCAAGATGCGAAATCCTGTAATCTGATCTTCATCAATGTGGATGAATACAGGGGGGAAGACAGAGGCCGAACAAGCCAGATTATCGTTGATCTCCTGAACGAGCATGATCCATCAGGCAGCTGGAGACACCACGACATCGTCAAGGCCTTCCGACTGGGGAAACCCAGGCCTCCGGGAAGTGATCCCAGACCTGTGCTGGTACAATTCAGCACATGGTCCAACAAGATGGCGATACTAGGGGACAGTCAGTTCAGGGACAGTCTCAGACAGAGTGGCGTCAGAGTAGCTTCCGACCTCACCACTCGCCAGAGACAACTGGTGGACTTTCACCGTAGTCAGGGAAAGATCGCCTACATCTACAATGGCAAACTTCAGGTGAGGGATCGTCAAGATTCGCAACATCGATCACCGCGTTACGCTATTCAGGATCGTGGGAATGGTGCCAGGGATATGCTCGATACTGCGATTTCGCCACACCTCCGTCAGAGGAAAGACAACTGGATTTCCAGGGGCCATTTCAGCAGACAACCATCCTCTGGTTATCCTCGCAGAAGTGTGGCGTCTAAGACGTCGTTTCCCCACCAGGAAAAAGTCCTTGAAGTTCCATCGTCGTCTGTCAAAAGCCATGTCCATCCACGAGACGAGATGGACCAGGAAAACGAGACTATGGATCATTGCCCAGCCCTAGATAGTCTCAAAGACTGTGACCGTCCAAACAGCCGCCCAAACAGCCCGAGCAATTCTGGCTTCCAAGACTACAGTCAGAGACCAGTGGTGCCGGGACATCTCTCCTACAGCCAGGCAGCAAGAGGCGGAGATCCAGTGACATCTTACCACAGGAGACTGGTCCTAGTCAAAAAGGACATCCAGAACCGCAGATCTACCACCAGCAGTTCAGTGAGGTCTATCGGCCATGGTGGCTTCAGAAAGGATGACAACGTTTGTCCTGCAAACTCTGACATTAAGAACAACATGTCAGGTTCGGCTCGGGCCCAAAATGCTGGTCTTTGTATGAATGTTACAGTAAATAATCAGGAAGGCAGAATAACAGGCCAAGAAGAAGGATGTGGGGTTGACCAGGTGGACAAAACTGAACTTACAGAACAGAAAAACGAATGTGTCGGTGAGGATGAAGGTGAAGGCTGTTCAGGTGATGAAGAGTTAACAGATGCTGTTGATGATGACTTCCAGGGTGAACTGGAATCGACAGTGACGGATCCGACAACGACGACAGAGAGTTTAACTCAAAAGTTGACTGACACTGACCTCGACACTCAGACGCAAACAGTGAGCAAGGACACTGATGCATGCGGCTTATCTAGCTCTAAATCATTAAGTGTCACGAATGTACCACAAGACAGTGATGGTCAAGACGGTAATTCGATCCTCAGACAGGCAGGTGGGCAGTCTGTTTGCTCAGAGAATGCCCAAGAAAAGGTTGTTGACTCAGAGGCCAATCATGGTAAGACAGAAGTGGAGGGGACTTTTATCTCTCCTCCATCTGTGCCTGTAGAGCAGGAGCGGCATCCCAGAAGTTCCGCTGTTCGGAAACAGTCAGGGAACAAGAACACCCACACATTGGCTCGCAGATCGGTTAGCCAGAGTAGCATAGTGGACGCTCTTAGACAAACTCCTGCGCGAGGCCAGTCTAAAGAGAGGGAGGGTCCTTCATCTGACGTGCGAAAAGTCAGTAAAAGCTGTTCCCGCAGCAAAAATAATTAGGAAATAGGCCGGGCCACAATATCAGACAATGATACAGTTAATTCCAGCGAGCCAGAGACAAAGCAGACCAAGTGCTCTGTGGGATCTGTTGTACATAATGTCATTACGTCTCAACTGAAATTTTTGAATTATAATGTTAACGGGATACTTCCAAAACTAGAAAATAAAGAGTTTGTTGATTTTTTGTTGTTGCATGATTTTATTTGTTTAACAGAAACGTTTTTGTCAAATGATTTGCATTCCTCCTGGTTTGATGATTATGTGGTATTCACCTTAAAAGCTATTAAATTATCACGTCAGGGTAGACATTCTGGTGGAATTGTTGTTATGATTAGGAAAAGGTATGCGGGTTTCATTGAACATGTACAAGTGCAAAGCAAAAATGCAATAATTGTAAAACTTCACAAAGATTTGTTTTCAACAACAAAACACATAATGATGGTATGTACATATATACCCCCACATGATTCTATTTATTGGAACCATCAACAAGATGGATATGGGATGGAAATACTGGAACAAGGTTTATTAGATCTACAAGATTTGTATGGTGACTTCTACATTTTACTAACTGGTGACCTTAATGCACGAACAGCAGACGAAAACTATTGCCTATTCGATAACGATGTTGAGATGAAATTATAAATGCTTTGGGCACCATGGAATTTCGTAGAAAATCTCAAGACGGGCATAAAAATGTATTTGGCAACCAATTATTGGAAATTTGTCAAATATTTGATTGTTTTATATTGAATGGTTTATGTGAAAGACATTTTGATGACAGCTATACTTATGTTTCATCAGCGGGGTCAAGTACGGTAGATTATTTTATTATGTCATGTGAAATGTTTCACGAGGTTAATGTATCTTCCGTAATCATTGATAATGTGGTAGAATCAGATCACCTTCCATTTATTATGACATCCGTTTGGAAAACAGTGGATACTGGAGAAAATAAGCGTAAAGAAAATTCAGGTGAAAATAAAATGACAGAAAAATTAGTTTGGAAAGAAGATAAAAAAGATAATTTCATTAACGCTCTGAAGAGCAATGCAATACAGAGTAAAATTTATGAGGCCATGATTTTAATAGACAGTGACGTTGATAGTGCTTTATTGACATTTAACCAATGTTTACACGATGCTAGTAAATGTATGTACAATAGGTGTCATCCGGGTCCGAAAAAGAAGTCTGAATGGTTTGATGAGGAATGTTCCATGGTTAAAAAGGAAACTAGAATGAAGTTAAACCAGTTCAGGAGATCTAGAGATGAAGAAGATAGACTTATATATGTTGTAGCACGGAAGAATTACAAAAAGTTACTAAAATTGAAGAACAAAGCATATCGAAAACAAAAAACTGATTCTCTTGCAGATTACTTTTCTAACTCGACACTTTTTTGGAAGGAACTTAAGAAATTGGGCTGTGGAAATAGAGAAAGAGTTGTAAATAGTATAGACACCACTGACTGGGTAAGTCACTTTAAAAATGTTTTCCGGAGCAATGAGGTTAGCATTGAAGAGCATTCCCAAATGGAAGTAGACTTATCAGAGCAAGTTGACCATGAATTAAACAGCCCAATTTCGGAAGAGGAAATCATTTTTGCAATAAGCAAATTAAAATCTAATAAAGCTTGCGGTATAGATGGAATTTATGCCGAAATGCTCAGAAACGGCGGTAAGGAGACAACGAAATTTCTTCATAAACTATTCTACACACTTTTCGAAAAAGGTATCTACCCAGAATTCTGGTCTAAGGCAATTATAATTCCAATTTACAAGAAAGGGAATCCTGAAAATGTGGACAATTATAGAGGTGTTTCATTGTTAAGTATTGTATCAAAATGCTATACATTGATATTAAACAGGAGATTACATTCATGGATTAACAACAACGAGCTGATTTCTGAAAACCAAGCAGGATTCAGGAAAAACTACTCTACTACTGATCAGATATTTACACTATATGCAACCGTTCAGAAATGTATGTCTATGAAGGGAAGGAAATTATACGCTGCTTTCGTGGATTTAAAAAAGGCCTTTGATTCTGTTCGTCATGACAAACTTTTAGAATGCATTAGAAACCAGGGTGTCAAAGGGAAAT
>CM065715.1:87302779-87317779 GCA_033310375.1 Conus canariensis
AAACCCCCTAGCTCCAATTTCTGCAGTGAGGACTTTGACCTGATAGCCTTCTCTCCTCAGGCTGTTTGCCAGATCAGCATACTTTTCAGTCTTGTAGATTTGAGCTGCCTCCATTCTGTTCTCATATGGCACCGTGAGCTCGATCATGATCAGCTGCTTGGTTGACTTAGAGTGGACTACTATGTCTGGTCTCATGCCACTCTTGCTGATGATCTCTGGGTGACTCTTCCATTCTGGGAGGTCTGCAGTGCACTCCCAGTCATCTGCCCCGTCCAGCAGACTCTGCCTGCATGTTTCGAGTGGCACTGTTGTTCTTGGCCATGATTTGCTGCCTCCTGCCGTGAAGAATGTTGCGGGTGCTTTTGGAGTCCTGATTTTCCCTTTTGTGGTGTTGGTACTAGCCCAGACTACTTGTACAATTTCTTTGAGCACTTGGTTGTGCCTCCATGTGTACCTTCCTTGAGCCAGGGCTACTTTACATGAGCTTAGGACATGCTCCACTGTTTGTTTTTCATGGCAGAGGGGGCATGCAGGATCGTCTGTTTTCCCCCACTTCACCAGGTTTGCATTTGAGGGCAGAAGGTCATATGCAGATCTGAGAATGAAGCTGATCCTGAGAGGGGCCATGTGCCAAATGTCATTCCAAGTGAGACTTCTTTGGAGAGCATTCTCCCACGTTGTCCATTGCCCTTGCTGGCTCTGCTGGACTGCTTTTTGGAGTCTTTTTTGGTCTTCTTCTTTTCTCATCTCCTGAATCATCATGTCTCTTTTGGCTTTTCCTTTGGCCTTTGACCACCATTCAGTTTTGGTCACCCCCAGTCCCTGTCTGTTGGTCTGTGTGTGTCCTGTTATTTCTCTGATCTTGAGACTTTCTTTTGCAGAATCCATCGCCTCTTGAACTTTCCATTTTCTGCCTGTCTTCAGCTGGGGCTTAATTGCTTCTACCACCTTGTCTCCTGAGTCCTCCAGCATGCTTTGAAGTCTGATCTTCCCTGCTTTGTATTCCTCCAGGATGGATTTCAGGGGTAGTTTCAGCTTTGCTTGGCGACAGTACAGCGCTATGTCAGTCAGACAGGGTGGGACACCAAGCCATTTCCTTGTGAACTTGTTGATTTTGGCTTCCATTGCCTCCACTATGCTGGTGCAGATGTCGTATATCATCAGAGGCCATAGCAGCTTTGGTATCAGCATGAACTGCAGACACCAGACCTTGTATTTGCCAGGGAGCCCACACTGGTCAATGGTCTCCAAGCCTTCCTCCGCCATCTGCTTGGTTTCTTTTGCTCTTTGTGTGTCTTTCAGCGTATCATCATACCATCTTCCAAGGCTCTTGACTGGTTCTTCTGTGACTGTTGGAATGGCCTGGTTGGCAACACTGAAGACCACAGATCCGGCCACTTTTCCTTTCCTCAGTGAGAGACTCCGTGATTTCTTTGGCTTGAACTTCATTCTGGATGAGGCAACTATGTCGTCCAGCCTCTCCAGCACATGACGTGTCTCGTCTTCTCTGGATGAAATCACTGTAGTGTCATCCATGAAGGCCTTGAGAGGAGGCATCTTGTATCCATCGCCAAGGTCTGTTTGTCTCGCGTTGTTTGTTGCTGCTTTCAAGATGAGTTCCATTGCCAGCACGAACAGTATTGGGGAAATTGCACAGCCCATTGCAATACCCACTTCCAAGTTGATCCAGTCTGTTGTGTACTCCTTGGTAGAGAACCGCATTGAGAAGCCATTGAAGTACTTCTTGAGCATGTCGCGGATGTTCTTTGGCACATGGTACATCTCAAGAGCCAACTGTATCATCTCATGGGGCACAGATCCATATGCGTTTGCCAGATCAAGCCACACTACGTCCAGGTCTCTCTTTTCTGTTTTTGCTTTTTGTATTGCGTCCCAGATCATTGTGGCGTGTTCTACACAGCCCGCCACGCCTGGGATGCCACCTTTCTGGACTGACACATCCAAGTACTTGTTTTCCATCAGGTACTTGGTCAGCCTTGCTGCCATGACAGAGAAGAAGATTTTCCCTTCGACGTTCAGTAGTGATATTGGCCTGAACTGGCTCATGTCACTTGAGTTTTGCTCTTTGGGGGTGTACACACCATCTGCCGTCATCCACTGGCCGCTGATCTTCTGGTTTCTCCAAGCCGATCGCAGCAGCCTGTGGAGCCACTCCAGCACCTTGGGACATTTCTTGTAAAGCTGGTAAGGTATTCCGTTTGGCCCTGGTGATGATTTGGCTCTGGCTTTGTCGACCACCTTCTTGATTTCCGCCAACGTTGGAGGCTTGCCATTGAACTGTTCCTCAGGGTTGGTTGGCCACACCAGACCTTGAATGTCGAGTGGTGCTTTGCTCTGTGGGTCAGAGTATGTTTTCCTCAGATGCTGCTCAAGAACTCCTTTGTCCACACTTAGGGTCCCAGATTTTGGCTGCTCAAACAGTGTTCTGGCAAACTGGAAGGGGTCTCTGAAGAAGCGCTCTTGTGTCTTCTTCTTTTTGCTCTTCCTCTTCCTCGCAGATTCCGCTTTGCTGAGGGCACTGTGTTTTTCTTTCAGGTCTTTCCACAGTTTTTCCAAGCCTTGTTTTTCAGCTGGCAGTGCGGTCTTCATTTGCATCTTGAGGTTTTTCTTTTGGACCCTGATCTTGTCCATCTTTTCTTGGCGTCTGGATTTCTTTGGAGGTGTTTTCCTCTTTGGGTAGTTTTGCTCCATAGGCGTCTCTACATGTGGCATACACAATGTCCCCATATGTGGCTAGTTTGTGTTCCAGGGTGCTTTTCCCTATCAGTGCATCGAGTCTTTGGACGATTTTTGCATCCAGTTTCTCCCAATCTTCAGTTTCGTTTGCTCGTGGCAGGTTGAGTTTCAGGCGCCTGGCATCGAGGGCCTGTGCAAATTCCTCATCCGAACCAACAGCGTGGATGTCCTTGGCACTGTGGTTTAAATCCTGGCCTTGGTCTTCCGACGTCTTATCTGCTGATGCAGTGCGCTGCTGCTCATTCAGATGAGTCTTCACACATCCCATCTTTGTTCTGTGGATCTTCATGCCACGGGTGGTAGCGAAACGCTAACGGCTGTAACGGCCTGTGGCGGTTTTTCTTCTTTATGGAATATCTCAGAAAGTACTTGGCCGACCTTTCTGAAAATTAGCAGGTATGTTCATTATGGGTCACAGATGATGCCCGATGTTTTAGTTTACCCCCTTATAGCCGTTACTAACGGCTGTAACGGTTTTTCTTCTTTATGGAATATGTCAGAAAGTACTAGGCCGATCTTTCTGAAAATTTGTAGGTATGTTCATTAATGGTCACGGATGATGCCCGATGTTTTAGTTTACCCCGTTATAGCCGTTACTAATGGCTGTAACGGCCTGTGACGGTTTTTCTTCTTTATGGAATATCTCAGAAAGTACGAGGCCGATCTTTCTGAACATTTGTAGGTATGTTCATTATGGGTCACGAATAAAGCACGATGTTTTAGGCTACCGTTATAGCCCTTACTAACGGCTGTAACGGCCTGTAAGGGTTTTTCTTCTTTATGGAATATCTCAGAAAGTACGTGGCCGATCTTTGTGAAAATTAGCAGGTATGTTCACTATGGGTTACGGATGATGCCCGATGTTTTAGTTTACCGTTATAGCCGTTAATAACGGTTATAACGGCTCATAATGGTTTTTCTTCTTTATAGAATATCTCAGAAAGTACGTGGCCGAACGTTCTGAAAATTTGTAGGTGCGTCCATTGTGGGCGATGGATGATGCCTGACATTTTAGTTTACCGTTTTAACCGTTACTGACGGCTGTAACGGCCCATAATGGTTTTTCTTCTTTATGGAATGTCTCAGAGAGTACTTGGCCGATCTTTCTGAAAATTTGTAGGTCTGTTCATTATGGGTCACGGATCATGCCCAACGTTTTAGTTTATCGTTATGGCCGTTACGAACGGCTATAACGACCCATAACGGTTTTTGTTTTTTTATGGAATATCTCAGAAAGTACGTGGCCGATCTTTCTGAAAATTTGTAGGTATGTTCATTATGGGTCACAGAGATGCCCGATGTTTAAGTTTACCGTTATAGCCGTTACTAACGGCCCATAATGGTTTTCTTCTTGATGGAAAATCTCAGAAAGTTCTGGCCGATCTTTCTGAAAATTTGTAAGTATGTTCATTATAGGTCACAGATGATGGCCGGTGTTTACCAGAATAGCCATTACTAACGGTTACACCAGCCCAACGCGGTTTTTACTGTTTATGGAATATATCACGCGTATTCAGGATAGACTGAGAGTACGTTTATATGCTTTGCATCTTGTTCCTTGCTACCTTAGTTTCTTCCTTCTTACTTACGTCCTTCCTTCCTAACTTCCTTTCTTCCTGCGTCCTTCTATTTTTCCTTGTTTCCCTCCTTTCTCCCTACCTTAGTTTCTTCCTAACCCACCCCTCTCTCTCTCTCTCTTTCTCTCTCCTGCTCCATACCTCCACTTCCTCCTTTTGTTCAGCATAGCAATGTCTGAATCATTGGCCAGTGATATAAACAGGTGATGACACTGCAGGTCAGAAAATATGGGTCATATCTACGGATAGGGAAGGTTTTGACAGTGGTGTGTGTGTGTGTGTATGCGCGCGCGCGCGCGTGTGTGTATGTGTGTGTGCGTGTGTGTGCGTACGTGCGTGCGTGCGTGCGTGTGTGTGTGTGTGCGTGTGTGTGTATGCGTGTGTGTGTGTAAGATAAGATAATGTTGCTTATAGCCCAGTCGACCGCAAAGGGCCACATCAGGGCTGGTGTGTGTGTGTGTGTGTGTGTGTGTGTGTGTGTGTGTGTGTGTGTGTGTGTGTGTGTGTGTGTTTGTGTGTGCTTGTGTGTGTGCGTGACTGTATGTGTCTGTGTCTGTGTCTGTATATGGTGGTGTGTTGTTTTTTTTCGCACTTGTTTCTTGGTTTTCTTGTGTGCTGGTGTTGCTGTACCATAGATGATGTGGGAAAATCTGCAAGGGAGATAATCTATTTAAGAGCTGGTGTTCATTGAGAATGAGCCCGCCATTTCAATAGGACAGATGCCGTTTGCGGGCACGCTCGACGCAAAGTTCTCCCGTCGGTCAGCTTCACAGTTCAGCCAGAGAAAGAAATTGCCTGAACCTGGGTTGGAAACAGAGCACCTGTCACACAGACAGTTGATATTCCGATCGTTGTCCTGGCGTGCGTTTCAAAAACAGATGGTTATTAGACTTTCCGTATCTGTTTGCTTGTTGACCCCATAGACAGAAAACTGTAACTCTGTTTGCAATGGAAAGACAGGTGTTATTTTCCCATGATTATTTTGTTTTCTGGGCAGTCTGTTTACTATCGCGCTCTGTAGCATTCATCTGCTATCTTATGTTGTTAGAGATATGGATAACGCTCAAAACAAAACAACAACAAAAAAGCAGAAGAAAGAAAGAAAGGAAGGAAGCAACGAAGAAGAAGAAGAATACGAAGAAGAAGAAGAAGAAAAAAGAAGAAAGAAAGAAAGAAAGAAAGAAAGACCGCCAATGATATACTTTTTACTTATCACACTCAATGATCCACAGAAAAGAGCTGAACGCACTGTTCCCTTGAGAGTAAGTCACCGTCTCGCACAAAAAAGGAAGGAGACAAAGAGTTGTTTCTTCTACAGGCCCGTTGTATTATACTGATGGAAAGAATAAAATGTTTCGTCTTTGTAGATAAGCGTTGCTTCGTTGTTTTGTTCGTTCTTTTGCAGGAAGTGGGATCGACAGGGCTTGTTGATCATGCAGTATGGCATTCATTTTCAGGATGGTGGGCAAGACCTGCCTGCTGGTCAGCTACACTACCAACACATTTCCAGAAGACTACGTCCCTACAGTGTGAGCGCTTTTGTTCTTTCTTCTTCCTCTCCACGGCCCTAACACCGACCTTACCCTCCCCCCCCCCCCACACCCTTCTGTCTCTCTCACCCTCTCTCTCTCTCTCTCTCTTCCCGTCTTACACGCAGCTAACCCCTTCCCACCCACCGAATGTCAGTCAAATTGAAGTGAATCATGCTTAAACAATAACCAGCGCACCATTTCTGGATGTTTTCTTACAGTCAAATTCTGCGCGCGCGCGCGCGCGCGTCGGGCGCGCAAACACACACACACACACACACACACACATATATATATATATATATATATATATATATATATATTATTGTGTGTGTGTGTGTGTGTGACACACACACACACACACGATATATATATATTTATATATATATATATTGTGTGTGTGTGTGTGTGTGTGTGTGTGTGTGTGTGTGTGAGAGAGAGAGAGAGAGAGAGAGAGAGAGAGAGTGACACGACAGACCTGCGTTCGTATGCAGAAAGTAATTCGTAATCAGAACTAATTACCATCGATAACGACTTGACTTAATGGAAAAGCTTTCGATTACTTGGAGCTTACTGATGGAGCTGGTGTTTGTCGGAAATTATGTAATTACAATGAATTATTACGTTTCCAGATACTCATCAAACGTGATTAACATTATCATCGTTACATTGTTAAAATGATTTGTTTCAGGACCTTTTCATTCATTTATTATGTTTGGAATTTTCATTTATTTTTATGTATCTGTGTTATTCACATATTTTTCAGGTTTGAAAACTATTCAGACGAGATCACTCTGGACGACAGACAGGTGAACATACATTTGTGGGACACGCAGGCCAGGAAGACTTCGACAGATTGCGGCCCTTGGCTTACCCCAACACGGTAACATCAACAATTAGATAAGACAGTTCAATTATTAAATCAACGAAGCAGGTTCCAGCTTAGCTGGTCCAGTGGTGGAGGAGACCCGACTGCGCACTCACAGGTTGAGAGTTCGAATCTTGTTGAAGGTCTGACGTGGGGGTGGGGGGGAGGGTGGGGGGGGGGGGGCTGGAAACTAGCCATTTTCGCTGCTCGTCTTAACGTGTCGTTATGCTGGCATTGGTGTTGAGGTAGCTCTCCATCTCTCGCCTTCCTCCCACTCCTCCGGGATAATTATTCCTGTCTGCCGTATTGCCAGAGGTGGACATGGGGCATTAAATCTTGAATTAACACACTCGTGTCTGAAATGAGACAACGTTCGAGAAAGATTACCAGCGTGGTGTTGTGACGTTGATGGTGATTGTAGTGGTGGCGCTGATAGTGGCGCTGATGATGATTGCAGTGGTGGCGCTGGCAGTGGCGCTGATAATGATTATAGTGGTGGCGCTGATGATGATTGTAGTGGTGGCACTGGTAGTGGCGCTGATGATGATTGTAGTTGTATGGCACTGGTAGTGGCGCTGATGATGATTGTAGTGGTGGCGCTGATGATGATTGTAGTGGTGGCACTGATGATAAATGTAGTTGTGGCGCTGGTAGTGGCGCTAATGATGATTGTAGTGGTGGCGCTGATGATGATCGTAGTTGTGGCGCTGGTAGTGGCGCTAATGATGATTGTAGTGGTGGCGCTGATGATGATTGTAGTTGTGGAGCTGGTAGTGGCGCTGATGATGATGGTAGTGGTGGCGTTGGTAATGGCGCAGATGATGATTGTAGTAGTGGCGCTGATGATGATTGTAGTGGTGGCGCTAATGATGGTTGTAGTGGTGGCGCTGATGATGATTGTAGTGGTGGCGCTGGTAATGGCGCAGATGATGATTGTAGTAGTGGCGCTGATGATGATTGTAGTGGTGGCGCTGATGATGATCGTAGTTGTGGCGCTGGTAGTGGCACTGATGATGATGGAAGTGGTGGCGTTGGTAATGGCGCAGATGATGATTGTAGTAGTGGCGCTGATGATGATTGTAGTGATAGCACTGGTAGTGGCGCTGATGATGTGTGTAAAGGTGGTGCTGGTAGTGGCGCTGATGATGATCATAGTTGTGGCGATGGTAGTGGCGCTGATGATGATTCTAGTGATAGCACTGGTAGTGGCGCTGATGATGATTGTAGTCATAGCACTGGTAGTGGCGCTGATGATGATTGTAGTGGTGGTGCTGGTAGTGGCGCTGATAATGATTGTAGTGGTGGCGATAGTGGTGGCGCTGATGATGATCGTAGTGGCGGTGCTGGTAGTGGCGCTGATGATGATTTTAGTGGTGGCGCTGGCAGTGGCGCTGATGATGATTGTAGTGGTGACGCTGGTAGTGGCGCTGATGATGATTGTAGCGGTGGCGCTGGTAGTGGCGCTGATATCGCCCGGATATGTTTGTATAGGAGAGGAGAGGGGATGCTTTAACAGTATAAGATGCTAAAAGTAGTCGTGGCAATGTGCACGTGCATTTATGATGTAATGAACATTGTAGGTGTTGGAGAGAAGAACCGAACACAGAAGTGCAAGGTAGGCTGACAGAAAGACAGAGGACAGAGAGACGGTCAGACAGAAGTGAGAAAGAAGTTAGAGAACTCAGAGAGAGAGAGAGAGAGAGAGAGAAGAGAGAGAGAGAGAGAGAGGCATATAGACAGACAGACAGACAGTCAGACGGACAGACTAACAGACAAAGAGAAGGAGAGAGAGGGGGGGGGGGGACAGAGAGACAGACTAACAGACAAGGAAAGGGGAGAGAAAGAGAGAGAGAGAGAGAGAGAGAGAGAGAGAGAGAGAGAGAGAGAAATGGACAGACAGGCAGACAGACTAACAAGCAAAGAGAGAGAGAGAGAGAGAGAGGAGAGAGAGAGAGAGAGAGAGAGAGAGAGAGAGAGATGCCGGAGAAAGGAAACCAAAGAGGAGAAACGACCTTATATCACACTATGTTGTAGCCCAATCGACCATTACTAAAATCGTCAGGGGAAGAAAAAGTGTAACAAAACCCAGCAAACGACCAATTAAACACAAAAACTTAAGCGAGTCCACTCGAAAACACACATGCAAGTCAAAAACAGTCATGGGGGAAAAAAATCCCTCCCGGATCTTTCAATAACCGGTAAGTAGTATTACGTTTCCCCACTGCCACGTAAGTTCACCAGAACTGAAGCTGGTTGGTCATGCAAAACTGCAGTTGATTTGTGAAATACTAATTGCCCTGCGCACGGCGGCCACCAAATTGGGATTATTTGAGTGGGACTGTAATTGTTTTTAAACTCAACGTTAAGGAATATCTGTTCTTCTATGCGACCACGAAATTATAATTATTTGAGTGGGGCTGTAATGATTTTACATATTCATGTTAATGCAAATCTGTCATTCTATGTTAAGCCGTGCATTGCTTTTTAAAAGAAACTTGATTTACTTTTGTAAAAGAACCAGGTGTGTATAGCACAGACAACTGTCAAGTTTTTTTTTAAGGTCCTGTATTGTGTCAACATGCATGTGTGCATCACACACACCACACACACACACACACACACACACACACGCACGCACGCACGCACGCACACACACGCACGCACGCACGCACACACACACACACACACACACACACACACACACCCTTCAGCATATCTCAGTAACCCCACCCACCTCCTCCCCTAAAAACACCACCACTAGCAACAACAAGAGTCATACCCTTCAGTTACTCCGTGCACCGATTTTATCGCCGTCTGAGTGCGTTAGGTTTTGGTTCACCGGAACAACTCTCCGCAACCTAACCTCCACACTTGCGTTTTCCTTTGCCCTCAACACTCTTTTGCCCCGTGTGTGTGTGTGTGTGTGTGTGTGTGTGTGTGTGTGTGTGTGTGCGTGTGTGTGTGTGTGTGTGTGTGTGTGTGGTGTGTGTGTGTGTGTGTGTGTGTGCGTGTGTGTGGTGTGCGGGTGGTGTGTGTGCTGTGTGTGCGTGCGCGCGCGCGCGTGTGTGTGCATGTGTGTGTGTGCGTGGTGTGTGTGTGTGTGTGTGTGTGTGTGTGTGTGTGTGTGTGTTGTGTGTTGGTTGGTTGGTTGGTTGGGAGGAGAGAAAGGGGGACGGACAGGGTATGTGTGTGCAGGTGGGTCAAGGGGAGGGGTGAAGGCGGAGGGTGGGTGTAAAACAAGCAGTCAAAGAAATGGAAAACTTGTCAGAAAATGTATTCTGGTCGGTCAAAGAGAGCTTTTAGCACGAGGGGAGGTAATCACATCTTTTGTACATGTCCTACAATCATCTCAAGGAGTCTCTCTCCCTTGACCGTAAGGCGCACTGGAATCCTGTGCCAGACGGACTTTTCTTCGTTCTTTTTCCGCCGTAAAAAGCTTTCTAATGATGCAAAAATCCTGCTATAAAAAATCCCCTTTTTCAAGGAAACCAATTTCACATACATGAAAATTAATGTCGTTGAAAGTTAAGCCATGACTGAGTGGCGAAAAATACTGACAAAGGCATGTGTATCGACTTGTTGATGTTTTCTTCATTCCAGAGGGAAAAATCGGCCAAATGTAATGCTCACAGGCACACATTCCAATGTACGGTATCACCGTTAATAACTTCAGGCTGAAACTCGGTATATCTCGCCTATGACCTGCTTTTTGATCTTTCTGCACGCGCCCGCGCGCGCGAGCACACGCACACACACACACACACACACACACACACACACACACACACACACACACACACACACACACCACGCACACACACACACACACACACAAGACCCCGCGCCGCGCACACACATACACACACACACGCACACACACACACACACACACACACACCACACACACTCCACATAAACCACCTCATGTTTTACGCTCTCTCTCTCTCTCTCTTCCTCTCTCTCCTCTCTCTCTCTCTCTCTCTCCTCTCTCTCTCTCTCTCTCTCTCTCTCTCTCTCAAGTTCATTTGCTGTTTCGTGAATCCTTTAGATCAGTTTAAGAAGGAACGTGCAGCTCAGAAGGTATGAATTAAAAGATTGCCTGTTAACACTTGAAAAAAAAACAACCCAGACTTGTGCCAGTGCTACAGATCAGTAGGAATACCAATGTCAGCTGGAAAGAATGCACACAAACAGGGATGCCTCTACATGTGTCTACCTCAAGCACTACTCTGCGGAAGGTCAGAAGCAAGCTACTCGTCCTGCATGCCAGGTCATGTTATACCATGCAACAGCGCTGACATTGTAATGCTAATATTGTGTGACATTTTTCTGTGTGATGGAGCTGTATTGTGATGGTACACCCCGCTCTATCACGCGGCATCAATTTGTCATTTCAGTCTGTTATGATGGTATCATACAGGAGTCGCGCAAAACAACATTTCATACAGAAAATCGCGTCCAATACTGTATTTCCTGTGTTTCTCGTCATACATATCTTTGGAAGCATTTCCTTTCGAAGCCATTTCGAGCGTGAACTCATTTCACGGACGTACTGTGGTCTGGTGAAATACATTTCTTGCCTTTCGTATCATGAGCCATTGAACAGCGTTGCAGGTAGATACGTGGTTGTGCCTCGATTGACAATCAAATACGAGACGAGAACTGGACTGACGCTAATTCTGAACACAATACAAACTTATTTTCGGATCGATCTATTCCGTTGCCCCCTCTAGCTCGTGCAGCAGTTTGGAAGACCTAAAGAAACGGACGCTTAATCCAGTTGGACGAAACCTAGTGATACCTCTTGTTGTGCAACACTGGGTAGAGCATTCGGGGTGCAGTGGCCACACGCAGCAATTAGGATTGTGTACTAAATCACTACATAATTTATGTAAACTTTCTGGGGTGTAGCATAAATTTGAGCCAAAAACTGACATTAAACTGATAATAGATCAAATGAACAACCCTCAACTAATCATTTCACTTGTTTTAAGAGGTTTCAATCGATCAAAGCATTCACAATCTAGAAATTCGTGACCTTTCCTGACGTCACATTTCAGACCTTCGCATTCACCCGTGACCCTATCTTTGCGCTAGGTGTTCTTCCCCCAAATAGTCCCATTCCTTTCATTTCAATCTCTGTGCTTAGATCTACCAGGCATGTATCTTAATGAACATATGCAACAAAAAAGATAAATCAACTTTCAGACACAATAGAAATTCTCAAAACAATATGACTGTGCTTGTACTTCTTAAATATTCGACTCCTTAAGCAAGGCCTTGGCGCATTGAATTGAGGTGTGCAGCCAGTGCAATAGCTTGAACGTGTGTCATTTTGGCCATGGGTGTTTGATAGCGTGACAGGCCTTGAATGAAGCAGGTCTTGCTCTAAATTGAGTGGGCCTCTTTGGCATTGGTGTGTCACCTGGAATCAAGTGTCGTGTAACGGAGGTCCAAGAACCAACAAAAGTTTGCGTTTGATCATTGTACGAAGTCTGTGGGTTCTTACTGCTGATGATTTGTAACTAGCATTGCATTGTGTTGACATACTAGTATTGCATTGTGTTGGCATACTAGCATTGCATTGTGTTGGCATACTAGCATTGCATTGTGTTGACATACTAGCATTGCATTGTATGGAGATACTAGCATTGCATTGTGTTGACATACTAGCATTGCATTATGTTGGCATACTAGTATTGCATTGTGTTGACATACTAGTATTGCATTATGTTGACATACTAGCATTGCATTGTATGGACATACTAGCATTGCATCGTGTTGACATACTAGAATTGCATTGTATTGACATACTAGCATTGCATTGTGTTGACATACTAGTATTGAATTATGTTGGCATACTAGTATTGTATTGTGTTGACATACTAGTATTGCATTGTGTTGACATTCTAGCATTGCATTGTATGGACATACTAGCATTGCATCGTGTTGACATACTAGCATTGCATTGTGTTGACATACTAGCATTGCATTGTGTTGACATACTAGCATTGCATTGTATGGATATACTAGCATTGCATTGTATGGACATGCTAGCATTGCATTATGTTGACATGCTAGCATTGCATTATGTTGACTTACTAACATTGCATTGTGTTGACATACTAGCATTGCATTATGTTGACATACTAGCATTGCATTGTGTTGACATACTAGCATTGCATTGTGTGTACATACTAGCATTGCATTTTGTTGACATACTAGCATTGCATTATGTTGACATACTAGCATTGCATTATGTTGATATACTAGCATTGCATTGTGTTGACATACTAGCATTGCATTGTGTTGACATACTAGCATTGCATGGTGTTGACATACTAGCATTGCATTGCGTTGACATAGTCAATACACCGTCGTTTTTGCTCGCAGCACTGACAAATGACATCCTATGGCACATAATTACATTCTATAGCACATAGTAACATCCACATCTTCTTGGTGTAAATATGATGCATGTGAGGTGAATATAAGTTTATGTGCATTCCCTGACGAGACGAATTGTCTTCTTTGGTGTGCCTTGTGTGTGATGGTGTAATACCACTCTGCTTTGTCCCGCGCAGCGCTGTGCATTCCTTGCTGTGTGATGATTGTCAGTGTGTCTGCTGTTTGGGTTTCAGGATGTCTTCATGCTGTGCTTTTCACTGATGAGCGAAGTCAGCTTGAGAAACATCGAATCGAAGGTGGGGGCACTTGAAGGATGGGTTTGGTTGGCGGCAGTCCATAGAAGTTGTTTTCGTTTTCTCCCCAGCACGATACTGTCTCTCTCTCTCTCTCTCTCTCTCTCTCTCTCTCTCTCTCTCTCTCTCTCTCTCTCTCTCTCTCTCTCTCTCTCTCGGCTTTAGAAGTCTGGTATCATAGTTTCCTTAATGTTTATAATAAGCATGCCCCATTTAAAACAATGCGTGTTAGTAACAATCCTAAAAAAACCCTGGATAACTAAAGATATAGACACTGCTACCGACTTAAGAGAGTCGCTGTTAGTGTCAGGGAGTCGAGATTCCTATAAAAAGCAAAGAAACTTAGTCAATTACCTAAAACGATCGTCAAAGAAAAAGTATTTTCAAAATCTTATTTCTTCCAAAGCTGATAACAGATCTATTTGGAAAGCGATAAACGAGCTTACTAATAAAAATGTTAAAGGTCATACTACCTCGCCAAAAGATTTATCATCTGATGTCTTGAATTCACATTTTTGTGACATAGCTAACTCAACAATAAAATAAACAGAACGTCAGAAAATAAATTGGATATTCTTCAGGACTTTTGCAATTCTAGAAATATATCCTCTCTTTCAAATATACCATTTATGGGTGTGCATGAAGTGTATAAATCTTTTAGTAACCTAAAACAAAGTAACACAAGTGGTCTTGATGGCATTGATGGGAAAATCTTGAAATTGTCAGCCCCAGTAATCGCCGAAACGCTTACCTACATCTACAACCTATGCCTTGCAAAAAATTATATTCCAAAAGCTTTTAAAGTTGCTAAAGTTATACCCATCTATAAATCAGGTGACTATGCTGATCCCTCAAATTATAGACCCATCTCCATTTTGTCTATACTCTCTAAACCTTTGGAAGATCACATAAATAAACACATTCTTAATCATTTCAACTCCTTCGGTCTGTTTCATCCAAACCAGTCCGGATTCAGGGCCATCCATTCTTGCCACACAGCATTAACTAATCTTGTTGACCAGTGGCTTACTAACATAAACAATAATAAAATCACAGGTGTTCTAGTAGTAGACTTTATGAAAGCATTTGATGTCATCGACCACAGTCTTCTACTTGAGAAATTAAAGATCTATGGCCTAATTGACAACGCTTTGGAACTTCTATCTTCATTTCTCTCAGACAGGAAACAGTGCGTTTCGGTAAATAGATCAAATTCTTCCATTCTACCTGTTAAGTACGGCGTCCCTCAAGGCTCAGTCCTTGGGCCAATACTATTTTCTATATATATAAATGATCTACCTCTGTTTTTTTACAACTTTATGTGAGATGTTTGCTGATGATACCACTATCCACACCTGTCACGATAGATTAGATAGCATTTTTATCTCCTTACAAGAAAGTATCAACAAGTTATCTGAATGGTCTGAACTTAATCATATGCGACTCCACCCCCAAAAAACTAAATATTTATTAATTACTACCAGACAAAAACGTCAAAATCTTTCTTGTAGCAATCATTACCTTTGTATTAATGGCGAAAATCTCGAGGAAGTTGATCACCATAAGAT
>CM065715.1:87340279-87352779 GCA_033310375.1 Conus canariensis
ACGAGTTTCTTTCTACTGATGCATGGGTAAACCATTGACTTCCGGGAATAGGCCGGAGGACGTCCGGGAAAGACCGGAGGACACTGGGAAAGACCAGAACCAAGGGCTCTGTGGGCTGGCTCCCCACTTTGCCTTAAACATGTGGCTACTAAGAATAAAAGGAAAAGATGCTCCCAGGATTCACCGAAAGGGGGAGAGAATGATGAATCCATCGGTGCTCAACCAATCATGACTGCAAATCCCAAACGGACTATGAACATGGACCAAATGGAATATCCACGTGTCTGTGGAAAGCGTTTCGCTACCACCCGTGGCATGAAGATCCACAGAACAAAGATGGGATGTGTGAAGACTCATCTGAATGAGCAGCAGCGCGCTGCATCAGCAGATAAGACGTCGGAAGACCAAGGCCAGGATTTAAACCACAGTGCCAAGGACATCCACGCTGTTGGTTCGGATGAGGAATTTGCACAGGCCCTCGATGCCAGGCGCCTGAAACTCAACCTGCCACGAGCAAACGAAACTGAAGATTGGGAGAAACTGGATGCAAAAATCGTCCAAAGACTCGATGCACTGATAGGGAAAAGCACCCTGGAACACAAACTAGCCACATATGGGGACATTGTGTATGCCACATGTAGAGACGCCTATGGAGCAAAACTACCCAAAGAGAAAACACCTCCAAAGAAATCCAGACGCCAAGAAAAGATGGACAAGATCAGGGTCCAAAAGAAAAACCTCAAGATGCAAATGAAGACCGCACTGCCAGCTGAAAAACAAGGCTTGGAAAAACTGTGGAAAGACCTGAAAGAAAAACACAGCGCCCTCAGCAAAGCGGAATCTGTGAGGAAGAGGAAGAGCAAAAAGAAGAAGACACAAGAGCGCTTCTTCAGAGACCCCTTCCAGTTTGCCAGAACACTGTTTGAGCAGCCAAAATCTGGGACCCTAAGTGTGGACAAAGGAGTTCTTGAGCAGCATCTGAGGAAAACATACTCTGACCCACAGAGCAAAGCACCACTCGACATTCAAGGTCTGGTGTGGCCAACCAACCCTGAGGAACAGTTCAATGGCAAGCCTCCAACGTTGGCGGAAATCAAGAAGGTGGTCGACAAAGCCAGAGCCAAATCATCACCAGGGCCAAACGGAATACCTTACCAGCTTTACAAGAAATGTCCCAAGGTGCTGGAGTGGCTCCACAGGCTCCTGCGATCGGCTTGGAGAAACCAGAAGATCAGCGGCCAGTGGATGACGGCAGATGGTGTGTACATCCCCAAAGAGCAAAACTCAAGTGACATCAGCCAGTTCAGGCCAATATCACTACTGAACGTCGAAGGGAAAATCTTCTTCTCTGTCATGGCAGCAAGGCTGACCAAGTACCTGATGGAAAACAAGTACTTGGATGTGTCAGTCCAGAAAGGTGGCATCCCAGGCGTGGCTGGCTGTGTAGAACACGCCACAATGATCTGGGACGCAATCCAAAAAGCAAAAACAGAAAAGAGAGACCTGGACGTAGTGTGGCTTGATCTGGCAAACGCATATGGATCTGTGCCCCATGAGATGATACAGTTGGCTCTTGAGATGTACCATGTGCCAAAGAACATCCGCGACATGCTGAAGAAGTACTTCAATGGCTTCTCAATGCGGTTCTCTACCAAGGAGTACACAACAGACTGGATCAACTTGGAAGTGGGTATTGCAATGGGCTGTGCAATTTCCCCAATACTGTTCGTGCTGGCAATGGAACTCATCTTGAAAGCAGCAACAAACAACGCGAGACAAACAGACCTTGGCGATGGATACAAGATGCCTCCTCTCAAGGCCTTCATGGATGACACTACAGTGATTTCATCCAGAGAAGACGAGACACGTCATGTGCTGGAGAGGCTGGACGACATAGTTGCCTCATCCAGAATGAAGTTCAAGCCAAAGAAATCACGGAGTCTCTCACTGAGGAAAGGAAAAGTGGCCGGATCTGTGGTCTTCAGTGTTGCCAACCAGGCCATTCCAACAGTCACAGAAGAACCAGTCAAGAGCCTTGGAAGATGGTATGATGATACGCTGAAAGACACACAAAGAGCAAAAGAAACCAAGCAGATGGCGGAGGAAGGCTTGGAGACCATTGACCAGTGTGGGCTCCCTGGCAAATACAAGGTCTGGTGTCTGCAGTTCATGCTGATACCAAAGCTCCTATGGCCTCTGATGATATACGACATTTGCACCAGCATAGTGGAGGCAATGGAAGCCAAAATCAACAAGTTCACAAGGAAATGGCTTGGTGTCCCACCCTGTCTGACTGACATAGCGCTGTACTGTCGCCAAGCAAAGCTGAAACTACCACTGAAATCCATCCTGGAGGAATACAAAGCAGGGAAGATCAGACTTCAAAGCATGCTGGAGGACTCAGGAGACAAGGTGGTAGAAGCAATCAAGCCCCAGCTGAAGACAGGCAGAAAATGGAAAGTTCAAGAGGCGATGGATTCTGCAAAAGAAAGTCTCAAGATCAGAGAAATAACAGGACACACACAGACCAACAGACAAGGACTGGGGGTGACCAAAACTGAATGGTGGTCAAAGGCCAAAGGAAAAGCCAAAAGAGACATGATGATTCAGGAGATGAGAAAAGAAGAAGACCAAAAAAGACTCCAAAAAGCAGTCCAGCAGAGCCAGCAAGGGCAATGGACAACGTGGGAGAATGCACTCCAAAGAAGTCTCACTTGGAATGACATTTGGCGCATGGCCCCTCTCAGGATCAGCTTCATTCTCAGATCTGCATATGACCTTCTGCCCTCAAATGCAAACCTGGTGAAGTGGGGGAAAACAGACGATCCTGCATGCCCCCTCTGCCATGAAAAACAAACAGTGGAGCATGTCCTAAGCTCATGTAAAGTAGCCCTGGCTCAAGGAAGGTACACATGGAGGCACAACCAAGTGCTCAAAGAGATTGTACAAGTAGTCTGGGCTAGTACCAACACCACAAAAGGGAAAATCAGGACTCCAAAAGCACCCGCAACATTCTTCACGGCAGGAGGCAGCAAATCATGGCCAAGAACAACAGTGCCACTCGAAACATGCAGGCAGAGTCTGCTGGACGGGGCAGATGACTGGGAGTGCACTGCAGACCTCCCAGAATGGAAGAGTCACCCAGAGATCATCAGCAAGAGTGGCATGAGACCAGACATAGTAGTCCACTCTAAGTCAACCAAGCAGCTGATCATGATCGAGCTCACGGTGCCATATGAGAACAGAATGGAGGCAGCTCAAATCTACAAGACTGAAAAGTATGCTGATCTGGCAAACAGCCTGAGGAGAGAAGGCTATCAGGTCAAAGTCCTCACTGCAGAAATTGGAGCTAGGGGGTTTGTAGGAACGTCTGCATACAGCCTCATGAAACAGCTCTCAGTTGCAGGGAAGGAAAAAACCAGAGCCCTGAAAGCAATGGCAGAAGCGGCAGAGAGGTGTTCAAGCTGGATCTGGTCAAGGAGGAACAAAAGTGAACTTCATAAGGCTTAATTTCCCTACAAATATCAGGTGTCCCTGTGGCTCAGTGGTTAAAGCGCGAGTCATTAAGTGGAAAGTGAGCATGTCCAGAGGGTCATGGGTTCGAATCCCAGCCATGGCTCGTCCCAAGATGGGAAAAAAAGGGGGCAGCAGAGGGACATCCGGAGTCATGAACCGGGTGTGGCCCAACCCCCCTAGAGTGTCAGGAGATAAGGGCCGAAACACTTGCTTGAAGGGGGCTTCTCTTCTGAGGACTCTCTGCTGCCACGCTCTCCACGAGTTTCTTTCTACTCAAAAGACATAGTCACTGCGTGAGTCTGCATAACTCTTGTCTGACCACACACCCAATCTGTGAATGTGCGGGGCATGCAGGAGTTTTAAGTCATTGTGTGAGCGCGCACTGCATATAAGAAAACATACCTCTTGTGTAGGCATAGCTACACACATTGCGGTAGTGTATGCTGCATGTCAGATACACACCTAAAGTAAAAGTGTCCATTACATGTCAGAGAACACACCTTAAGTATAAGTGTACACTACGTGTCAGAGAACACACCTGAAGTATAAGTGTCCATTACATGTCAAAGAAGAACACACCTATAGTATGTGTCCACTACTAGTTAGAGAACACACCTAAGGTATAAATGTGCATTATCTGTTAGGGGAAAACGCACCTAATGTGTAAGTGTCCATTACATGTCAGAGACGAGCACACCTAATGAATCAGTTTCCTTTTCTTGTTAGAGAACACACCTGAAGTATAAGTGTCCTTTTCTTGTCACAGAACACACCTAAAGTATAAGTGTCCTTTTCTTGTTAGAGAACACACTTAAAGTATAAGTGTCCTTTTCTTGTTAGAGAACACACCTAAAGTATAAGTGTCCTTTTCTTGTCAGAGAACAACTTAAGTATAAGTGTCCTTTTCTTGTCAGAGAACACAACTTAAGTATAAGTGTCCTTTTCTTGTCAGAGAACACACCTAAACAATAAGTGTACTTTTCTTGTTAGAGAACACACTTAAAGTATAAGTATCCTTTTCTTGTCAGAGAACACACCTAAAGTATAAGTGTCCTTTTCTTGTTAGAGAACACACCTAAAGTGTAAGTGTCCTTTTCTTGTCAGAGAACACACCTAAAGTATAAGTGTCCTTTCCTTGTCAGAGAACACAACTTAAGTATAAGTGTCCTTTTCTTGTCAGAGAACACACCTAAAGTATAAGTGTCCTTTCCTTGTCAGAGAACACAACTTAAGTATAAGTGTCCTTTTCTTGTCAGAGAACACACCTAAACAATAAGTGTCCTTTTCTTGTCAAAGAACACACCTAAACAATAAGTGTCCTTTTCTTGTCAGAGAACACACCTAAACAATAAGTGTCCTTTTCTTGTTAGAGAACACACCTAAAGTGTAAGTGTCCTTTTCTTGTCACCTAACATAAGCGTCTATTACATCTCGAAGAACACGCCCATCTTTGGGTGTGTCAGTGAAAACGTCCATACTATAAGAGCAACAGAGAACATAATATATATATATATATATATATATATATATATATATATATATATATATATAGAGAGAGAGAGAGAGAGAGAGAGAGAGAGAGAGAGAGAGAGAGAGAGATCAGTGTGGTTAAAAAGCCTAGAGTAATTCTACAAGTGCTCAACCCCTTGGGAAGCAACATTAGATAAGACAAGTATTAAAAGAGGTATTAAAATTATCTACAAATTTGTTTCTAGCGCTTGGCTATCGTCAGGCACAAATTTGTAGCGCTTGGCTATCGTCAGGATGCCTGACGATAGCCAAGCGCTAGAAACAAATTTGTAGATAATTTTAATACCTCTTTTAATACTTGTCTTATCTATCTATCTTTCTATCTATCTATCTATCTATCTATCTATCTATCTATCTATCTATCTATCTATCTATCTATAAATTATCTGGGTCAGACTGCATGCATATAAAGTAAATACTACATGTGCCGACAGTGTGTGTCGGATAATACATTTGTGATGTATATTAGAGAACACGCCTCTAATGTTATCACAGATCATACCTTTAGTATATGCCAAATAAAACACCTATAGCGTGTAGCACATGGCACGTATATAGTGTGTGCGTCGGAGGAGATGTTTGTAATGTCAATCAGGGAATATTCCTATCGTGTGTACCAGAGAACATGTCTATAACATGCATCAGATGACATACTTGTGACGTGTATAAGAGAACATACATACAGTGTGTCAAAGAACACACCTATAATGTGTCAGAGAACATACCTGTAGTGTGTGTGTGTGTCAGAGAACATACCCAGGTGTGTCAGAGAACATACCTATAGTGCTTCAGAGAACACATCTATTGTGTGTCAAACGGCATACCTTTAGTGTGTGTCAGAGAACGTGCCTATAGTATGTCAGAGAGCATACTAAAGTGTGTTCCAGACAACATACCTATAGTGTGAACGAAAGAACATACCCATGATTTGTGTCCTAGTGTATACCCAAACAGTTTTTAAAGAACATACCTATAGTGTGTGTGTAAAAACATGCCTATAATGTGTCAGAGAACATACCTATAGTGTGTGCGTGTCAACGAACATACCCAGGTGTGTCAGAGAACATACCTATAGTCTTTCAGAGAACACATCTTTTGTGTGTCAAAGGACATACCTTTAATGTGCGTCAGAGAACGTGCCTACAGTATGTCAGAAAACATACTAGAGTGTGTTTCAGATAATATACCTATATGTGATCGAAAGAAACATACCCATGATTTGTGTCCTAGAGTATACCCAAACAGTTTTTAGAGAACATACCTATAGTATGTGTCAAAGAAGATGCCCATGATGTGTCAGAGAACATGTGCGTTATAAAGTACAGACCCATAGTGCGTTTCCTAAAGAATACCCATGAAAACTTTGTGTGTGTTTGAAAACATACCCATTGTAGGTGTCGAGGAAGAAAGCCTTCATGTGTTTCAGAGAATACATGCAATAGAGATTATACCTATAATGTGTGCGTTTGAGAGCATGCGCTTAATGTGTGTCGGAGAATATTCCTGTTAAGTGTGTCAGAGAAGATACCTATACTGCTTGTCGTACCATACCAGTAGCGTGTGTCAGAGAATGCACCCAGATGTGTGTAAGAGAATATAAACCTAATGGTTGCCACGGAACATACCCATAATGTGTGTCAGAGAATATATCTATCGTGTGTGTCAGAGAGCATGGCTGTTGTGTGTGTCGGGAACAATGTGTCAGAGAATATATGTATATGAAATTGGTTCAGGTAACATCACCATATAATGTGTATTTATAGTGTGTATCAGCGCGTACACCCATAATGTGTGTGTGCTAGAGACCATACTCATGGTGTGTGTCACAATGCATACCCATAATGTGTGTCAGAGAATATACCTATAGTGTGTATCAGAGCACATACCCGTAATGTGTGTAAGAGAATACATCCATAGTGTTATCAGAGAACCTGCCTACGTGCGTCACAGAACATATCCACAGACTATACACCCATAGACGGTGTCAGATAATGTACTTATAATCAGTATCACAGAACACTCACATAACATGTATCAGAGAATATACTCATGACGTGTGTCAAAGAACTTAACCATAATATGTGTCAGAGAGTATATCCACAATACGAGTCATAGAACATATCTATGATTTGTGTGAGAGGGCATTTCCATGATATGTGTCAGAGAACAGACCCATGGTTGTCAGAGATCATCCAATAGTGTGTGTCAGAGAACATACCCATGGTTGTCAGAGAACATACCCCTAGTGTGTCTTAGAGAACACACCCCTAGTGTGTGTTAGAGAACACACCCCTAATGTGTGTCAGAGAACACACCCCTAGTGTGTCTTATAGAACATACCCCTCCCCTAGTGTGTGTTAGAGAACGTACCCCAAATGTGTGTCAGAGAACATATCCCTAGTGTATATCAGAGAACATAGCCCCAGTGTGTGTCAGAGAACATACCCATAGTGTGTGTCAGAGAACAAAGCCCTAGTGTGTGTCAGAGAACATAGCCCTAGTATGTGTCTGAGAACATACCCCTAGTGTGTGTCAGAGAACATAGCCCTAATGTGTGTCAGAGAACATAGCCATAGTGTGTGTGTCAGAGAACATTGCCCTAGTATGTGTCAGAGAACATAGCCATAGTGTGTGTCAGAGAACATAGCCCTAGTGTGTGTCAGAGAACATAGCCATAGTGTGTGTCAGAGAACATAGCCCTAGTGTGTGTCAGAGAACATAGCCCTAGTGTGTGTCAGAGAACATAGCCCTAGTGTGTGTGTCAAAGAACATAGCCCTAGTGTGTGTCAGAGAACATAGCCCTATGTGTGTATGTCAGAAAACACATCCCTAGAGTGTGTAAGAGAACATAGCCCTAGTGTGTGTCAGAGAACATCCCCCTAGAATGTGTAAGAGAACATAGCCCTAGTGTGTGTCAGAGAACATACCCCAAGAGTGTGTAAGAGAACATAGCCATAGTGTGTGTCAGAGCACATAGCCCTAATGTGTGTCAGAAAACATAGCCATAGTGTGTGTGTAGAACAACATAGTCCTAGTGTGTGTAAGAGAACATAGCCCAAGTATGTGTCAGAGAACACAGCCCTAGTGTGTGTCAGAGAACATAGCCCTAGTGTGTGTCAGAGAACATAGCCATAGTGTGTGTCAGAGAACATGCCCCTAGTGTGTGTCAGAGAACATAGCCCTAGGTGTGCCAGAGAACATAACCCTAGTGTGTGTCTGAGAACATAGGCCTAGTATGTGTCAGAGAACATACCCCTAGTGCGTGTCAGAGAACATAGCCCTAGTATGTGTCAGAGAACATAGCCATAGTGTGTGTCTGAGAACATAGCACTAGTGTGTGTCAGAGAACATAGCCATAGTGTGTGTCAGAGAACATAGCCCTAGTGTGTGTCAGAGAACATCGCCCTAGTATGTGTCAGAGAACATAACCCTTATGTGTGTCAGAGAACATAGCCATAGTGTGTGTGTAGAACATAGCCCTAGTGTGTGTCAGAGAACATAGCCATAGTTGTGTGTCAGAGAACATGCCCCTAGTGTTGTGTCAGAGAACATAGCCCTAGTGTGTGTCAGAGAACATAGCCCTAGTGTGTGTCAGAGAACATACCCCAAGTGGATGTCAGAGAACATACCCCTAGTGTGTGCCAGAGAAACATAGCCCTAGTGTGTGTCTGAGAGCATAGCCCTAGTATGTGTCAGAGAACATAGCCCTAGTGTGTGTCAGAGAACATAGCCATAGTGTGTGTCAGAGAACATAGCCCTATATGTGTCAGAGAACATAGCCCTATGTGTGTGTCAGAGAAACATAGCCCACTAATGTGTGTCAGAGAACATAGCCATAGTGTATGTCAGAGAACATAGCCCTAGCATGTGTCAGAGAACATAGCCCTAGTGTGTGTCAGAGAACATAGTCCTAGTTTGTGTCAGAGAACATAGCCCTAGTGTGTGTGTCAAAGAACATAGCCCTAGTTGTGTGTCAGAGAACATAGCCCTAGTGTGTATGTCAGAAAACAAATCCCTAGAGTGTGTAAGAGAACATAGCCCTAGTGTGTGCCAGAGAACATCCCCCTAGAATGTGTAAGAGAACATAGCCCTAGTGTGTGTCAGAGAACATACCCCAAGAGTGTGTAAGACAACATAGCCATAGTGTGTGTCAGAGAACATAGCATTAGTGTGTGTCAGAAAACATAGCCATAGTGTGTGTGTGTAGAATATAGTCCTAGTGTGTGTAAGAGAACATAGCCCTAGTATGTGTCAGAGAACATACCCCTAGTGTGTGTCAGAGAACATAGCCATAGTGTGTGTCAGAGAACATAGGCCTAGTATGTGTCAGAGAACATAGCCCTAGTGTGTGCCAGAGAAACATAGCCCTAGTGTGTGTCAGAGAACATAGCCCTAGTGTGTGTCAGAGAACATAGCCATAGTATGTGTCAGAGAACATAGCCATAGTGTGTGTCTGAGAACATAGCACTAGTGTGTGTCAGAGAACATAGCCCTAGGTGTGTGTCAGAGAAACATAGCCCTAGTATGTGTCAGAGAACATAGCCCTTATGTGTGTCAGAGAACATAGCCATAGTGTGTGTAGAACATAGCCCTAGTGTGTGTCAGAGAACATAGCCCTAGTATGTGTCGGAGAACATGCCCCTAGTGTGTGTCAGAGAACATAGCCCTAGTGTGTGTCAGATAACATAGCCCCAGTGTGTGTCAGAGAAACATACCCCTAGTGTGTGTCAGAGAACATAGCCCTAGTGTGTGCCAGAGAACATAGCCCTAGTGTGTGTCTGAGAACATTGCCCTAGTATGTGTCAGAGAACATAGCCATAGTGTGTGTCAGAGAACATAGCCCTAGTGTGTGTCAGAGAACATAGCCCTAGTATGTGTCAGAGAACATAGCCCTTATGTGTGTCAGAGAACATAGCCATAGTGTGTGTAGAACATAGCCCTAGTGTGTGTCAGAGAACATAGCCCTAGTATGTGTCGGAGAACATGCCCCTAGTGTGTGTCAGAGAACATAGCCCTTATGTGTGTCAGATAACATAGCCCCAGGTGTGTGTCAGAGAACATACCCCTAGTGTGTGTCAGAGAACATAGCGCTAGTGTGTGCCAGAGAACATAGCCCTAGTGTGTGTCTGAGAACATTGCCCTAGTATGTGTCAGAGAACATAGCCATAGTGTGTGTCAGAGAAGATAGCCCTAGTATGTGTCAGAGAACATAGCCATAGTGTGTGTCTGAGAACATAGCCCTAGTGTGTGTCAGAGAACATAGCCCTAGTATGTGTCAGAGAACATAGCCCTAGTATGTGTCAGAGAACATAGCCCTTATGTGTGTCAGAGAACATAGCCCTAGTGTGTATGTCAAATAACATAGCCCTAGTGTGTGTCAGAGAACATAGCCATAGTGTGTGTAGAACGTACCCCTAGTGTGTGTCAGAGAACATAGCCCTAGTGTGTGTCAGAGAACATACCCCGTGTGTGTGTCAGAGAACATAGCCATAGTGTGTGTCAGAGAACATAGCCCTAGTTTGTGTGTCAAAGAACATACGCCTAGTGTGTGTCAGAGAACATAGCCCTAGTATGTGTCAGAGAACATACCCTAGTGTGTGTCAGAGAACATAGCCCTGGTGTATGTCAGAGAACATACCCCTAGAGTGTGTAAGAGAACATAGCCCTTGTGTGTGTCAGAGAACATACCCCTAGAGTGTGTAAGAGAACATAGCCCTAGTGTGTGTCAGAGAACATACCCCTAGAGTGTGTAAGAGAACATAGCCCTAGTGTATGTCAGAGAACATACCCCTAGAGTGTGTAAGAGAACATAGCCCTAGTGTGTGTCAGAGAACATCCCCCTAGAGTGTGTAAGAGAACATAGCCCTAGTGTGTGTCAGAAAGAATATCCAGAGAGAGAGAGAGAGAGAGAGAGAGAGAGAGAGAGAGAGAGAGAGGAGATAACATTTCCAAAGTGTGTATGACAGAGAACATACCCATGATGTGTGTCAGAGAACATGTCTATAGTATGTGTAGAGAACATACCTATTGCGTGTCAGAGAACACATTATGTATATCAGAGAACGTACCTATAGTGTGTCTACCAGAAAGCATAGCCATAATGTTTCAGAGAACACACCCATGATGTATGTCAGAGACCATACCCATTGTGTGTGTGTGTGTGTGTGTGTGTGTGTGTGTGTGTGTGTGTGTGTGTGTGTGCGTGTGCGCGCGCGCCTGCGCGCGCGTGTGTGTGTATGTGTGTGTGTGTGTGTGTGTGTGTGTGTTGTGTGTGTGTGTGTGTGGTGGAGAGAGAGAGAGAGAGAGAGAGAGAGAGAGAGAGAGAGAACAAACCAGCAGTGTGTCAGGGAACATACCCATGATGTATGTGAGAGTACATGCCGATAGTATGTCTGTCATAGACGATATCCACGGTGTGTGTCAGAGAATAACCCTAAAGTGTGTTAGAGAATATACCAGATGTGTGAGTGAAACGCCCATGTGTGTCACAGAATGTACCCATACTGTGTGTCAGAGATCATGCCCATAGTGTATGTGTCAGAGAACATACGCGTAGTGTGGGTCAATGTCAATAAATAGACGTATGATGTGTGTCAGAGAACATTTCCAAAATGTGTGTGTCAGTGAACGTACCAATTGGTCAGACTACATACCTATTGTGTGTTAAAGAACATACCCATATTGTATGTCAGGGAACATTCCTATAACGAGTATCAGAGAATATGTCCATAAGATGTGTCAGGAAGCATACCCATGTTGTGTTTCAGAGACAATACTTCAATTGTGTGTGTGTGTGTGTGTGTGTGTGTGTGTGTGTGTGTGTGTGTGTGTGTGTGTGCGTGCGTGCGAGCGCGCGCGCGCGCGCGCGCGTGTGTGTGTGTGCGTGTGTGTATGTGTGTGTGCGTGTGTGCGTGCGTGCGTGTGTGTGTGTGTGTGTGTGTGTGTGTGTGTGTGTGTGTGTGTGTGTGTGTGTGAGAGAGAGAGAGAGAGAGAGAGAGAGAGAGAGAGAGAGAGAGCGAGCATACCTTTAAAGTGTGTTAGACAATATACCCATAATGTGTGATAGAAAACTTACGCGTAATGTGTGTCAAAGAGAACACTCACAGTTTGTCAGAAAACACGTATTGCGTAATACAGAATCTACCCATAATATTTGTCAGAGAGCATAACCATGGTTGAGTCCGATAGCATATCGACAGTGTGTGCCAGAGAACATACCTATAGTGTGTCAGATGACATACCCGTAGTGCGTTCCGTTGTTAAGGGGTCATTTGTTGTCTTGTCTGTATAAGATCCAGTGGTTGAAACGCATGACCTCCATATTGCATAAGTTTGTTTTACTGGTTTCGCGGTTACATTACCCAGCATTCATTTTCTTGTTTAACCAACTGTCGCTGAGTTGTCCCCGTTGTCCCCCAAACCTTGCCAATGCTGGAGAGAGAAGTCCAACGTTG
>CM065715.1:87360279-87362779 GCA_033310375.1 Conus canariensis
CATTTCGGTGGTGTTCAGTACTGCTGCCGAGTCATTTCGGTGGTGTTCGGTACTGCTGCCGAGTCATTTCGGTGGTGTTCGGTACTGCTGCCGAGTCATTTCGGTAGTGTTCGGTACTGCTGCCGGGTCATTTCGGTAGTGTTCGGTACTGCTGCCGGGTCATTTCGGTGGTGTTCGGTACTGCTGTCGGGTCATTTCGGTGGTGTTCGGTACTGCTGCCGGGTCATTTCGGCGGTGTTTGGTACTGCTGCCGAGTCATTTCGGTGGTGTTCGGTACTGCTGCCGGGTCATTTCGGTGGTGTTCGGTACTGCTATTGAGTCCTTTCTGTTGTGTCAGGTGGTGCCTGTACTGATCCAGTATACGCAAGATACCCACCGCCTACCAAATACTCCTTGACTGACGACAATAATTGGGAACTGGCAAAGCCAGCTTGAGGGAGGGCTCTCGCAGGAGGACGTCATTAAGTTAGTTCATTCAACGACAGTCCCTATGAACTTGCTAATACCGACGATGATGACGAACACTCTGTCTGTCTGTCTATTTGTCTGTCTGTGTGTCTGTCTCTGCCTGTCTGTCTCTGTCTGTCTCTCAGTATGTCTTTCTCTCTCTGTCTCTCTCTCTGTGTATGTTTCTGTCTCTCTCTCTCTCTCTCCCTCTGTCTCTCTCTCCCTCTCTGTCTGTCTGTCTGTCTGTCTGTCTGTCTCTCTCTCTCTCTCTCTCTCTCTCTCTCTCTCTCTCTCTCTCTCTCTCTCTCACTACATTTTGTTGTGCTGTGCTTGTGCAGTGGTTTCCTGAAGTGAGCCATCACTGTCCTGGAACCCCTATCGTGTTAGTGGGCACCAAACTGGATCTCCGAGAAAATGCTGAGATCGTGGAATCCCTCAAACGCAAGCAGCTGGAACCGGTTTCTTCCGTGAAGGTATGTGACGAGTTGCAAAATTCCACCATTGAAATCGTATCACAAAACTCATCAAGTTACTTGTTTTCATCTTTCATCCACAACTGAGAGAGAGAGAGAGAGAGAGAGAGAGAGAGAGGAGAGGAGAGAGAGAGAGAGAGAGAGATTGAGAGAGAGAGAGAGAGAGAGAGAGAGAGAGGAGAGAGAGAGAGACAGACAGGGACATAAAAAGAGACAGAGACAGACAGACAGACAGACAGACAGACAGACAGACAGACAGACACACACACACACACACACACACACACACACACACACACACACACACACACACACACACAGGCAGACAGAAAGAGACAGACAGACAGACAGACAGACAGACAGACAGACAGACAGATAGAGAGAAGGGGGGATTAACTACTTAAATAGAAGATAATTACACTAATGAAAGGCGCGTTGCTCATTTTGTGCAGCATCAAACACGCGAAATAATCATCTTTGATACAAAAAAACTGGTAATCCCAGAACCTGAACGAGAAACGTCTTCCAGAAACATCGCAGAATTTACTCCGTATAGGGAAAGTTTCAACAGAACCTTTATTTTCTTTTTCACAGAAAATAGATAACAGCATGAGAACACGTAACTCAGAATATAGATACTTATGAGGCGACGTCATTTTGTGTTTACAAACTTTTAATTCATTTGTGTCTGGATACACAGACGGTCGACCTGAACAACATTACATTATCGTCCTGGCAGTAATGAATATAGCATCGATTGAGCATTCTTCTGAGCGCATACTTCGTGAAGTCTAATAAGCTCCTTTGAACTGACATAAATAACAATCCAAGTCATTAGTCAGGAAAGGTATTTGAAGAGTTCAGTTCTAGTCTGACCTTAATATCTTCTGAAGTTAACTTGATTCTTGTATATTCAGCACATACTTGTTTTTGTTGTTTCTGTGGTTGTTGTTGTTGTTGGTGGTGGTGGTGGTTGTGGTGGTGGTGGTGGCTTTTTATTTAGACAGAAATTCGAAAGTGTATTTTGTGGAAGCTTTATTGTCTGTAAATTACATCTAAAACCTTGAAACGCGAAGAGAGTGGTATTCAATAAAAGAGAAAATGAGGGATACTATAAAGAAAAAAAAAAGAAATGCTGAAGTACCAGCCATCGTGGCAAAGTGATTAGCATGGCGGACTCCAGACTTCGAGGGCTGGATTCCCATCAGGGCCTTTTATTGTCGGATTTTTCTGTATGGGCTACCTCTTACCCAACGTTGAGTCTGTTATAGGCTCAGTTGGGAAGATTGAGACCACACAGCTGTGTCTCATCCACTTTACGTCTCTGACAACGTCGCTCAAATTTCTGAACTAGCATTGCAGGTGTCTGTTTCTCTCGGGCCTGGTTGATGCTGGGTATTTCAAGAAAATAAGCGTAGAGTACAGACCTGTCGCGAAGCCTCAAACCGAAATAAAGATCTGTGGTGTCATCTTCCTCATCCTCTTCCTCATCGATCAGCATTAGAAAAAAGTATCAAATTCTGTGGCCCTTTATGCCGTGCTCTGATGGCGACATCAGTCCTGATTTCCTCTCCACGTCC
>CM065715.1:87370279-87375279 GCA_033310375.1 Conus canariensis
CAGTGAGCCGTAGGAGTTGCTCCAGGGGATGTACAGCACGCACAGCAGCTGGGGAAACAGCATGACGTAGACGAAGTCGGAGCAGAGCAGGAAGAGGTAGTAGATAGTAGATGGAGGACACGGTGATGGCCATGACGCAGGCCAGGGCAGCGATCACCACCTGGGCCCCCCGCATCACCCACACCACCACCGTGTCAGACGGCTAGAGAGGGAAGAGAATACAAAATAATGAATAGTAATTAAAAAAAAAAAACGACAGTGCCAGTGAACCAGTCAAAAGATCTAGTCAAAGAGAGAAGAAAGAATGGGCTTCGATCAATGTGGCTTGGATTATCTTAAAACATTTAAGTACTGCATCCCTCAGACATGAACAAACAAATCACAAGACAAAACATGACGCGTTTCGACCTGTTAGGTCTTCTTCAGGCAAGATAAACAACACTCAGGACGACGAAAATGAAAAAAAAGAGCCAAAAGTAGTATACCACGATCACAAGTGCACACCTAAAACAGATGACGTAATGCTAAACTCTTTAAGTATTTAATCAAAGAGATGTCAAGGATGAACTCCGTTCAACCATCTCCCTGGAATGAGCTGCTTTGGGTGCAGTGCTAACCAGGGGACATGGAATAGGGAACAGCGTAAACCAGGAAAGAAAAAAAGAGAGGAGGAAGAAGAGAAACGAAAAGGAATGAAATAGTGATAATGGAGATCGTGGTCATAGTGACGATAAAAGACAGATACGATGACGGCAATGAAGAAGTTTACGATGATAATCTATGCTGAGGAGCGATAGGTGAAGACAATAAAATGGAGGATGAGAGAAAGAAGGAAGGGGGGAGGGGAATATTGAGGCGGAAGAGAAGGAGAACGTGCAGGAAGATGGCGACAAAAGCAATAAGAAGGCTAACACCCAGCACTAGGGACAGAAGAAAACAATCTCTCACCCCCCCCCCGCCTCACCACCCCACCACCCCCCACCCCCCACACACCATCTATCTCACCATCCCATCACACTACTTCCCGACCCAACAGCTTCCAGCCTTCGCCAGTCTACCTGCCAGCCGACCCACCCAACCAGTCAACCAACCTACCTCCCGCTGATGGCCTGGTAGATGACGGCGAAGACGTTGCAGGCGAACATGGTGGAGGAGGAGAGGATGGAAGAGTCTGTGGAGGACATGACGGCTGCTGACACGGCCCCAGGCCGATGAAGGCCACGGCCACAGGGGTCATGTGGAAGTAGACCAGGGGCAGGCTGAGACCCATGTCTTCACTCAGCAGGGAGGAACTACCGTAGTCCGTCTGGTTCCAGTCTGTGAAGATGGCAGTAGGGGAGGGAAGCAGGGGAGGGAAGTAGAGGAGGAAAGGGGGGGGGGGGGGCAGGAGCATGAGATAGGTATGGTTAGGAGCATGACGATTTCAACAGTACGCAAACGTCATCGTCATCATTTAGATCGCAGAAAAGGTTAAGGTCGGTGTGACGATTTTATTAAAAATCAAACGTCATCGTCATCATTAACATTGCTTAAAAGGTTAAGGTTAGTGTGACGGATTCTAACAGTAATCAAAAGTCATTGTCATCATAACATCACTTAAAAGTAACGTTAGCGTGACGATTTCAATAGTCATCGTCATCATTAACATCACTTAACAGGTTAAGATTAGCGTGACGATTTAAATATTAATCAAACGTCATCGTCATCATTAACATCGCTTAAACGGTTAAGGTTAAAAGTCCCATAGCTTTAATAGCTATAGGGGCAGTTGACAGTTAGAGTTTCACCATGTGGAGAGGTAAGGCATGATGGAAGGCGTCGCCCATCCCTCTCCTTCCGCTGCTTAAACTTTCCCTGGCCAGAATCAAGTACCTATTTACCGCTTTGTGGACAGAGAGGGCTTTTCAAGCCGTACAAATCCTACCCCACCGGTGATTCGAACTCACGGCCATCAGCTCCGCTGACAAACATTCTGACCATTTGACTGAGTTGTTCTAAGCCAACAGTAATATTAGTGTCATTTACTAAGCATCAATGTGCTCACCATGATTCATCGAGTTTCTTTCTTGTTCTCCTTGTTCCATGAGCCGTTGACCAACGATTTCATTAATTAGAGCGATCTCGGTCAACGGTGATGCCATAAGAATTATAATAGGTTTAAGCAAAGACACGAAACAGGATTACTGGGCCGCCAAACGAAGGAACAAACAAATTACAAAAACAAACACAACGCGTTTCGACCTATTGGGTCTTCTTCAAGATCAGTTTTAATGCAGCAACCGGATCAAAGAGAGCAGTGACTGTCTGTTCGTCCTTTGTATTCATCATTTTGAATGAAGGAACAAACAGATTTACAAACAAATACAATGCGTTTCGACCTATTGGGTCTTCTTCAAGTTCAAATATAGCAACCGGATCAAAGAGGTTAGTGACTGTCTGTTTGTCTTTTGTTTTCATCGTTTTAAATGTCATTTGTCCTGCTGATGAAACCCAACAGATCGAAACGCGTTGTATTTGCTCAGTAATGTGTTTGTTCCTTCATTTTTGGCCACCTAGTCATTTTGTTTTTACTCTTTTTTTATTTTTTTATTTTTTTTTTACTCTCGTTCTAATCTCCGCCTGCAATCACCCCACTTTGGTACCTACATTTCAAAACAAACAAAATCACAGTATTTGGAAAAGGAGAGAATGAACAGAACTCATTCAGCTGCTGCCTGAAAGTTTTTTCATCCTCGAAGAACGTGGTTCCAGCGTGTGCATATCAGATTGGAAGTCAGAGCTGACACGCTAAAAGTCAACAGTAGGCAAGAACACTGGCTGCCGAAGGGATTCGTCCAAGGCGTCCATTTTCGGACATCAGGAACAGCAGGGTTTCTGTTTGTCTTCAAGTTTATTTTTCCTTTTTTTTTTCTTTCCTTTTTTTTTTCCAGGCATAACCGACTCAACGTGAGATCACAAGTTTAAACATTAATTTACAAACAAACAATTCTGTCTCTTCCTCTCTCTCAGTCCTCAACCCCCTCATCACACCTTTCCAGGGCCTTCCCCCATCTCTCTCTCTCTCTCTCTCTCTTTTTCTGTCTCTCTCTCTCTGTCTCTCTCTCTTGCACACACACACACACACACACACACACACACACACACACACACACACACACACACACACACACCACACACACACACACACAGGCACGCACATACACACACTGACACATACTAACACACAGATACAAACACGCATATGTGCTGATACACAGATAGATACACGCACGCACGGACGCATGCACGCACGCACGCTCTACGTACGCGCTTTCTCTCCCTCGCTCTCTTTCTCTTCTTTGCTCCCGTTTCTCTCTCTCTCTCTCTCTCTCTCTCTCTCTCTCTCTCTCTCTCTCTCTCACACACACACACACACACACACACACACACACACACACACACACACACACACACACCGATCTCATGCGTGCTATGAACAACAGGTCAAAATACAGAAACAGCAGGCAGGGAGGGAAAGGGGTCTGGGTAAGCAGTGTAGCGGGTTGAGGGGAAGATGAACAGTGAAGAGAAAAGGAACGGAGAAAAGGGATTGATTGATTGGTTGATTGATTGATTGATTGATTGATTGATTGATTGATTGATTGACTGATCTTTAATGCGCAAGGATGAAGAGTTTAGGCCAAAGCCTAGTCTTACAGTCTGTCCTTGTCATGCATACATTATTTCAACACATATCATTCATACTGACAATTCAACATAGCAACACTGTAATCTTATTCTACAATGATAAGCAGACAATTCATAAACGCAATAATGACATGGTGGGTAGTCCAACAGAAGGAAACAAACAAACAAACATACAAGCAAACAAACAAAACTACAGAGAGAGACGTCGGAGTAGGGGGGTGGGGGGGCTGGTGGGGGGGGGGGGTGGGGGGAGAATGGTAGATAGGGGGAGGAGAAGAGGGATGCTAGACAGAGTGGGAGAGGGGATGAGGGATTTAATGGAGCAGGTTATTATGTTTAGACGGTATATTCAAAGTATGATTTTCAGAAGACCTTGCGAATAGACGCTAATGATTTTAATCGAATAATCAAATTATTTAGACATAAAAATATTTATATCTCAAGACAGTAGCTTAAGACGGGGGTGGTGGGTAGTGGGAGGGGGGCTAGGGGTGGAGAGGGACCTCGGAACGTTGGTTAGGAACTGGGCATAGCAGAGGCAACATGTCTTACGACTCACCGGCGTTATGAGCTACGATGCCGAAAAGAACCGCCGGGATGGCCATGATGAAGCAGCCGAAGGCCCCAAGCACCGACAGACCTTTGGCCACCGCCACGGAGCGTGCCGACAGTGCCCGTTGCCAGTACACCTGGATGAAGAGCCAGTGCCAGTCGGTGGATTAACGGAAAAAGGATCAGGTAAGGTAAAGTAGACCAAAGGCGAAGGAGAGATGAACGAGCAGCAAGGTGAACGACACTCTTTCAAGGCTCCAGATGCAAAGGGAGTTGACAGATTTGTACGAATCAAGTAACTCCTTCCTCTCTGTCTGTCTGTCTGTCTGTCTGTCTCTCTTTCTCACAGAGAGAGAGGCAGACAGACAGAGAGAGACAGACAGACAGAGACAGAGAGAAATAGAGACAAATAGAGAGAGACACAAACAGAGAGACACAAACAGAGAGAGAGAGAGAGAGAGAGAGAGAGAGACAGAGACAGAGACAGAGACAGAGACAGATACAGAGAGATAGTTAAATAGACGGATGCATGGATGGATAGATGGATGGACTGATAGATAGATAGATAGATAGATAGATAGATAGATAGATAGATAGATAGATAGATAGATAGATAGATAGACAGATAGATAGAAGATAGGTCATGTGGAGAAAGTCAGGCCCCATGTGTGTGTTGTGTGGATAGGTGCCTTCGTGCATATTGTGTATGTATGTGTGTGTGTGCGCGCGCGCGCGCGCGCGCGCGCGCGTGTGTGTGTGTG
>CM065715.1:87377779-87380279 GCA_033310375.1 Conus canariensis
TGTTCAGTGTATAGCTATAAATATTTGGCGTCAGTCAGGTCACAAATAACACACACGCAGACAAAACTGAAATAATCCTCATTGCTTCAAAACACACTATTAGAACTCATTCTCTCCCTAGTTCTATAAACGTTGAAGGAAACGAGATAAAGCTATCAGTGTCTGTTCGTAACCTCGGCGTTACACTCGACCAAACTCTCTTTCAAACAACATATCTCTAACGTGTGCAAGTCCTGCTACCTTGAACTTCGAAGAATTAGCTCAGTTCGCCGCTTCCTCACTCAAAATGCCCTGAAGACTCTAATCTGTGCTTTTGTCTTGTCTCGGCTCGACTATTGTAACTCCCTCCTTGCCGGTTGTCCCTTAACACTCATCTCTAAACTTCAAAAAGTTCAGAACAATGCCACCCACCTGATCTCCCGCTCCTCTAGATCTGATCACATATCACCAATTCTGTCATCCTTACACTGGCTCCCAGTTCAGTCTCGCATTGACTTTAAAGTTCTCCTCCTGGTTTTCAAATCACTGAATAATCTGGCTCCCTCCTACCTCTCTGACCTCCTCCATCTCTGTGTTCCGTCTCGCAGCTTACGCTCATCCACCGATTCTCGCCTGCTTCGGCTTCCCTCTGCTCGCCTGAAAACTTCAGGCCAACGATCTTTCTCTTACCAGGCACCTGCTCTGTGGAATAGTCTCCCTTCTTCTCTGCGTAACACGGACTCTTTAGAGACTTTTAAAACCTCCCTAAAGACACATCTTTTCCCTCGGACTGATTAATGATATCCACTTACCACTGTGCGCGTGTTTGCTGATGTTGAGCGCGCTCGTCTGTCTGTTTGCGTGTGTGAGGTTTTTTTTTTTTTTTTTTTTTCCGGCGGTGTGTGTGTGTGTGTGTGTGTGTGTGTGTGTGTGTGTGTGTGTGTGTGTGGTGTGTGTGTGTGTGTGTGTGTGTGTGTGTGTGTGTGTGTGTGTGTGCGCGCGCGCGTGCACGTGCGTGTGTGTGTGTGTTTGTGTGTGTGTGTGTGCGCGCGCTTTGAATTAGAATTATAATTTTATCATGTTTTTCTGTAATATGCGCTTTGGGCTCTCGCAAGGTAAAGCGCTTTATAAATATCCTTTTACATTACATTACATTACACTGATTTATACACGTTTCCGGGAATGTATAACACAGACCATAACAACAAAGTAAGAAATGTTCAAGTCTGCACAAAGAAAACGACGAAGAATGGGTTGTTTATCAGTGACTATGAATTATCATCTCTGTTAGTTGGAATTTCAATTTTGTTTCTTAAAACTTGATATCTCCGTCCATATCGGAATCTACAAAGACATTTGGTACTGTGAGTGTCATGGCAGGATTCCTGGTGGAAACTCCGGCTGATTGACAGACTCATTCGCTATCCAGGACCTGTTCAATCCACCTTTCCCATCGGCAGTCTTTGCACCGAAGTTCATACGAAAACATAGGTATGTTTTCAGACCTTTAGTTTGAGCATAATACCCCCGGGGCCATCCTGAAATAATATGTCTCCAATTCCCTGACACTCATGCATGTGTATCGCAGGAATCTTGCCACATCCGTGGCTCATAACCTCTGAATCTAGCCACATGAATCTTGTCACATCCGTGTCTCAACACCTCTGAATCTTGCCACATCCGTGTTTCATAACTTCTGGATCTTGCCACATGAATTTTGCCACATCCGTGTCTCATAACCTCTGAATCTTGCCACATCTGTGTCTCATAACCTCTGAATCTTGCCACATCCGTGTCTCATAACCTCTGAATTTTGTCTTATCCGTGTCTCATAACCTCTGAACCTTGCCACATGAATCTTGCCACATCCGTGTCTCATATCCTCAGAATCTTGCCACATCCGTGTCTCATAACCTCTGAATCTTGCCACATGAATCTTGCCACATCCGTGTCTCATTACCTCTGAATCGTGCCACATCCGTGTCTCATAACCTCTGAATCTTGCCACATCCGTGTCTCATAACCTCTGAATTTTGTCTTATCCGTGTCTCATAACCTCTGAACCTTGCCACATGAATCTTGCCACATCCGTGTCTCATATCCTCAGAATCTTGCCACATCCGTGTCTCATAACCTCTGAATCTTGCCACATGAATCTTGCCACATCCGTGTCTCATTACCTCTGAATCGTGCCACATCCGTGTCTCATAACCTCTGAATCTTGCCACATCCGTGTCTCATTACCTCTGAATCTTGCGACATCCGTGTCTCATAACCTCTGAATCTTGCCACATCCTTGTCTCATAACCTCTACAAGTGACTGATCTGTTTTCATTGATGGATACTATTTTAAGCCAGAAACTATCTGATTCACTGCATAGACGACTAAGATGAATATCGCGGCTTCTTGTTTCTCCATACAGAAAATGATTTTGTGCTTTAAGGAAGACTTGCTTTCCTCCTTTCTGTTGTCTTTGAGCTGAAGAAGTTTTGAGCCTGCACTTTGCAGGTCACGGAATTG
>CM065715.1:87385279-87386705 GCA_033310375.1 Conus canariensis
GAATCACTCATCCTGGAGTTGGGGGTGGGGTGGGGGATGTTGGGACGATTTGTGCATACGCAATTGGCTGATCAAGCTGAGGGCTGCACGGAAAGTGCAGTGACAGTGTCACAGGCACGATTCTTGATGAGTTATGCGCATCTGCTGTGTGCATAGCCAGATCAGAAGGAATTTTTTTTTCTCTTCTTGTTTCTGGTGAACGTGACTCACCGGCGAACATTAACGAATTCAACTGGTAGACTTGCACAGATCGAGAATGGCTTTGGAGTCAGTCACGTCTACTCCATAGGCTCGCTGTCCCCGCTTGTTGGTCGGGTGGTGCTCGTTAATCCCCACCAGAGGGTAAGAATATTTTTGTCTAACCATGTCCATTTGTTGAAAGTCAATTGTAGTTAACTGATAGTGCTTTCTTTAAACATTTTAGATCAAAATATTCAGATTTGGTAAAATTGTGCTTGCTCGCATGTGTGTTTTTGCCGAGTTGTACGGTTTTGGTCATTTTGATTCTGCTCTTCCTAATCTATCAATACTTTTATGTTGAAAAGCTGGTAATTATTGATAATGCTGTTCACTTTGTAGGGATTTTTCATCTGAGGTGCTGGTCTGGCAGGCTGTGCGCTCTAGAGGGAACATCCGAGTGGCCCTTCTTCCCCCTCCTGTGGTGTGCTAGCCTTTTTGGAGGCCAGGACTTGCCTTCTCTTCCCCAGTGCCTTCATCTTGGACAGCCAGTTGGCCTGCCTACCTCCTATACAGCCGTGTCTCCCTTCTGGATGGCTGACTGGTGTTCTACTTGTGACTTTGTTCCCCTGTGCCCAGTCGCAAGTGTGGAACCAGATTTCCTCTTCTGTGCCCAGTCTCAAAAGTGGTATTGTGTGGACTGCCTTCAGCGCACCCGAAATTGAGGTCAGAGTGGTTTCTTTTCCATGTGTGTGTGTGTGTGCAAGTCAACCCTAGCTTGGACAGCAACACACCTGACCTGCGACGTGATAACAGGAATCATATCCAGAAAGATCGAATGATAACTTTCTTTGAGAAAGTTAAAAATCCTTTTTTTTGTTGACGTTGTTATTGTATTGTGTCATGAGTGATGATATGAATTCTTCTCTTGTTACTGTATTGTGTCATGTGTCATGAGTGAAGCTATGAATTATTTTCTAGCCTAACAGGGAGTGTCAGTACACACACATGTTGATGAATTAGTTTACACTTACATGTTGATGTTGTCCATGTGCTAAAAGAAAAAAATATTCCATTTCATTGTTGTTAAATGTGCACTCCTCACGAAATCCCTGTTTGGGTTGTTATGTTGTAGGGTGGTGTGAGTGAGTGGAAAAATATTTGATAAAAATACACAAACAACTTACACGCCTTCAGATATCCAAGAGACAAATGTAACAGATCTATTTACAATCACCCCTCACTCCAC
>CM065715.1:87386805-87426805 GCA_033310375.1 Conus canariensis
TAGAGAGACACACTCATGACTTCAAAAAACAACAACAGCAACAAAACGACAACGACAACAACAAAAGAAAAAAAAAGCCAAGAAAAAGAAAGGGGGGAAAAAGTGTTCCCAAGGTTGAAACGCCATAGCGATACTTTGGTTTCAAAACCACAACAAGTTTATAGTTTTGTAGACTTGGACGAATACATGTTCGACTGAATTAGCTTTTGAACACTCAGTCCTCCCCCCTTACTCACCTCCCCCCTCCTCCACAGAGACAGACAGACAGACAGACAGAGACTGTAGGCGAAATAAAAATAACTTATAGTTAAAAATGCTTAGGCGAACTGACAGTTAGCTGAAACGAATTTTGGCAAAGCGAATCCCGTTAACAAAGTAAAGTGCCCCAACACAAGGACGATGACGTCAACGGACGCAAACAAAAGTCAAGAGCCTCTAGACCTGACCTGACTGCACGCCAGTCAGACGTCTCTCCGACCCTCACCCACCACCCCCGTCACCGCCATCACCAAACCACTCATATCCGATGTGTTGACGTCGGACTTCACAGCTGTAATTAAAGGGTTGGATCCCTAACAGACTGGGTGAAGCTAATCAGCTAATCAGGCATGCGTTCCCAAGTGCTGTCCTATGCAGGCCTCCTTCGTTCTCCTTCCAGTCGGCCAATACCCCCCCCAAAGAGCCAGTGTTGTAATCACGGTTCAACGATAATCTTCGGTGTACCTCTTTTCAATAGCAGTTGTAGTATATACTGTCTCCAAAAGGGGCTATAGTGTATACAGTCGCCAGTGGACACTAGTGTATACTGTCTTCAAAGGGGCTGTAGTGTATACTGTCTCCTTAATGTATACTGCCTTCAAGAGGGACTGTAGTGTATACTGTGTCCAAGAGGGGCTATAATGTATACTGTCTCCAAGAGGAACTATAGTGTAAACTGTCTCCTTACTATATACTGTCTCCAAGAGGGACTATAGTGTATACTGTCTCCAAGAGGGACTATACTGTATACTGTCTCCAAGAGGGACTATAGTGTACAGTGTCTCCAAGAGGGATTTTAGTGTAAATGGTCCCTAAGATGGGCTACAGTGTATACTGCCTCCAAAAGGGACTTTAGTATAATACTGTCTGCAATAGGGGCTATAGTGTAAATGGTCCCTAAGAGAAGCTATAGTGTATAATGTCTCCAGAAGGGACTTCAGTGTATACTGTCTCCACAAAGGGCCATAGAGTATACTGTCACCGAAAGGGGCTGTAGTTTACAATGTCTCCAAAAGTTAGCTGAAACGAATTTGGGCTAAACGAATCCCGTAAACAAAGTGAACTCCAAAGGGACTATAGTGTACACTGTCTTCAAGAGAGGCTATAGTATATACTATCTCCAAGAGAAACTATAGTGTATATTCTCTACAAGAGGGACTATAGTGTATAAGTCTACAAGAGACGTTATACTGTCTCCAAGAGGGACTATAGTGTGTACTGTCTCCAAAAGGAACTATAGTGTATACTGTCTCCAAAAGGGACTATAGTGTGTACTGTCTCCAAGAGGAACTATAGTGTGTACTGTATCCAAGAGGAACCATAGTGTATACTGTATCCAAGAGGAACTATAGTGTATATTGTCTCCAAGAGACTATAGTGTGTACTGTCTCCAAGAGGAACTATAGTGTATATTGTCTCCAAGAGATACTATAGTGTGTACTGTCTCCAAGAGGAACTGTAGTGTATGTTGTCTCCAAGAGAGACTACAGTGTATATTGTCTCCAAGAAGAACTATAGTGTATACTATCTCCGAGAGGAACTATAGTGTATGTTTTCTCCAAGAGGAACTATAGTGTGTACTGTCTCCAAGAGGAAATATAGTGTATATTGTCTTCAAGAGGAACTATAGTGTATACTGTCTCATTAATGTATACTGTCTCCAAGAGGAACTATAGTATATATGGTCTCCAAGAGGAACCATAGTGTGTGATAGTGTCTCCAATAGGGACTATAGTGTACGCTGTCTCCAAGAGGGGGTATAGTGTATATTGTCTCCCAGATGGCCTATAATGCTTACTGTCTCCAAGAGGAACTATAGTGTATACTGTCTCCAAGAGGGACTATAGTGTATACTGTCTCGAAGAGGGGCTATAGTGTATACTGTCTACAAGAGGAACTATAGTGTATACTGTCTCCAAGAGGGACTATAATGTATACTGTCTCCAAGAGGGACTACAGTGTATACTGTCCCAAGAGGGGCTATAGAGTATACCGTTTCTAAGAGGGGCTATACTGTATACTGTTTCCAAGAGGAACTACATTGTATACTGCCTCCAAGAGGGACGATAGTGTATACTGTCTCCAAGAGAAACGATAGTGTATACGGTCTCCAAGTGGGACTGGAATGTATACTGTCTCCAAGAGGGGAAACAGAGTATACTGTTTCCAAGAGGAACTACATCGTATGCTGCCTCCAAGAGGGACTATAGTGTATACTGTCTCTGAGAGGGACTTTAGTGCATACTGTCTCTGAGAGGGTCTATAGTGTATACTGTCTCTGAGAGGGCTATACTGTATATGAACAGACCCTCCTTCCTCACTCACATTCACTCCGCGAGGTGGCATTGCCCGGAGTGCCGATGGAGGTTGTGGCAGATTTCTCTCAAAGGACACCGACGTGATAGGTCAGTGTCAGGCGGCGCAGTCAAACCGTATGCTTGACAGAGGGTCTTGCCTGTGTCACCAGGAATGGATCCTGGAGATGTGGGGCGATCGGCGATGGAGCGCCGCCTTACTGCCTCCGAGAGGTCTGGGAAACCGTGCTTTGAAGGGGAAAGGGGGCGTGCGGGGGAGTAATAATGGCACCCCTCTCGCGGTTGGACTGAAAAACTGCCATGGAGGCCATAGTCAGCGTTGAACCATAGGCGGGACTCGTGCAATGCTCCGGCGACTTTCGTCCTGCTCCCCCTGCTATGGTCATAAATTATATACTTAAACAAAGTAGCGAAGTCGATGGTGTTAATGTTGCAAACTTGACAAGAAAACAAAAAACCAAAACAAAAACAGAAACAAAAGAAAGAAACGAAAGAAAAAAAAAAGAAAAAGGAAAGAATGAAATGAAAATAAAGACTTTTACCATCTTTAATGTCAGTAGGCCTACAGGGGTTTTTCGTAGATTTTTTTTTTTTTTTTAAGAATGTCTGAGATAGTGTGTGTTGGAAAATGATGGAACTGATGTGCAGCTGTTTATGCCATGGTTTGTGAAAAGGGACCATTCTTCGATGATCTTTACAGGTTGATAGGCCTGCCGGGGTGATCAGCAAACATGGCATTAAAAGCCTATCGTACAGATAAATCATGTGTTACATCTATGCGTGCTTTTCTTTCAGCTTGTTTGGTTTTCGGTCTTTAAGTATTAAGCGCATTGTTTATGTGTTTTGTAAACTTTTAAAATGACCACAAAATACTTGTACTCAATTTATTTGAGGTAAGACTCAACTCCTACCACTACCCGTCACACAGGAACAGAGGAGATACACCAGCAAGTTTCAAGAAACAGAAACAGAAAGCTCTTCATTCTCCTAGGACTGAATCTTTCCCACTGGTTTGTCACACGGGAAAAAAAATTCATTTCAAACAAGCAGTAATCGAACTCCAAGAAATGAAAGAACGGCATGTAATGTGGAAATCTGTGGAATGATTGTCGGCCAAGATTTTCGGGAAGAAATTGCGATCACGTCAAGGCTAAACGCCGAAATCATTAATAGATACGGTTAGAACACACACACACACACACACACACACACACACACACACATTCTCTTTCTCTCTCTCTCTCTCTCTCTCTCTCTCACACACACACACACACACACACACACACGCACGCACGCACGCACGCACGCACGCACACATGCACGCGCGCACGCGCGCACGCACGCACGCGCGCGCACACACACACACACACACACACACACACACACACATATATATGTATATATATATTTTTTTTTTTTGTTGTTAAAAAATATTTTAAAAATGAAGTGGTAAAATCTACAAGCTTGTTTCTAGCTTTGCTATCTTCAGGATGTCTTTTGGAGCACGCCAACGGTCTTTTATGGCGTGCGGGACTTGATTTCAACTCTGTGTGTGCAGGCGGATCTCATTTGCTGCACGTGCGGCCTGTGGTTCTTATTGGGGCCTGTTCAGGTGGAATGTGCTAGCAAAGATTTCCACTTGTGCCTGCAATTGTTTACAATTTCTACTTTTGTGTTCAGAGTTGCTAAGTGTGGTTTGCATAATATTAACCATTTTTCTGTGGAGCATAGATTGCATCTTTTTGAAATATTGTTGTATGGTGCTGCTCTTTTTATGATTTTCCATGATATGTTGTAGTCTATTTTTTTTATCTTTGAGTCTCCAGATGTATTTGCTCAGCTCTGTTTGATTTTTGTATTTTTCATTTTTGAATGACTGTTTGTGGTTTGCGTATCTGGTTTTGAAAGTGTTTTCAGTAATCCCTACATATGTTTCTTCTTCATTTTCTGATGTTACCGTAGCTTGGTATACAATGTTGCTGTGAAGACATTTATTGCTCAGGGGGCACTGTTCTTTTTTAGTGCAGTTGCAAGATGTCCTTTCGGCACCCTTCTCTTTTATGTTGCTTTTCATTTTGTTAGATGAATCAATCATGTTTTTGAGGTTGGGCATACATGAGTATGACAGTTTAATGGTGTTTTTGTTGAATATTTTGGACAGTTTGTGTTCTTTTGGGAATGATGTTGCCAAGATTTTAAAGAATTCTTTTCCTACATTTGTTTTTACTTGTCCATCGTATGGTGGGTTGTACCATATGATCTTTCTTTTCCTATTTTTCTTAATTCTGTTCGTGTTGTTGTCTGGACTGTATTGTAGTTTGTAATTGTAACCACTTTTTTGTAATGCTTCTTGATATTCTGTTGCTGCATCATTGAATGCGTTTTCATTGCATGACAGGTTGGATAGTCTCTTGTTTATACCATTGGGTATTGTTTTTAGTATAGATGGTGGGTGGTTGCTTTTGATGTTTACGTAGACTGGTATGTCATTGGGTTTTTTGTATGGTTTGTACACATGGTCATTGAGGTCTAATGTTATGTCTAGGTAATTCACTACTTTTTTGTTTGCTTCTATTGTGATTTTTAAGTTGTGGTTTTTAAAGATTTTACATAATTCTTTTTTCTTGTTTTCAATGGTTCTTGGATTATTGTTTAATGCAGCGAGGCCGTCATCTCTGTATAAACCGGCCTGTTTTCCAAGTTGTTTTTGGATGTTGGATAGCATGAATAGTCCGACTAGTTCACATGTTTCGGCACCATCATACGATCCCATGGTTACATCAAATGTGGAGTTTTTGCTCGTTTTTTTAATCCAAGTTTCATTTCTGCTATGGAGTAAGGTTTTTTTGGTGTGGAAAATAATCTCCATTTCTGACTCTGTTATATTTGTGTATTTGTTGGCAAATTTCAAAGCTTTGTTGAGTAGTTCTTCATCTATGGATGGATAGAAGTCTACTATGTCAAATGTAATGAACATTGTATTTCTCTGTTTGTTGAGTTTCTTAAACCATTGTATGACTTCATAGCTGTTTTTCCAAAGGTTGTATTCGGTGTTTGATTTTATATCTTCTATAGCCTTTTCCAAAATTCTCTTGCTTATTTTTTTTTTTTTTTTGATATATTTTTTTATTTCTTTCCTCATTCTCTCTCTTCCATTCCACAGTTCCTTCTTTCTCTCATCTCCATTCTTTCATCAACATGATCTTTCTCTTTGCTGTACATTTCCGGATGCAAATTATCACATATTTTTTGTTGTTAATCATATTTGTACATGTTTGACATTATTGTAGTAAATAATCCGTGAAACGTATTAGAAACGAGTTATCTTTTTTACCGGCTTGAAAGGATTTGAGTGAGAGTTCAATGTATGCCGAGGAAAGGTTGTTTTCTTTTTGTTGGATATACACACATACACAAACAAACAAAAATCACTAAGCACAATCCTCTGATTTCTTACAAACTACAAGCACATAAAGGCAAACAAACACACCCGCTCACTCCACTCACACCCCTCCCGTCCCTACCCACCCACACCCCCACTTTCTCTCTTCTTATGAATTAATAATACTTAAACAATATACATAATTATACAATTTATAATAATGAAGTAATGTTTTCTCCGTGTGGTACCATGTGATAGCTGTTGTATATAACGCATAACATAATTATGTTCACTGTAATGATCCTTCAAAATATAGATTTAAACAGACGTAAGCATTTCCCAGCTGAGTGTACACACCAGCACCGAAATCCCGTCCATCAGTGTCTTTATATTTCTTTAACAATCAAAAGAAAGTTAATTATATGTTCCTCAGCCCGCTACCAATATGACATCGCTACACCACAGCCGTGCCCCGCCGACCAACCAACAAACCAACCTACCAGCTAAGTTGCCGATCGGCCTACGGGTCCCAGCCGCGGCATCGCCATGCCAGACAAGCAGCGGGCCACAGGCTACAACCACACTCAATGATATTTGAATACCTTATGAAATTACCTACACATCCTGAACATATCCTCTCATGCACGTATTAAATCCAGGTATCTTATGATTTTGATTATCAATTTTCAAATAATACTTCATAATTGATCCAATTAGTGTTAAATTTTTGCAGATTCAATTGTACAGTTGCTATGTATTTTTCAAGATTATATCTTCTCTTTAGTATTTTTAGAAATACTGTTATTGAAGGCTTACATTTGTTTATTTTACAGCTAAAAATGTAGTATTTGGCTATCAGTATTATAAGATCGAATGTAGTATCAGTTGTGGAATTGTCATCTGCTCCAAATATTATTGTGTTTTCAGTCAGAGACAGATTATTCGCTATTAAACACTTTCCTTTTATTAATTCTTGCAATGATTTCCAGAAATCATTGACGTGTATGCATCTCCAGAACATATGTTCAATGCTGTCTTTTTCCTCTTCACAGAAACTACAGTTATAACTTTCTACTATTCCCATTTCTTTCAGAGCTACATTAGTTGCAATTATTCGATGCACTATTCTCATTTGCATCCATTTTAGCTTAATATCCTTAATTTGATGAATTTTTCTAAAACATTTCTTCCAAGGTATCTGTCTATTCAGCTTCTCCGTCCATTTTGCACAACAGTTTGGTTCCCAGTTATCTTTTACTATAATTCTGTAATAAGTTTTGGAACCTTTATCTACAGAATATATTTTCTTTAATGCTGTGCTGACTTCTGCTTCAATGTTATCTTTTATCTCATTCTCAAATCCTTGTTCCCTGATGTATCGTTTAATGGATAATATACATCCACCATAAGATAGGAAATCTATTTCAATGTTATACTTTGTTCTAAATTCCTCATGGGATAGTGAATCTCCATTTGTTTGAAACAAATCAGATACTCTAAATACATTTCTATTGTTCCAGTTTTTGTGTTTTATTAGTTTATTTCCTATTTTAAAATGTTCATTGTAAAGGATTGGTTCTGCAAGTAGTTCTCTAGCATTTTCTGGTTTTATTTTATAATAGAACTGCTTATACGACATGAATACATGTTTCCAGAAAACATTGTCTTGAGTGGTAATGCACAGATGGTTTGGAGAGTACTTCTCAATGTTCTCAATAATTGGGTATGAAAAGATCAACATGTCTCTCCATCTGTGTGTTGTTTGTCTCAGTCTTTTTATCCATGTTAATTTTAAAGCAGTGATGAGAGCATTTATGTCAGGTAGATTCAACCCACCATCCTGTACATCTTTAATAACTGTTTTTCGACTAATTCTGTCTTGTTTTTTATTCCATACAAACCAGTAACATAAGTCTTGTAATTCTTTAACAAATGTGTCAGGTGGATTTGGAAGCATCAACCATAGGTAAGTCAGTTTTGACAGAATTAATGATTTTAAGACAGCAATTCTTCCTAAAGGGGTAATGATTCTCTTTAGCCAAATTTTAAATAGTGCCTTCACTTCTATCATTCTATCTTTGTAGTTTCTTTTTTCCATGTGTGTTAAGTCCTGAGTAAACCAAATTCCTAATATTTTGAATTCTTTTGGATTCCAGATCATCTTTAAATGTTCCATATATCTTATTTCACTATGCTTTTGTCTTCCAAGCCAAATTACTTGTGTTTTCTCTTTGTTTAAGAATAAACCTGATGTTTTCCCAAACCTATTGAGAATCTCGATAGATTTTTCAAATGATTTCTTATTCCCTGTGTTCATCAGTTGAGTGTCGTCGGCAAATTGTGATATCTTGTGTTCTTTCTCCCCGATTTGTATACCTTCAATACTATTTTCTTCTTTGATCATTACGGATAATATTTCTGCACATAATACGAAGATATATGGTGAAACTGGATCTCCTTGCCTACAACCCCTTTCTATTGAGAACCATGGTGATGTTTGGCCATTTACGATAACAGTAGACTTAATGTTTTTGTAGAATACTTCTATCCATTTACATATATCTTTACCTAAACCTACAGCCTCCAGCACTTTGTGCATAAAATCCCAATCTAACGAGTCGAACGCCTTTTCGAAGTCTAAATTAATTAGCATCCCTGGGATATTATTTATGTTGAGATGGTGTATTATGTCATAAATTAACCTAATGTTACTACCTATGTATCTATTTGGGACAAATCCTGTCTGGTCTTCACTAATCAGTGATGGAAGGACCTTTTTAATTCTGTTAGCAATACAAGTGGAGCCAATTTTGTATATAAGGTTTAAAAGTGAAATAGGTCTCCAGTTTTTTACATATTCTTTTGGTTTTCCTTCTTTGGGTATACAGATTATAATACCTTCTTTCTGGGTGTTTGATAGTTCGCCTTCTCTGAAACTTTCATTTAGAGCTCGGGTTACAAACACGCCGATTTGTTTCCAAAAAGATTTGAAAAACTCAGCTCCAAACCCATCCGATCCAGGGCTTTTTCCGTTCTTCATATTTTTCAATGCAATACCTGCTTCTTCTATTGTTATTTCACCTTGTAATGATTTAGTCTGTTCTTCTGTTAGTTTCGGTATCTTATTCACCAAATCTTCAATATTGCATTTCACAGTTGATCTTTTTCGGTATAGATCCTCATAAAAATGTTTTACTGTAACTTTTATGTCTTCTGGTTTGTCCAGTATATTACCTTGTCCATCCAGTAGTTTTACAATTTGTTTGCTAATAAAGTTACGCTTTTCTAAACTGCAGAAATATTTACTAACCTTTTCCCCATCTGCAACCCATCTTGCTTTTGATCTTAGTAGTACACCATTCATAACCTTTTCTCTTAGTGATATCAGTTCTCTATTACTCTCTTCAATTGTCTTCAAATCCTCCTCTGATTTAAGTTCTTTACTCTCAATATCTTTAATAGTTTGCATAAGGCTGTTTTCTTTACATTGTGATTCTCTTTTTTAATTGTGGCATACTGGATGGATTTAACTCTTATCTTCATTAGTAAGAAGTCAAGAAAGACCCGATCAGACACTGTTAGTTTAGGGTCTGAGCTGTTCGACTGGTTTTCATCTTGGCTATTGTTAGCATTAATATCATTACCCTCATCTTTATCTGTGTATTCCTTTGTTATTTCTTCTATTAGATTATTTATTCCGTCTACATATTCTTTATCTTTTAGTAGAGATGTATTAAATTTCCAAAAAGTTTTGTGTTTAATCTCCTTTCCGAATTGAAGCTTTAGTGTAATCAGTGAATGATCAGATCTATAGCCTGGTAAAATGTCAGCATCTTCAAAATACCAGATTAAATATTCTGACAGAAGGAAGAAGTCTAGCCTACTTTGTTGCAAGGGGGTAGGTCTACGCCATGTGTATCTCCTACAATCCGGTTGTTTTCTCTCCATATATCTGCTAATGACAAATCTTGTATCATATCCTCAACTGCTTTTTTAGCTTTTGGGTTATTTATGTGTTTATAATTGTAACAATCAATTTCCTGTTCTAGTACCATATTAAAATCCCCCACCACAATAACGTTGTTATTTTTGTACGTTTTAATCTTATTTGCGAGTTCCTCATAGAATGCTGGGTCGTCTTTGTTTGGTCCATAAACACTTACTAGCAACAGTTCCTTTTCATTTGTTGTAAATGATATGATGATAAAGTTACCCTGCATATCTGTTTCCACCTTATTTATTTTGAATTCGAAATTATTGTTAAATAGTATTGCTACTCCTCGAGCATTAGATCTGTATGAGGAGAAAAAGCAGTCATACCCCCATTCCGCTTTAATGCACTTTTCCGTATCTTTTTCAAAATGAGTATCTTGTAGGCAGTATATAGAGTATTGTTTTTTTCTTAAATAATGAAATATATCTCTTCTTTTCTGATAATTCCCTAGACCTTGACAGTTTAATGATGAAATTGTTAACATGTTTGCCTTGTTACCTACTGAATCCATGGTGTTTTCCTTGTAGTCAAAAACATTAAATAAAAAACCATCAAGTGCCACAAGAGGAATAAAAGCAACAAACAGGAATCCAGTTCAATGTCACAAGGGCCAAGCAAAAAGGAGTATACTTTACAACAGCATGCATTTGAACAATCATCGTAATCATGGCTTGCGTAATTACCCCGATGTGAATTAATACCGTCCATTTGGCTATGAGCTATACCTGCTGTCTTTGTACCAGACAACATTCTTTGCGAGATGTCGATATTGCTAATGTATGTACCGACACGGGCTGTATACGTATAACATAAGAAACGAAACGTGGAGAAAGTCTTAAATAAACCAATGATAACAACAAGAATTATAATGTTAAAAGTGTACTCAGCACTTGAAGTCTGCACTTGAACGCCGTTCGTTGCCATTCAAGTCTTGAAAATTCACATTCAAATATATACAATGTTCTATATTATGTGCCAAAACGGACCAAAAAAACAACAACAACCAAAAAACATAAGAATACACACACACACACACACACACACACACACACACACACACACACACACACACACACACACACAAAAGCAAACCCGCAAACCGCGAGCATAAAACAGTACAGCATACAAAAAGCAACATTAGATTTATCGAACTGGAAGCCCTTCCCCTTTCTCTGAATGAACATCATCAAAACATCAAACATCATCAAATTCATGCCGCATACCTCCCCTCCCCCCCCCCCCCATCCCACCCGCTCGTCCGCAATACACCCCCCTCCACCACTACCACACCGCCCACCGACCCACCACCTCCTCTTCTCTAAACATCCACAAACTGGAGCAAAAAAATCTGCCAGGCGAAAAATACACCTGTTTGATAGGTCCGTATACTGAGAATACATCAATCAGTTTAGAGAATCTGCGCAGATAACGCTAACTACTGCCGATGATAATCATGATAGTAGCGAAAACAGCAATAGTAAGTAACAGCAGCAGCAGCAGTAGCAGCAGCAGTAGCAGTAGTAGTGACAGCAGCAGCAGCAGTTGCAGTAGTTGTAGTAGTGGTGGTAGTATCAGCAGAAGCAGCAGCAGCAGCAGCGGCAGCAGCACTAGCAGTAGTAGTAATAGTGGCAGCAGCTGCAGCAGTAGCAGTAGCAGCAGCAGGCCCACTGGTAGTAATGTTTATGATCACAATAACAGTAATGATGATGATAAACAAATAAATAAGAGAGAGAGAGAGAGAGGGGGGGGGGGGGGGGGGGGGGAGAGGCGGGAGCCAGATAGCAACGACGACAGGGAGAGAAAGGGTAGATGACAGAGAATCTCCCGGAATGTAGTAAGGGCCCATCACCCCACCTCCTCTATGGCTTTTCCTCTTCCCTTCCCCGGGGGGAGGGGGGGGGGGTCACGGGGGGAAGAGGGGGGACAAAGGGTGGCCACTCTTCCTTACTATCTCAGCACCAAATTTACAAAATTGAGACACTCACAACGTGGCAGTTCCGTAAAATACATACTTCCCGTCTCCGGCTGGTTAACACAGCTCATTCACGGACCGTAACACCCCCTCTCCCCCCTCCCCCCCCCCCCCCCCCCCCCCCCCCGAAAGAAAAAAAAAAAAAAAAAAAGCAAGCAAGAAAGAAAGAAACACACACACACACACACACACACACACACACACATCAAAGAAACGAAGGGATAAACGAAAGAAAGAGGAAAGAAGGGAAAGAAGGAAGGGAAAAAAAAGCATCAAGATGTCCGACAGTTTTTGCTTCATAATGATTGTGGAGTCTGCAAATTATCTTCTCTTCAGGTAAAGCTGAAAGGAAACAATTATCTTTCCCAATCCGAACCTGGAAAAAATCCATCTAAAAGTGTACAACTGCATCAGATATCCAACACAGACAATGTAGATTTCAAGAGTTCAGAGTGTGAGAAGGACATTCTGCCACGGGTTTTAAAGGGTGAAGTGTTTATCAAACATGAGGAAAAAGTGACTTGCAAGTCCAAAGGGGAGCAGAAAAGACATATACACAGGAGCAGCTGAACGTTGATGATTATAGGGCTATTGTGTTGCTGAATGATAAAATCAGCCGTACTTCTAGTCTTTTCTTAGGTTATGTGGCCTCACCAGCAAAACCAAACCAAACAAAACCAACGAGGCGAAAAGATCCATTGTACAAAAATATGTCACAAATACTCGGGTGCGCTCGCGCACACATACATGCACGCACACACACACGCACACACACACACACACACACACACACACACACACACACACACACATAAACACACACATAAGCACACACACATACTAACACACACATAAACACACACACATACACACACACCCTCTCACTCCCCCCCCCCCCCCCCCCCTCACACAGACTCGCACGTACGCGCGCGCATTGCCGCCCCCCCCCCCCCTCCCTTCCCCTCTGCATACCCACATAAGTGTGCGCAAACGCTACCAAGAGCACACACGCAAACACACGCACGGTCGCGAGCGCGCACATGCTTGCACACAACACACACGCCCGCGCGCACACACACACACCTTACAATACATGTTTGCTCATGTATCAAATTCTTGAATTATATCAAGATGTCTGACAAGCACCTGTTCTGGACTTTGTTCTTAATACATGATCATAGATAAACACACATCCAATAACGTGTATACATATAGATCTAGATATACACACTTACACATATATAAATATGCATGTGCATACGTGTGTGTACACCTCACATTTTTTTTTTCTTTTTGTTACTGGGTAAGGAACAGTGGATCAAAAACGTGCTCATAAACCATGGGAAACATTTTCACCAGCACATGGAGCAGACTATCATTTCATGACCTATACTAAATGGTTCATTGTTATGCAATCAGACAGTCAACATTTACTTCTCACAAAGTTTCACAGTTACACGCTCACGCGCGCACACACCCACACGCACGCCCACACCCACACGCACGCGCGCGCACGCGCGCGCACTCCCCCCCCCCCCCCCCCTACCCTTACAATATGTGTTTGCTCATGCATCAAAGTCTTGAATTATATCAAGATGTCCGACAAGCACCTGTTCTGGACTTTTGTCTTAATGCTTGATCATAGACAAACACACATCCAATCACGTGTATACATATAGACCTAGACATACACACATACACATATATAAATTTGCATGTGCATATGTGTGTGTACACCTCACATTTTTTTTTCTTTTTTGTTACTTGGTAAGGAACAGTGGATCAAAAACGTGCTCATAAACCATGGGAAACATTTTCACCAGCACATGGAGCAGACTATCATTTCATGACCTATACTAAATGGTTCATTGTTATGCACTCAAACAGTCAACATTTACTTCTAATCCAGTTTCACAGTTACACGCTCGCGTGCGCGCGCGCACACACACACACACACACACACACACACACACGCCCGCACGCCCACACGCGCGCACGCGCGCGCGCGAGAGCGCACACACACGCACACATACACATACATGCACTCGCACACGCACACAAATGGTCACTTCCCTTCTCCCCAGATGCACATGCACTTATGTATACTTTATCAATTCCCTTATGAATATTTACTTCCATACCCTCTCGCTCATTCTCATTCCCTCCCTCACACTCCCCTCCCCGCCTCCCCCCCCCCCCCCCCCCTCCTCAGCACACACACACACACACACACACAGAGAGAGAGAGAGAGAGAGAGAGAGAGAGAAACACACACACACACTCTCTCTCCTTATGTACACACACACACAGAGAGAGAGAGAGAGAGAGAGAGAGAGAGAGAGAGAGAGAGAGAGACACACACACACACACACACACACACACAGAGAGAAAGAGAGAGAGAGAGAGAGAGAGAGAGAGAGAGAGAGAGAGAAACACACACACACACTCTCTCCTTATGTACACACACACACACACACACACACACACACACACACACAGAGAGAGAGAGAGAGAGAGAGAGAGAGAGAGAGAGACACACACACACACACACACACACAAACACACACGCACACACACACACACACACACACACACATAAACACATCGCGAGCACGTGTACATACTTTGGAATCACTGCATCGGCCTACTTGTAAGATATCCTTTCGTTTTTTCGCCCACTGAACCTGTTAAACTGTCATTTCACTGTCACTGTTGGGACGGAGGAGGGGATGAAGGATGAGAGTTGAAAACCTCCACACCGTCACTCACAATGTCACTGATGGGTTCATCACCAGTCTGCAAAGCAGCTGCTTCGGACATAGCGTCGGGAGAAGTCTCTGGCACGGAGTCCGCAGTTTGACGGGCTTCTCGCAGCACATGATCAGGCGACGCTGTGTCCCCGTGGCCATCTTTGCCATCAACCTCTGGGCTGTTCTGGCACACTGCCCAGAGCACGGCCTGGAGGGGATGACGCCTCACCCGATCCATCGGATGACCTGTCCCTGCGGCGTTTGTCACCCGTCTGCTGTAGCCGCCGTCGGGGGCTGTGGACCTGCAGCCTGGACTGGACTGGTGTGTGACTGCTCCTTCTGCTGGCCCTGTCCGCCCGGTTGTCCTCCCGTTGTCTGCGGTGTCCAATCAACCCCCCACCGGTTGTTCGTTGGGAAGAAACGTGGCTTCGGTCAGCTGTTCTGTTGGTCTCGAGGAGCACTCTATCAATCTTGCTCGTGTCCCCATTTTCAATTTGAATAATTTTAAGATCTAGCATTTTTACAGTAAAGTTTTCCTTGGAATGACCAAGCTGACATGACGGCTGGATGGTGTTTGATATCGTACAGTCTCTGTGCATTTAGTTTGGTCAAATCTTCCGTTACGTAGATGTTACACTTATTTTGTTTTAGCAGTCGCCTCTTTTTGAAAATTTCGGATTTTATTTTTCTGTTTACAAGACGTACGATGACAGGCCTGTTTTTACCGGTGGTGTATTTGCCCACTCGATGGGCAACACTGATGTAGCTGTGTTGAAACGATGTCAGTTCCAGTTTTCTTTTTAAAAAATCTACAACTTTTTCTTCTGTCTCCTCGGCTGTCTCTCGTCCTGAATCTCCTGGCAGATTAATAACTTTCACATTTTCTTTCCGACTGTATTGTTCAAGCGAGTTGCGCAGTTCTTTTTCCTGCTTGAGTTCTTTTTGGAGCCGGCTAACATCGTCATTCAGGTCTGTGTAGCTTTTTTGGAGTAAATCTATTTTCGTCTTCAAGAGGTCATTTTCTTTTTTCACATCAAATAATTCAGATAAAATTTTTTCAAGTTGAAGATTTAGTCGGTCGTTTGCTTCCTGCTGTCATCCATCCCTTTTTCCATTCTAGTCAGAATAGTTGCGAGTGTTATGTTCGAATCACCTTTCTCTACTATGATATCCCCTTGGTCCCCTTCACTTGGATTTTTGCTTTCTTGACGGCCTGTAAAGTTTGTGATTTTCTGTTGTTGTTGCTCCAGAATCCTTCTTCTCTTACTAGTTGATCGTTCCCTGCTCACATTTCCTTCCACTGAAACCTGTCCTACCTGTGGACTGACAAAGGAGTCGGAGGCGCCTTCTTCACTGTGGCCTGGACTGCTGCTTGGTCTGTTGGTGCGTTTCTTTTGTTTTGACGGAGTTTTCTTCGGTGCCATTTTCGCATTGACCAGGAACAAGAGAGGGAGAAAACACGCAAATAACTAAAACGCACAGGAGATCGATGTTCCTTAAAGACCGTCCAATATTTGGCGAAAGGTGGAGGGCACACACACACACAAAAACACTCGTCACTGAAAACACCACATTTTTTCTCCTTTTTTTTCTTTTTTTTTTTTTCTTCCCCTTTTTTTTTTACACAAAGTATCCGTCCATTCTGAAAAGTCGATATAAAGTCTCCTTTCTTTGAGAATGAGAGAAACAAAAAATTAAACGAAATACAATGTAAGGCACATTTTTCTTTGTTGTGAATTCAAGGCAGAAGCAAGTTCACTCCATTTAGTCGGAGCGCTGGCTCGGTGCGTCTTGCTCCGCCGGTGAACAGGTTTCAAGTCCCTTCTCTTGCTTATTTTGCCCAGTTCGGATTTAGATGGGTTTATTAGTCTACATGTTGGGTTGTTTTGGAAGTTAGGCTTGTGGTCTTTAAGTGTTATGAAGGCCTCCTTTGTTGCTGTTGCCTCTACCCTATCACTTAACTCCATGCGATGTGCAAGCTCTTTTTCTTTTTTGCGGATGTTGCTATGTGTAGTTTTATCAGCTTTCTTGTAGTTTTTTCTGGATGTTTTTGTTTAAGAGTTGAGAGTATTCGTTTGGTTCCATTTTGTTCCATGTAGGGATTACTGAAAACACTTTCAAAACCAGATACGCAAACCACAAACAGTCATTCAAAAATGAAAAATACAAAAATCAAACAGAGCTGAGCAAATACATCTGGAGACTCAAAGATAAAAAAAATAGACTACAACATATCATGGAAAATCATAAAAAGAGCAGCACCATACAACAATATTTCAAAAAGATGCAATCTATGCTCCACAGAAAAATGGTTATTATTATGCAAACCACACTTAGCAACTCTGAACACAAAAGTAGAAATTGTAAACAATTGCAGGCACAAGTGGAAATCTTTGCTAGCACATTCCACCTGAACAGGCCCCAATAAGAACCACAGGCCGCACGTGCAGCAAATGAGATCCGCCTGCACACACAGAGTTGAAATCAAGTCCCGCACGCCATAAAAGACCGTTGGCGTGCTCCAAAAGACATCCTGAAGATAGCAAAGCTAGAAACAAGCTTGTAGATTTTACCACTTCATTTTTAAAATATTTTTTAACAGATGTTGCTCCCCAAGGGGTTGAGCACCTTCAGATTTTTTAAGGACTTTTTTATATTGTTCACATATATATATATATATATATAATATATATATATATATATATATAAACAGTATTAAAACGTCCTTTAAAAATCTGAAAGAGCTCGACCCTAACAATGCGCTTAATACTTAAAGACCGAAAACCAAACAAGCTGAAAGAATATATATATATATATATATATATATATATATAATATATAGGCCTATACACACACACACACACACACACACACACACACACACACACACTCTCTCTCTCTCTCTCTCTCTCTCTCTCTCACCACACACACACACACACACACACACACACACACACACACACACACACACACACACACACACACAAACGCGCGCGCAAGCACACGCACGCACGCTCTCTCTCTCTCTCTCTCTCTCTCTCTCTCTCTCTCTCTCTCTCTCTCTCTCTCCTTTTTTGCCAGCTCATGTGTCAACTAAGCGCTGACACGCCGATGGTATTCGCCTGGAGGAAGAAGGTGGAGGAAGAGAGGGATTCGAATGTATGGACTGTATCCAAATTCAAGGGGGACTATTCATTTCCGTTCACGTAAAAACAACGACCAGCACGTGTGGTACTTCAGACAAGCTAGTTATAATATCTGTGATGGGGAAGATTTCTAAACCCCTGAAAAGCAACAAACATAAGAAAATAAAATTCGTAGATCCATTTTATAATGGAGAACGAAAAGAAAGGTAGGTGATGCACGATTTTTTTCTTTTAAAATGAATTTTAGCATTTGCGGAACCAAGTCGTCAACGCTCGCTTGACTTCGACGTTCGCGACACTTGCGAAGTTGCATTACATCTTGTGACATAAAAATAATAACAATTATAATAAATGAATTAAAAAAAAAAAAACTTGTACTGCTGTTTCCCGTCTATGATTAATTAAAAAAAAAAGGGGAAACATAGGCTGCTGTTTCCCATCCATTATTAAGGAATACTCATTATCGGCTCGAGTGAAATTGGAGAACTTTTCCAATTTTTTGCGACCCCCCCCCCCCCCCCCCCCCCTTGTTTTGTTTTATCTCAGTTATTGGTGCTATAAACTAAATTTGGTTTAATCTGAGAATAGTGGCATAACACGCCTTCCCCACCCAGGGTTACCCAAGGATGGAAACACATTGAACCTGATTCGTCTGACTGTAGATGTTGGCTGCCTAAACACAAGAAGAACTGTACTTTTTTTCTGTTTGCAGGTTATCTTCTTTATGGAGGAAAGAGCAAATCTTAGGTTCATTCCACAAGGCACTACTACTAGTCGATAAAGATGAGATTGAGACAAGCCTGACATCATTTGCCTTCCTGTTCTCTAAAAGTAATCAGTAGCTCTATTGTCACTTTCGCAATCAAAATAATGACATAGCATTGAAAAGTGTATATAATCATAAATATTGTTGCCAGGATGCATGCTGGAAAGAATCTGGCACCAGTTTCTACAGAGCAAGGAATCTCCAGGAGTATGAGGGATTTAATGCGGAGAACAGAACAAGCAAAGGAGCTGAAACAGAAGAGTCGAAAGCAGAGAAAAGAAATAATGAAGAAGAGAAGTAAGTCATTTGATAATTTTTTTCCTCACAGCATTGTAATTGTATGCATCATGTCAGTAGATTTGTTAGATGTGATGGCTGACATTCATATTGAAGATAAAGATTAAAGAATTATTTGTTGTTGTTTTTTTTATGTTAGTGTTCAGATGAGTTAGCATGAAACTATGTCACATTCTTGTAAATTATTGGCAGCTTGCTAGTAACTATTTGGCAGATTTTCTGTGGCTAACACAATAAATTCGAGATCCCCATTTAATGCAACCGTACGTCCTGTACACACTGGAAGTGGGGAAAATGCTTTAAAGTTTTTCAGAGCAGGTCCTGGGATGTGTTTAGATGAAAATGAGTGGGTCCAACAATGCACTACATTATATCTTACAAGTGTCTTCAATCTAGTCTGCTCCGTTGTCTGCGTATTGTCTCTTTCTCACATGTAAAAGAGGCAGTGAGAGTGACTTGCTATGTTGTATGTATCACACATTTTGGTGCTGGGTAAGCTTTCTGAAACTAAAGAGATCAACATTTATCTTCTGATGTAAGATTTTACAGAAGAAAGGTTTTTAACGAAAATTGTGGTGTGTTGTAAGATTTTATAGAAGAAAGGTTTTTAACGAAAATTGTGGTGTGGTTTTAGAAGATGTATGTTAAAGGTTGTGTGAATTTGTTGTTGTTGTTGTTGATATTATTATAATGATTCATGAGCTGACTTCAATGCAGTGACAGCCCTGATGTGGCTCTTTGCAGTCTGCTGGGCTGTAAGCAACATATCCTACCTTTCCAATAAGGTTGTCTGTCATGAAGAATGCAAATGGTCTGTAAGGCGATAACCACAGTAGGTGGTTTGCCAATAAATACAAGCTAATTGTTTGCTTTTCTTTGTAAGCATGGACTGGGAGTCTGCAGGTGGCATGAAAAATACTGGTCTTATCAGTTATCTACTTGATGTTTCATTCATCTTCATGAGCTCTATCAAAAATGGAAAGAAGGTTCAGGGGTTTGACACAGACTAGTCAAGACTGATCCCCTGGCTGCATATCGAGGAAGACAGGATGTTTTGTACTACATGATTGACGCAAACTTCAAGACTAAGTCAAAGAAAACTTCAAAGAGTGTGTTCAACACAGAGTGATAGAGTTTATTTCTTGTTCGAGTTAATTTACAGACCTATGATTTTTCTTTTCCTTCATGAATGTGACAGTAGAATGAGAGTTTGATTTCATTAGAATTGAGGGTGTGTCTTTTTATCACTCTGTTTTGTGTATGCATGTGTATGTGTTTGTATACATATTTGTGTGTGTGTGTGTGTGTGTGTGTGTGTGTGTGTGTGTGTGTGTGTGTGTGTGAGGGAAAGAGAAAGAGATATAATATACTGAAAGAGAATGCCTTTTGATAAAACTGTAAAGAAACAAACACAGCAGAAGAAACTTAACAGTCACAAACATTCAGACATAAATGACTAAGTTAACATTGCTGGGAGTCGGGACCTTTTTAATTTTATGTTTTGACTTGGAAGTCCCAGGACCCTTCAGATATGCAGTGTCAGAGGTGTTGGGACCGACCCCATAAGTGGAGCCTTGGGGAGCCCTAATAAATAGATGCTTCAGCTCAAAAAAGACTTATCGGAAGAGACAGTGCACTGCTGGTGAATCATGTTCATTACAATACCAATACCATGCTCAACTCCACTGCCAGGGGATGACTCTGATTGAACATAGGTTAGACATCAGCTACTAAACTGCTACAGTCCATACTCACGATAGTGATTTACAATCAAAGCAAAGGGTCAGAGACAGGACTAGTGAACTGAATATCCGCATCTGTGGGGCGTCTTTTATCCATCCACCAACCATTGACATTTCCCATCGCACTGAAGATTTTGTATGAGGATTAAATCATGGTGCTGTGAGATGTAGTCAGCCTGACGATGGCACCAACCAGAAGCTGTGAAGCTGAGGTAGCCCAGCATTTTCTCATGTAGCTTGACCAGTTCAGAAAACACCACATGTCTGGCTGCAACAGTTGGCATGTGCAAAGCAGAACTAAAGCAAGTCTCATGTAACTCGTCTCAGATATACATTTTTGGTGATGAGAGCTGGTGCCCCAAACTGACAAGCACTCTCTTGCCAGTTCATTAGTGTTTGTTGCGGTGCATGTGCTGAATTACTTAAAATCTGTACAGAATCTTTACCTGTCCGGATCATGTTCTGGTCTTCATCTGGGTGACTGGAGCAGTAAACTGAATTTCACTGACACAATTTTTTAGGCGCAGTTGACCAGTTGGTAAATGTTAAATCTCAGCGTTAAAATCACCTTAGGCATGAATTTTAAATCATGATCATCATCATCATCATCATCATCATCATCATCATCATCATCCTGAGATGTGTAGGTGGCTCAGTGAATGATGCTAAAAGATGAGCTTGATTTTTTAAGGTATTATCCAGTCATAACGTCATAACGCAGAATTCTTTTTACGATAATATACATGTGTACTGAGATATGTATTTCTGATTTTTACATCCCCTATGATCTTTCAAATTAGTCATAAGGATACTGTATCTACTTTATGTTTTTTTGTTTTATCATGTGTGTGTGTGTGCGCACGCACGTGTGTGCGTGTGTGTGTGTGATATTACCAGACAATGTTGATATTTGCTAAATATTAAATGACATTTGTCTTATAAAATGTGGATATATCCGTAGTGGTAGTTTTTTCCCCTCATTGTTTTGTCTTTGTCAGTGTCATGGAAATAAGGAGGCAGCTGGTTGGGGGAACGATGAATTTGGTGACTAAAGTAGATCATGAGGGTCACTCTACATAATTTTCTGTTACAGTTTTGTCAAAACTGTCTACGGAAGGAGCAAAGAGGGAATTTCCAGAAGTTGCTGACTTCAAAAAGAAGAAGGGTGAAAAGCAGGCAGACTTTATGCAGCGAGTGGATGCTGCTACCATGGTTGCTATCAAGGAGTCTCAGATTGAGAACACGTTTAAGGTTCAGAAATCCTATTTATTGATGTAGAAGTCTCAGATTTAGAACTCATTTAAGGTTCAGAAATTCTATCTGTTTTGAAGTCTGTCTGACTATGACTGTGTGCCCGCATCTCTCACATTTTTGCACTTTCTTTGTTGTGTTTTGTTTCTTTTCTTGGTGTTGTTCTGTTGGCTGTAGACGCTTTGTTGTAGTTGTCCATCCATCTTAGTTACTTGCACTGGAATTTCATGTGTTATGCACTACAGATAACCTTTTAACTGCCTGGTCACAGTAATCTCTAGAGTGCTAGAGAAACTGGTGAGGCTTGTGTACTGCTTTAGAAAAGATTACCCTCCAAACCCTAGAAACTTAGATGGATCACATCACACAAAAAAAAAGGCGGGGGGGGGGGGGGGGGGGGTCTTTGTGTCATCTGCATGTTTGTGTCTGATGCTTTTGAATGATCATTTTGGTCACTCTTCTGCTCTCGAAAGGATCTGAATGTTCATGCCAGCTTACCACATCAGAATGTCCTACAGCATTGTGACCTAAGTTTTAAGTCATTAAAACCAGTGTCCGAGCGGTACTCTGGCATCACTAGACAGTGATACCCACCTGCAACCATGCAGTGCTTGAACAACAGAACTGATGTACTCAAACAGGTTTAACGCGGAAACGTTGCACGTAACAGTTCACAAGTTTGACACAGCTAAAATTCCCAGATTATTTTTTCTTGAGTCTGCTGTCTTCATTCAAACTTTGAAAAAAACAAATTTGAGTTTGTCAAAGCATTATAGAGTAGATAAGTCTAAAGGTGCAAAGTAAGACATACAATTTTTTTTTTTAATGAGTTTCTAAAGAAATACTTTTGGTACAGCCATGTGAAGCTTTTCAGGTCTTAGCTGAACAGTTTTCTGTATACTAAGAATTCAGATGATATATCCAATTTGCTAATATAAGAAAAAAATGACATATCTTTGTTTGTCCAGGGATCACAAGTTGGAAAGTACTCTTTTTTTCATGAAATTGTAATATCTCACCACAATTGTTTAGCAGTAACCATGTGAATTTGTTTTGACCCTGGGCAAAGCAATTTCTCAGACATTAAAATCCAAGGGAAAGCTCTCTACCAGTTACGCAGATCATTCCAAACCGGCCAAGCAGGAGAAGCTGCCCAGGCTGTGAAGGCAGGAGGGCTGAAAGAGTTAAATCCATTTTAAACAGTTTATAGTGTCCAGCAATGCGTGAGTCACTGTCAGTGAGTCAGCAACACCCCACAAAATCTTCCACAGTTGTTTTGAATAAGTCCTCTGTCGTTGTTGCTTACTGTTTTGGTGAAAGAACATGCTTTAAATCTTTTCAGCTTTGTTTAGAAGCACTAGCAAATGGCATGCATAAGAGCTAAAGCTGGGTATGGCGATTTTTTTTTCTTTTAGAAATAAGTATCCCCACTTTCTGAAAATGTCTTTGTAAAGGCACATACCATTATAAGGATGCCAAGAGTGAACACATGAAAATTTGTCTTAACACTTTGCTGAAGGTATGTTTGTTTTAGTGGTATTATTGTTTAATCAAGGCCTCAGAAGTTCTCTCTCACTATTTCTTTCCAGCCATTACTACCTGTGCTGCACATACTGTAATGCCGTCAGAATTCAGATACAGTTTTATGATTGTATTTCTGTTTTGTCTTTGAAGAAGATAGGAGGTAAAACTGAAGGAAATATTTTTTCTACGAACAGTTCTTTCCCTTGTGCTGTGAATTTGAATAATTTTAAAGTCATGTCTAATACACATTGGATGGAGAGGACATTGCAGTATTGCATATCTGTGTGTGTGTGAGTGTGTGTGTGTGTGTGTGTGTGTGTGTGTGTGTGTGTGTGTGTGTGAGCGAGTGTTGTGTGTGTTCGCATGTGGGTGAATTTGGTGAATTTTGAATACTTCAGAACCAATTTATCATGAGAGTGCAGATTTTATTAGTGTTTGTTCCTCATTTTGTACACCTTACCATTGAATTTATTACAACACTTGTTTAAATACTGGTATAGAGCAGTTGTAGTATTTTTTTTTATGTGCAGCCATGGCTAATAAGAAAAAAAGGTTAAGTAAAAAAAGCATGAAACATTATCAAATACCTTTAAATAATAATCCAGATCTATTCTTAATTGACTGTTAGCATGCACTAGTGTATACTACAATAGAGCGATGTTTTCCTAATATACTTTAGTGGGATTGTTTCTGACTCAGTGACTGACATCAGTGATACTATTTAGAATCACTTTCGAAAACTGTGCGATCCCTTCGGAGGCAGTTCTTTTTCATTTACTATTCTGAGTTTGATTTTGTGATGGTTCACCATTTTTTAGAATGTATTTATTTGCCTTTCCTTAGTAGTTTACACTATTAAGTTCTGCTTCTGTGAACAGAAGCTTCTCTCTCTCTCTCTCTCTCTCTCTCTCTCTCTCTCTCTCTCTCTTTCCTTTTTCAACTGATTTTCATTTACTAGTATTTGTGTGTTTTGTCAAAAGATATCATCTGACATTGTCACCCATGTCCACTTTTTCAACCATGATTTTGATAAACATTTTGCCCAAAGATGAATCGGTGCCAAAATGTTGATTGTTATGAATCAACTGGTTAGTTCTAAACACACAAAATGGGAATGATCCCAGAGGAAAATATCAGTTCCTTTGAATTTGAAAAAAAAAAAAGGAACAAAAATGACTCCGCTGTATCTTGCTGCTTTTTTTTTTTTTCCAGTCTACACCAGATCCTGTGATGGAGGAAGCGACCCATCAGAAAGCAGAGAAAAGAAAACAGTAAGGATTGATTACCTCACCTGGCACTGACAAAGCATTGTTGAACAGGCTGTTGTTTAGGTTCAGCTCCGTCTGTCCATCCTTTCTGTCTTGTGCCTTCTGTTTGTTTACAGGATAACTTGAAAACAGAAGTTTGGAGGGATCAGTCTTGAGGATTGTTTGTATGTTTCGTACCTTAAAGTGTTGAGATTTGAGGTATTTGGTACTGCATTGGCTGTTACGCTGAATGAAGAATTTAGTGGTATAGGTATTATTTTGCTCAGGGGGTTAGGTTAAGACTTGGTCAGACTATTCATGCCACTTGAGGCTTCATTTTTGCACGTGTTCCATAGGTTACCTCTCATGAAGCAAACATTGTGTTTACTTGCATGTAAAATGATGTTACGTCATGAACAGACCGCTTCGTTTTCATTCCTTCTTACATGTAGTGCATCATTGGCTGACTTTAAAAATATTTAACGTTCTGCTCATTTGGTGTACAGTGCAAGAAAGTTCGTCAGCTTGCCAGTGTAGAGAACAAAAAATTTGCAAATGATTCATGGACGTGTGCAATGCAGTCTTCACATCAGTAGTTTGATACTGTGGATAATTATATACAGCTGCAGCAGCACAGTGTGTCACATGGAGTGACACAGCATGAACCTCACTCTATCACTCTATTTGTATGATTGTTTTTTTGCCTTAAACTGCAACTTTCACCACGCTTTTGAATAGGGTGAGGGCATGCGCAATGGTGCAATCTGTGTGCGCGGTCATGTTCATCAAGTTTCATAGATCAGATCCAAAAATGAGTTCTTGTTGACAAGAAGTTGGAATCCCATGTGCAGGCAGAAGTTTAGCATGTAAGAGCTCTGTTCTTGTTCTTTTTTGCTTGCTTTGGTCATGAAACATGCCAGCCTTTGAAACATGATGACATTTGACATGGTGAATTTCTTAACTTTGAGGCAAAGTACCAGGTTTTAAGGTTATTTCTGGAGTGGGATGATGAAATGATCCTAAACAGACCCAGATGTTTGGTTTCTGTGAACCGGCATCTGCCTAATGGAATTTCACTCCCTGAAATTTGAAGAAGATGACTCTGGTCAGTTTATTTGTTTCCATCCTTCAGTTCTAATGAAGTATACACAGATTGGGTAAAAGTGCACCATAAGAAGTGATGAATAAGAAATAAAAGTTAACTGGCATTCACGCTACAAAAACAAAAGTACTGAGCTGGTTGTTTTTAGACATGAATAATTGTATTTCTTTTTGTTTATTTGGTCAAAAAGAAAAGAAAATTAGAGATTGTTAGATGAGACCATATAAGCGTTACTTACTTAGTCATCACTGTGAAGATGTTGAGCACACTACTATTTTGTTCTGGTTATTGTGTTTTTCTTGATCCATTGAGATCTTTGAGAGGGAGAAAACAGCAACTCTGTGTTTCTGCCTGTTAGGAATTAGGTCTCTGTAAATGTTTTCCTGTTTGTGTTTCTGACATGAATCTCTCTGTCTCTCTCTCTCCCTCTCTCTCTCACTCTCTCTCTCTCTCTCTCTCTCTCTCTCTCTCTCTCTCTCTCTCTTACAAAGCAAATGCTTTTACATTGATGCTTGTCAACATTCAGCCTCTGAATGTTTTTTTTATTGTTTTACCCACATATTTTTACAGGAAACTGAAGCAGAAGAAGCAGATGAAGAAAGAAAAAAGGCAACAGAAAAAGGAAGATCGGAAGGATGATTTTGAAGAATTTAAAGGTAAATTTGAATGAATCGTTGGTCATGTGGATGTTTCGTTGATTGTTTCCTCTTTGTATTTGATAAGTTCTTTTTTTTTTTTTCAGTTTCATTTCCTGGCCTGAAAAAGTTTATCTCAATGCAACATAGCTTTTGAAATTTTTGTGGATGGTGGTAGTTCTCCATGGTTAGGATTTTTTCTTTGTTTGCTTTTATTTTTGTTTTTTTGTTGCCGTTTCATCTTCTGTCAGAGGCATTACCTCCACAGCATCTATTCTGGGTTCCCATCCACAGTCACACCTCTAGTTTGTCAAGTTGCAGCTCTGGCCCAGGCAGTCCACAGAGAGAGGCAATGCAGCCAACCAGAGGAGACACTGCACTGCTGCCAGGCCACTTTGTTGGTATTCAGTGTTGCATGTTCAGATTCAGCATGCGCAGGACACCACCTACTAAGCCCTCTACTGATGACAGTAATTGCTTAGTCGCAGAGCCAGGTTGAGTGAGCATTTGCCTTGGGAAGGAGCCACCATGTTCACCGTTCAATAATCCCAATGAACTCATGAAAAACTCAACAAGGATGCAATGGTGGAAAGGAAATCACAACTGAAGTCACCATGAGGGCAGGGCATGAAAGGACGCAGAATTTGAGACTGTCTTTTTTTTTAATGCTGATTAGTGAGGATGATGGAGATGATGCCTTAGAGTTGCATTCTGGACTGACACTACATGACAATGCTGTACTCTATGCTTGCTTCGGTCAGCCAGGCCTGAGAGACACAGACATCTGCAGTGTAGGTCAGGCATTTTGAAAAATATGTTCATTGACTGGATGAAACTTGACAGTGTGATTCCAGTCTTTCTAACTGAGCCCGTAACAAACTCAGCTGTGGGTAGAAGCCGACCATGGACTGAAAAATCCCACAAATATGAATTGATCGGAAGGAAATTGAACACATGCCCTAACAACAGGAAATCTTCGATACTAACCACTGTCCCATGGCATCTGTTTCTCTACCAATCTGTCTGTCTGTCTGTCTCTGTATGTGTGTGTGTGTGTGTGTGTGTTTATATGTATATATGTATATATATATATATATATACATGTTGTAAACTGTCTCCTTACTGGTCTGTGAGTTTATGTCTTTCTTTCAGTTTACAGGTTTATTTTTTCTCCGAGTGGTGATATTTTGGAGAGAGAGTGAGAGAGAGATTTCCTTTAATCTGGTTTCAAATCATATTTTTAAATGTCATATATAGACGTAAATCATAAAACATTTAAAGCATTGTTTCTTACAATAGGCTACCAGGATCCCAGTCAGTGAAATCAGGTGCTTTGAAGATATCGACAGAGTTGCCTGTCCACCTCTGCACACAGTTGAAGTGTGCTAAAAAAAAAATTCTGTTGACAGTACTAAGGTTCGACACTTGTATGAAGTTAGCAAATAAGATATTCCTTCTTCTTTTTTGTGATCCTCATCACCGATTTGAACTTGTTATCAACTTGCAGATGACGTGAAGTTTGGGGAAGTGGTGCATGGCCTACCGTCTCTGAGTGTGCGTCCCAAACATGCGTCAGCCAATGAAAAGGTAAAAAAACATGTAGATTGTCCTGGCTTGCTACTGTGAACAGAGGATACATTATCAGAATCCTTGCAGTTGGTCTGTTCCGGATTAGATAAGAGAGAGCGAGCTACATAGACACTCATGAGAGAGAGAGTATATGTTGAAGACTAGACTTCCAAGGATAGTCAGCTCATATGTTCATATTAAGTCATGAGAAATGTTCACCTTATGGCAGATTTCCACTGATGTAGTTGCCTCAGCAAGTGTTTTTCAGTTCAGTGTGAAGCTATTGAGAAAATTAGGGGTGCAAGAATGGAGAGAGGGAAAATTTTTTTTTTCTAGCAAGCAAGAGCTCCCAGGTTGTTTTTTTTTTTTTTTCTAGATTAATTTGTTTTCAAATGAATGACATCCGTTTCCGTTTTGCATCCAAGACAGATTGCGTTGAATGCAGAGCATGCCTGACTGGCACGGCAACAAAGGGAGGTAACTGCTTTACACTGGAAAGTGTACCTCTCTTATTGTTTGGTGCAATCAGATGTGTTCAAGTTTGAAGTTGTTACAATGTTCCATCAATTACCGAAAGCGAAAACACTTTGGCTAGAGATCAGTGCCTTTGTGAAATACAGTGGGTAGAGGAAGACATGAAGAAAACAGTGAGTTAATCTTCTGGTACATACACCACTAGTCATGAAGTGAAGATCAGTATGGGAAACACCATGAGCAAGATCATCCAGCAGCCAAAACTTCGCTTTTTCAGTTTTTGTCACCACTTCTGTGTTGCTTTGATTGCCGTCTGTTCAAAGTATTCAGATATATTACCTAGGGATGAAAACCTCAGAACCGAGGGACTGAAGTATGTGACTTTTGAAAATTTTGTTGTTACATTGAATTTTTTGCAATTTAAAGTCAGAGAATGGACCCACTCTTTATGAGGTTTTTACTGTGTTGTTCTTCACTGGGATATATAAATACTAAAGAGCATGAAACATTTCTATAAAGAATAAAAATGTCAGGCATTTTATCACTTTTCAAACATTCAAATTTGGTTAACTAGAACAGCAAGTGGAGAACTTTGTCTTTGAAAATGAGTACAAAACACAGCAGCCTTTCCTCCTCCCACAACTGCTGGCATGAGCATTTGATACAGTTTTTTTATTAGAAAATATTCTGTAGAAATGCAGTTCTGTTATTCTACTGTTGAAGTGTTTTCAGTTGTGCTTATTATACAAGTTGAATCACTAACAGGGTATAAATCGAAAAGCCTTGATTTTGTAGAATGATCATATAGCCAAACTCTCCAACACTGGCAAATAGTGATATGAAGAAGGCGACTGTTTAAGTTGGCATTATTTAGTCATTTCATGTAGTTGCAAGCTGTATGGAAAATGTCCGAAGCATGCACGTGCAGAATGAGAGTATACATGTTTTACTTTTGATGCACATTTTTTTTTACAGTTTTTCTCACATTTTGTGTGATATTAAGAAATATTCAAGGTTTGGCTGGCTGAGATTTGAAAATGGTGCAGAAGCTTAATTGTGCAAATTATCAGTTTCAAAGAAATAAGGGCTTTCTGATCCAATTTGGTTGTAACAAATAAAGCACATTACTTTCAGCGATTTCACTGAAGCATAAATTATGCATTCATAGGTTTTTTTAGGCATTCACCTCTTGAAGATTTTATGCAAAACAATTAGAATTCATCAAGAGAGGTAAGGGGGAAGGCGATTTTACAACAAACCATTTCTTCTGTTAGGAGGAGACCAAGAGTTTTTTGGGGTTTTTTTTTTTCAAGTTTTTTTTTTTGGTTGTTTTTTTTTAAATTTTCCTTTAAACACAATTAACAATGATGTCAATCAATCACAAGAAAAAAAAGAGAAAAAGACACTGACAATGTAGAATACAAAAAAACAACAAAAATAATAATGTCACCTCACACACACCACACACACACACACACACACACACACACACACACACACACACACATGCACACACACACACACATACACACACACACATACTCAATCACATACATACTCATATGGAGTCGTAATCAACAACATATTACAAAAAAAAAGATATTGCCAGTCAAATATTTTTTGCACTGTACAATAATATGCAGCATACAATATCCATATTATTTGTTTGGTACCTCTTCAAAGTAACGTGTCTGTATTCAAGTCTGATTCAGATTTCAAACACTTGAGTCAAAAATAGATGTGTAAAAGGTCCAGTCTTTTTGGAAATTGGAGTAATTGCCACATATTTTCATATTGTATTCTTCAACTTTGTATCTGTATTTCAATTCTTTTATGAAACAAGAAACAAGTGGGCATGTACTATTCATTTTACATTTAAAGATGTATTGTTTAGAAACAAAACTATAAAGTCTGTAACAGCATCTGTTTTGACATCAAAATCCGCACCGAATGTGACAAACTTTTCCGTGAAATTCATATTATAGAACAATGGACAGTTTTTCTTAAATAGGTTCTCAAGGTCTAACCAAAATTGTCTCACAGGTTCACATCTCCAAAGAAAATGCTTAATACAATCTCATTCTTCCTAACAGAAGTTACAGTGGTCATTGTTTACGATTCCAGAGACACCAGTAGATATAAAAATGAAAAAAAGACATACAGACACTAAGTTTGTTTTGAGGAATATTCAACCTCCGACAGATCAACACATCAATTATGCTTAGAAATTCTGACCAAGAGGCAATAACTAGAGATGGATATAAACATGACTCAAACTTACAAACCCAGATTAAAAAAAACAAATTATAAATAAATGTGCATGTCACAAAACAGTACAAATTTACTTGGATATACATATATCCAGATAAATTCTAGCTTACAAAGGATGCTGAAAGAAGAAATATACAATCTTTAAAAAGGAAATAGAAATCTGTTAAATTAACTATGGCAGTCACTGGAGCACCCTGGAGCACTTTCGTAAACTTACACACATGCATACGCACATGCACACACATACATTTATATATACTCACACATGTGTGCATATGCATATTCAAATCAAAGAAAGAATTAAATATTTCATCTACAAGATGTGCAAAGGGAAAAAGAGGAAAGAAGTTCAGTTAACGTTTTTCATTTTTATCATTAAAAAAGCTGTTTCAATATTTTGTTTACTTCATCACATACGACAACAAGCGAGAGAAAGGGGGAGGCGAGGGGGGAGAGAGAGAGAGAAAAATAGAAACAGAGACAGAGACAGGGTAAGGGAAACAGAGGAAGAAAGAGAGAGAGAAAGGGGGAGGGGGGAAGAAGAAACAATTTGTGGGTTAGGGATAAAGATAACCGGTTTTCCCTGTATATATATATATTATATATTGCAAGAATCATACACGCAAGCAGCTGACTGTCATTGTACATGTACAGAATGTCTTTTTTTTATTTTTGTTTCTGCATAATTCAAACATAAATGACTTCCCTTCCAATTTTCTATAAATGAGAGCACCATCACTGGCAAAAAAACATGGGTCTTTATATCAATGCATGACAAAATCAACAAATTTGTCTCTTACTTTAGTCTTTGGGTTGTAAAAAAAAAGCCACAGGCAAGAGAGAGAGAAAGAGAGAGAGAAAGAGCGCGCGCGAGAGAGAGAGAGAGGAGAGAGAGAGAGAGAGAGGTGGAAAGAGGCTACATAATACAAATCGCCCCTTATCAATGCACCGATTTCACTGGTTACTAGCAGTTTCTACATGTACGTACATCCTCTATAACCAAGAGCACAATCTCTCATATTAAATCGATGCATAACAAAATAGTACAGCAGTCTCTTGGGATTGTATGGGAGGCCACAGAAAACAGAGAGAGAGGCGGGGGGGGGGGGGGGGGGATAATTTAGGAGTTAGTGTACACGAATCATACTCGCAAACACCTGACCATCATGTATATAATGTCCTTTCTCTATCTTTTGTGTCTGCACAATTCAAATATAAAGGATTTGCCCTCCAAATTTCTGTAAACAAAAGCACCATCACTCACAAAAATTATGGGTCTTTATACTAAAACATGACAAAATCAACATAATTATTTGTCTCTGATTTTAGTCTTAGGGCTGTAAAAAGAACAAAGCCCGAAGAGTGAGAGAAAGAGATGGAGGGGAGACAGAGGGAGAGAGAGATGCTGCATAATTCAGATCACCCCTTCTCACTGGACAATTTTACCAGTTACTATCAATTATTAGCAAGAATACAATTTCATATTGTATTGATGCAAAACAAAATAAGTACAGTGGTCTCTTGGGATTGTATGCGAAGAAACAGAAAAGAGAGAGAGAGAGAGAGAGAGGTCCTAAACATCCTTTCAGAATGCCGTTGCATAATCAAAATTTCTGTTTTAGTACATTTTCATGTACACACATGACATAGCACTTATTCATGCCTATCTACTTTTAAATACATATACACATGCCTACGGCTAATAAATGTTTAACTGTCTGTACATACGCATGTGCACACGCACCCATAGTGCTATTTCTAAACATACACCCCACCCCACCCCCCTCCTCCGGTGCCCCGAAGCTTGAAAACAATTTGAACAGATGAGGAAAAAAACCACACACACACACACACACACACACACACACACACACACACACACACACACACACACACACACACAAACTTACTGATCAAGGAGAAAGAAGTTCACAATTCCAGCAATTCTAAATTGATGGAGAGGCGATGGAGGAAGGGGAGAGGGAGGAAATCCTACCCTTCACTAGTCCTCCTCATTCATCCTTTTTATTGGCACATAGCCACTGTCCATAACATACAGGGCTCCCAATGACGCACATATGTGCGTCCATGACGCACTATGAGCGAAAAGGACGCACTAACAAAACGTGTAGCGAGTCCTGCGGGACATACTACAAAATCAGGCAAACCCCAAAATGTGCCGTGGTCAGTGATCAAAGCTGAGCACACCACAAGCTTCGCGCGCGATTGCCTGCCGTCAAATTCAGGACAGCGTGTGCCCGCGAAAGTACAGTAAGCCGAGAAGCTGCGTAAACACTGATAGGCTCGCCTTGTGGCCCAAGTCACTGAACGGTTACTCAGTCGACCGGCTGACTTATTCAGACTGTGGCGCCCGCCGCCACTAATTAACCAATTCGATGACTCACAAGTTATAACAATCACGTGCACAAGCCTAGGCGAACAAAGCAGAAAGGAAGTTCACGGCTATCGCTTCTCGCAAATATGTCGTTGCTTCAGTGGTTGGGCGCTCCTAAAAAATGCAAAGAAACATCTTCTGAAGATGCTACAGACAGTGAATCATCGATTCCTAAAGAAATATCTACAGCAACACCACCTAACAAGAAATGCCGTGCGTATAATTCAGCCTGGGAGAGTTCAGCTGGCTGGAGTACGAAGATGGCAAGATGAAATGCAACATGTGCTCTCGTAGTGCATTTTACATTTGTGTCTTTTCATTTCATTACTTAGATTTGTTTCCATTTTATTGCTTCTGGCAGTTCTTTTTTTGTAATATGTTTATTACTTGTGTATATTTTCTTTTCAGGATTGTTTTCCAGGGTAAGTGGGGTAAGGGTTAGAGATATACATCTCAAGAATCAGAGTGTGTGTGTGTGTGTACTCTTACTCTCTCTCTTTCTTTCTATCTCTCTCTGTTTCACTTTGTGTGTGTTTGGCTGAGAGAGAGAGAGAGAGATGTTAAGACTTTGAAGACATTGCAGCATCCTTGTCTGGATTCCCATGTTTTTTTTTAAGAAATGTTTTCAGTGAGAGAGAGAGAGAGAGAGAGATGAGAGAGAAGAAGAGAGGAGAGAGAGAGAGTTCATTTACTCTGAAATGTTCAGATTATCAAGCCGATAATTAAAAAAGCAAGAAATACTACATTTTCTGTATTGGTTAAGTTTGTTCATGGGGACTCTCTATACCCCCTCTGGGACCCTCTATAGCATCAGTGAAGGAGTCCCTGGGACCCCCTGTCTGTTAGTACAAATGGTATCACTGACATATCCCCACTCCGCCCCACCAACCAACCCATCCTCCACAGACCAGAGCTGTTGGCCAGCAAAAATTTGTAAATTTTGAAAAATTTACATAGCACGGCACAATACTTTGTCAATGTCCATGCTATCTCCAATGTCTGTGTCCTTCCATTTTTTAATTTTGCTATAATTTTTCCATGTCTGCTCCAGGCATCCATCGTCGAAGAGTTCTCTTTTGCTTCTTTTAACAGTGTATAATTTAGTGATGTCAAATCCTCAGAAATAGATATCTTTTGAATGTTGCCTGTTAAATTCCTACTCTTTGCGAGGAGTTTGTCTTTTATTTTCCTGGACTGGAAACGAGCGATCATTGGCCGGGGTCTGGCATGCTGAGGGGATCAGGTGCCAGTCCTGTGAGCTACCTCAATGTCCATGTCGGTCACAGCCACTCCCATTTTAGTTGTGAAAATATCACACGGTTTTTTATGCAGTCAGTCCCCGTTTCTGGCTCTCCTGGTTTTGATTCCGGAACATTATAGATCTGGAGATTCCATCTGCGACCATATTGTTCTGCATCATTATTTTCTTTTTGCAGGGCTGACATCTGTTTGTTCTATCAATTAAGTTGATTGAACAGCTCGGCATTGATTTTTTTAACGGCGCTGACTTCTCTTTGCAACTGGTCTTTTTCGGTCTCTACACTAAGGATCCGTTCTTCTAAAGCTTCAAACTTTCTCAAGAAATGAGAGGATAGATTTTCTATTTCTGTCTGAATATTGGCTTCGAGTTTGGAAATGCCATCTTTAGATGTTACATTTTGTTGTATTTTGTCTAGCCGCTGACTAATCTCACTCATGCACACAAAAGGTTGTGATTCTGAGTCTTTCTCTTCCATTTCTAGTCACACACCCTCACTTTCACATGCAAGATTTGGCTTTTTACTGACGTGTTTTTAAGCTTGTGGACTATCACCGTCACTGCTAGATGAAGAATTTGCTTGTTTGCGTTTGAACTGAGACTGGAAATTTTTGTAGTTGGACACACAACGTCACGACTGGAGATGTTAATCTTAAAGTTGACACGACTAATCTTCAACACAAGAAGTACCCAGAAAGTACTCACATTATTTCGGAGTCACGAACAGACACTGGATCAAAGCCACATAGGGGACTAGTATACACATATCACACTACCGCCGAAACTGAAACATACTCCAAGGTGCACACAAAGGCTGCATGGAGAGGGCAATCACATTCACATGTCACAGAACTACCACCATTACAGCTTCGAAAGAAGACGAGAGAAAAAAACAGCAAAAAAAACCCAAAAAAAACCAAAAAACAAACAAAAAAAAACGGTTAATTTGTGGTTTCCTGGCTGTTTTTTTTTCTCTCACAAGGGTTTATAACATTCCAAGATGGGTTCTCACAGCATACAAGGAAAAGGCGTTTCATTCACACAGCATCAGTTGACATTTAATTTTCCCAGAGAGCCAAGAAAGAACGTCCGTCCGCCATCTTGAAAACGGCTCACCCCCAGAGACCAAGAGTTAGCTGCACATTTGAGCACTTTCTACACACACACACACGCACACACCACACACAACACACACACACACACACACACACACACACACACACACACACACACACACACACACACAACACATGCGCACCACACACAACACACACACCACAAACACAACACACACACACACACACACACACACACACACACACACACACACACACACACACACCAAAACTGTAAAACACTTGTAGTGCATGCATGTATGCTTCAGTTCCCTCTCTGTTAAAATGGCAGTTAACGGTCTTGTGTTCAACAGCCATCAGTCAAGTCCTTGCTGCTGTACGATGTCATCAAGAACAACAGTCAGCAGACATCCACAGACACTTCCAGCCCTGCATCCAGGCCCACCAAGGAACTGGGAAAAGGCATCAAACGCAAGCTACTGTCGCCCTCACAGCAAAGGCAGATGGACAAGGAGAGACAGAACGCCATTGAACTTTACAGGAAAATGAAACAGAAAAACAACCCTAAAAGCTGAGAAGCTTGGGAGGGGCATAGGGGTGGGTGTAAAAATGGGGCATAAGTAAGTTGTGTGTGTGTGTGTGCGTGCGTGTGCGTGTGAGCGTGTGCGTGCTTGAGTGCATGAATGCTTGAGGGCACATGTATGTACATGTGAGTGACAGATACGTGGTGTGCACTTTTTCCTCACATTGAATCCATAGCTTTTCAGGAGCTACATCAGTTGGCAATTGGTGAAAAGACTGTTAATTAGTCTCATGCAAGTTGAAATGGAAAAGCTGCAATATGATATGTAGAATTGTTAAAACTTCCACAAAGTAGCTCTTGACCAATGTTCTATAACTGTTTAATTCTTGCACAGTTCATCTCTTGTCTGTCACAGCTGATATTATAGTTTGCAAAATGAAATTGGTGAGAATTTCTTTTGACTATGATCTATGATGCGTGAAGTTGTCCTTAAATTGCATGATTGGGGGCAAAAAAATAAATCTGTTTGAGAAGACCGTGATAGGTTGGATGATTGTGTGGGTGCATTGTTTACAGTCTTGATGTTGATATGTTTACAGTGTGGAAACATGAAGAAATCAAAAGAAATGCAGAAAACTCATCTGTCTATCAGGTTATGCAGTTGCAATGTGTGTGTGTGGATTTGTGTGTGTGGGTGTGTTCTGTTTTGCACTTCTCCATACATAGACCAGGTATATATGCAAAAGAAGCAAAGAAGGGGATCTGGGAGAATTTAAAAGCGGTACAACCAATGGACAATTGCGTTTTTGTCATAAAACACGATGTTTTCCAAGTCAACAAAAAGTAACAGTGAGGAAAAAAAAAACACTAAAAGGACGTTTTCACCTCGGGGTAAAATTCGTCGATTAAGGAGACAAAGATGCTAAAACAGTACGTTTCAGGTCATATACCCTTTCTCAACTGCACAGGGAAGGGGGCAAGAAGTAAGAATAAAAGGCTGACTGCTACTCACAGAAAAAGAAAGCAATCAGTGGTAGGAGTGAGTAGAGTTAAACAGTGAAAGGAAAACTTAAAGTGGGAGGGGGGTGGGGGTGGGGGTAAGGAAAAAGGGGGGAAAGTGTATGTGTGTGTGTATGAGCGCCCACGGAAGCATGTGCACATGTCCGCCTGTATGTGCGTGAGTGTGTGCGCGCGTGGGGTCGCGTGCATGCGTGTGCCTGTCTGTCTGTGTGCTCGCATGGTTGTAAGATGGTGGAGGGAAAGTGTGGAAGGGAGGAGGGAAATTGGAAAAAAAAAAAAAAAGGGGGGGGGGGGGGAAGGGGGGGTTTAAACAATAAAGGGAAAGGGGGAGAGTGGAGAAGGGGAGGAGGGAGATGAAGAGAATGTGTGTGTGTGTGAGCGTATGCGCACGCATATGCGTGTGCCTGCGTGTGAGTGCTAGTGTAAGTGGTAAACAGTAAAGGGGAAGAGGGAAAGGGGAGAAGGGAGACAGGGAGGGAAAAATACAGACACACGGGGGGGGGGGGGGGGGGGGGGGGGGGGAAGAAAAAGGGGGAAGAAGGGAGGGGGGGGAGGGGAAAAAAAAAAAAAAAGGGCGGGGGGGAAAGGAACGGGGGTGCAAATCGAGCTGCCGAGTTCAGTCCCTTGTGTTCATGCCATATGGGGTGCGAGTGCCAAGACGGGCAATCACTGAAGACTCCATAAAGAGCCTGTAGAGTCCTGTCGACTGGTTCTGCCACACTGCTGCTACTTTGGCGTGGACAACGCAATGGTGCTGCTGGTTGAAGTGGGAGCCCACAGGGTTGTCATAATCAAGCCGCATGGAACGCAGGTGCTCGCTGAACCGTTCATCAAGGCTGCGATAGGTCTCACCTGTGTATTTCTTGGTACACAGGGAGCAGGAGATGACGTAGACAAGGTCTTTTGACTGACAATTAAAACTGGTCCTTATGGTAAACTGGCCAGCAGGTCCTGTGATGACAGTGGAACCATCGATGAAAGGGCAGGTCTTACAACCCTTGCGGCCCGCATGGTGTAGTGCCAGGGGGGGGAGGGGGGGGGGGAACCATAGGGGCGGATAGAAGATTTTTTCCCCTCCCCCCCCCTCCCTTCTTCCCCTTTTTCTTTCCCCCCCCCCCCCCCCCCCCCCCCCCCCCCCCCCCCCAGTGTGTCTGTATTTTTCCCTCCCTGTCTCCCTTCTCCCCTTTCCCTCTTCCCCTTTACTGTTTACCACTTACACTAGCACTCACACGCAGGCACACGCATATGCGTGCGCATACGCTCACACACACACACACACACACACATTCTCTTCATCTCCCTCCTCCCCTTCTCCACTCTCCCCCTTTCCCTTTATTGTTTAACCCCCCCTTCCCCCCCCCCTTTTTTTTTTTTTTTTTTTTCCCAATTTCCCTCCTCCCTTCCACACTTTCCCTCCACCATCTTACAACCATGCGAGCACACAGACAGACAGGCACACGCATGCACGCGACCCCACGCGCGCACACACTCACGCACATACGGGCGGACATGTGCACATGCTTCCGTGGGCGCTCATACACACACACATACACTTTCCCCCCTTTTTCCTTACCCCCACCCCCACCCCCCTCCCACTTTAAGTTTTCCTTTCACTGTTTAACTCTACTCACTCCTACCACTGATTGCTTTCTTTTTCTGTGAGTAGCAGTCAGCCTTTTATTCTTACTTCTTGCCCCCTTCCCTGTGCAGTTGAGAAAGGGTCTATGACCTGAAACGTACTGTTTTAGCATCTTTGTCTCCTTTATCGACGAATTTTACCCTGAGGTGAAAAAGTTTTTTTACCTTTGTTTTCTCTTCACTTTTACGTCGATCCTGCGGTCTTCATCTTTTTTTTTATTGTGCACACTAAAAGGACACTGCCACGATCAATGTTCTTGTTTCATTATCATTCATTATTTGTTTAGTTATTTGCTCGTTGCCACCTAAAGGCAGTTAAAAACATGCAACATGCTACAGACTGACGCAAACTATAACTCTGTCAAATCTTTAACAACAAAGCAATGAGCAAATTGTTCTCCCCTTAGTCATAAGGGCATCCTCTGTGTGTTTGTGTTGGGGGAGGGAGGGGGAGAGGCGGGGGGGGGGGGGGGGGGGGGCGGCGCACGCGTGCAGGTCTCTTCGCCTCCTATCACTTCTCTCTCTCTCTCTCTCTCTCTCTCTCTCTCTCTCTCTCTCTCTCAACACCATTTTGCCCGTGTATATTTTAGTTTTACGTACCAGCTTGAGTGCCAGCGCTAGAGATTTCCAGTACTCGGACATACGCACGTTGATGGAAGACACGGTCCCACCTCCTCATCACCATCATCAATGGCATCTGATAGATAGTGAAATCAACATCTTATTAGCTTGAGACTTAAGGTTAAACACAACGTGCCAAGACGTTAACCTCGCCCATCTATCGGATGCGCGGGTTGCTGGTGTAGATGTTGGATCGTGTCCAAGGTAATCTCGTCTCCCAACCAACGACCGTTGCGTGAGTGACAGTGCTGGAAACGATGAGTGTTGATACCCAAGGGCTGGCACATAGAGAGGGGAGCTTAAGGCTGAGAGAGAGAGAGCGGAGAAGGAAGAGGGAGAGAGAGACGCTTACGCGCGCTCAAGCTCACACGTGTGTGCGCACCTACACACTCACAAGTGCGCGCTCGCGCATATACTCATAAGTGTCACATACTCGCACACACCATACATATGTACAACATGTAATCAAAATGATTTGCCCTGGCTGTCTAACCACCACTTTAATTCTTCGTCTACCTCCTCCTTGATTCTCCTCTGCCTCCATCCATCCAGTCCCCGAAGTCGTCCCTCACCCTCCACCCCTTCTATCCCTGGAAACACAATTTCATCTCTTGTAACCGAAAATGCTTCTGTGCATCTATCGGCACAATAATTACCTAAGGCCTTGAATGCAAATCAAATCACTTCATGACATTTACTTTTTCAACGGCGAGTTTGAAAACCCTTTAGGAGGACACTGGAACTTTTGCAATAAAAGTAGCACGCGCACATGAT
>CM065715.1:87431805-87434305 GCA_033310375.1 Conus canariensis
TAAGTGTATGAGAGAAAGTGAGAATTGAGAGGGGAACTTGCTACCACGTGGTAGATTTTGTTTGTAACAGTGTCATCTAAGGCCTCTTAGAAATCTATGAAAAGGGAGTCTTGAGACGATACACGAAATTTTTGCCCACATGCATGGAAATATATATACATTATAAAAAAAAGGGGAAAGAAGAGGTTTTGATTGAGAAACATAGCAGTACCTTTAATGAATACGAAAAAGGAAGAAAAAAAAGCCGTCTCCCCGGCGGGGAATTGAACCCGGTCTCCCGCGTGACAGGCGGGGATACTGACCACTATACTACCGAGGAGCTGTTCATTCCTAGTTCTACAATACCATTCAATCAGAATGGCTTACCTGGCTTGCAAAGACGACAGAAGCATTTAAAAAGAAAATGCCTCCAAGAGAAATGTAAGGGGACTTTACAGATGGTCTGCTCTCCCTCTGTCTGTCTGTACTGTGTGTGTGTGTGTGTGTGTGTGTGTGTGTGTGTGTGTGTGTGTGTGTGTGTGTGTGTGTGTGTGTATGTGTGTGTGTGTGTGTGTGTGTGTGTGTCCGTCCGTCTGTCTGTCTGTGTGTCTGTATCTCTTTCTCTCTCCCTCTCTCTCTGTCTGTCTCTCTCTTTCTCTCCTCAGAAGTCACATGTTACAATTATGAATACATATCAAAACATGTTTTGAGGCATAGCATGTTTCTAAAATGAGTCGGTGGGGATGAAAAAGTGGTACGCATGTTATTGGCCCCACTGAAAATCTCCAGAGAGAGAGAGAGAGAGAGAGAGAGAAGAGAGAGAGAGAGAGAGAGAGAGAGAGAGAGAGAGAGAGAGAGAGAGAGAGAAACGTAAAAGAATGAGCAAAGGATGGGTAGAAAGAAAATATAGTTCTACATGGATAATAGAATATGTTAATGAAGAATTGGACAAATAAGAAAATACACAAATATATAAGTAAGTGTATGAGAGAAAGGGAGAGTTGAGAGGGGAACTTGATAGCACGTGGCAGATTTTGTTTTTTACAGTGTCATCGAAGGCATATTAAAAATATATGAAAACGGGGTCTTGAAATGATAAACGAAAGTTTTGGCCACATGCATGGAGATTTATGACAATTATAAGAACATTTGGAAAACAAATGAAAAAGGAAAAAGAAGTTCGATTGAAAAATATAGCATCAGATTTAATGAATATGAAAAAGGAAGGAAAAAAAAAAAGAAAAAGCCATCTCCCCGGCGGGGAATTGAACCCCGGTCTCCCGCGTGACAGGCGGGGATACTGACCACTATACTACCGAGGACCTGTTCATTCTTAGTTCTACAATACCATTCAATCAGAATGGCTTACCTGCCTTGCAACGACAACATTTTTTTAATGGCTCAAACAGGAATGATCGTAAGCTTTAGAGATGGCCTGCTCTCCCTCTGTGTGTCTGTCTGCTGTGTGTTTTTCTGTTTGTCTCTCTCTCTCTCTCTCTCTCTCTCTCTCTCTCTCCTCTCTCTCTCTCTCTCTCTCTCTCTCCAAGCCACATGCAACAGTTAGGAATACATATGAATACATATTTTGAGGCAAAGCGGTTTATAAAATGAATTGGTGGAGAGTAAAAAGAAGTACCCGTGATACTGGCCTCACTTAAAATCTCCCAGAGAGAGAGAGAGAGAGAGAGAGAGAGAGAGAGAGAGAGAGAGAGAGAGAGTGAGAGAGAAGGACAGGGAGCAGACAGACAGACAGAAGCAGACAGACAGGACAGACGAGACAGAGACAGAGACAGACAGACAGAGAGAGAATAAGGGGAAAGAATTAGCAAAGGATGGGTAGAAAGAAAATATATAGTTCTACATGAATAATAGAATATATCAATGGAGAATTGAACAATTTAGAAAATACACAAATAAATAAGTAATTGTATGAGAGAAAGTGAGAATTGAGAGGGGAACTTGCTAACACGTGGTAGATTTTGTTTGTAACAGTGTCATCTAAGGCCTCTTAGAAATCTATGAATAGGGAGTCTTGAGACGATATAGAAAATTTTTGCCCACATGCATGGAAATAAATATAATTATAAAAAAGGAGAAAAAAGAGTTTTGATTGAGAAACATAGCAGTACCTTGAATGAATACGAAAAAGGAAGAAAAAAAGCTGTCTCCCCGGCGGGGAATTGAACCCGGTCTCCCGCGTGACAGGCGGGGATACTGACCACTATACTACCGAGGAGCTGTTCATTCTTAGTTCTACAATACCATTCAATCAGAATGGCTTACCTGGCTTGCAAAGACGACAGAAGCATTTAAAAAGAAAATGCCTCCAAGAGAAATGTAAGGGGACTTTACAGATGGTCTGCTCTCCCTCTGTCTGTCTGTACTGAGTGTGTGTGTGTGTGTGTGTGTGTGTGTGTGTGTGTGTGTGTGTGTGTGTGTGTGTGTGTGTGTGTGTGTGTCTGTCTGTCTGTCTGTCTGTCTGTCTGTATCTCTTTCTCTCTCCCTCTCTCTCTGTCTGTCT
>CM065715.1:87436805-87461805 GCA_033310375.1 Conus canariensis
CATGCATGGAGATTTATGACAATTATAAGAACATTTGGAAAACAAATGAAAAAGAAAAAGAAGTTCGATTGAAAAATATAGCATCAGATTTAATTAATACGAAAAAGGGAGAAAAAAAGAACCGGCTCCCCGACGGGGAATTGAAGCCTGGTCTCCCGCGTAACAGGCGGGGATACTGACCACTATGCTACCGAGGACCTGTGCGTGCTTAGTTCTATAATGCGATTCAATCAGAATGGCTTACCTGGCTTTCAAGGACGAAAGAAGCATTTAAAAAGAAAATGGCTCTGGGACAAATACCCGTGGGCTTTACAGATGGTCTGCTTTCCCTCTGTGTGTGTGTGTGTGGTGTGTGTGGTGTGTGTGTGTGTGTGTGTGTGTGTGTGTGTCCGTCCGTCTGTTTGGCTCTCTCTCTCTCTCTCTCTCTCTCTCTCTCTCTCTCTCCATAAGCCACATGTAACAATTAAGAATACAAATCAAAACATGTTTTCAGGCATAGCGTGTTTGTAAAATGAGTTGGTGGGGATGAAAAAGTGATACGCATGATATTGGTCCCACTGAAAATCTCCCAGAGAGAGAGAGAGAGAGGAGAGAGAGAGAGAGAGAGAGGAGAGAGGAGAGAGAGAGAGAGAGAGAGAGAGAGAGAAAAGAACGTAAAAGAATGAGCAAAGGATGGGTAGAAAGAAAATATAGTTCTACATGGATAATAGAATATATTAATGAACAATTGGACAATTAAGAAAATACACAAATAAATAAGTAAGGGTATGAGAGAAAGGGAGAGGTGAGAGGGGAACTTGATAGCACGTGGCAGATTTTGTTTTTTACAGTGTCATCGAAGGCATCTTAAAAATACATGAAAACGGGGTCTTGAAATGATAAACGAAATGTTTGTCCACATGCATGGAGATTTATGACAATTATAAGAACATTTGAAAAACAAACGAAACAGGAAAAAGAAGTTCGATTGAAATATATAGCATCAGTTTTAATGAATACGAAAAAGGAAGGGAAAAAAAGCCGTCTCCCCGGCGGTGAATTGAACCCCGGTCTCCCGCGTGACAGGCGGGGATACTGACCACTATACTACCGAGGAGCTGTGGGTTCTTAGTTCTACAATACCATTCAATCAGAATGGCTTACCTGGCTTGCAAGGACAACATTTTTTTAATGGTTCAAACAGGAATGATTGTAAGCTTTAGAGATGGCCTGCTCTCCCTCTCTGTGTGTGTCTGTCTGTGTGTTTCTCTCTCTCTCTCTCTCTCTCTCTCTCTCTCTCTCTCTCTCTCTCTCTCTCTCTCTCTCTTCTCTCAGAGAACTATAAAATGTGCTTTCTGGCTCACCCACCTCCGCCAGCTCCAACCGGCTAAAGCCGGTTTCGCTGTTGCTCCGCCGGCTTACCCAGAAAGCACATTTTATAGTTCTCTTATAGTAAACACTTTACAAACATACATAATGTGTAGGATTATCTGTTTTTAACACTAATTTAGAAAACTTTTGAGACTTAAGTTTTTGCTTAATCCTTCGTTTTTCTTGATCGTTTTCAATAACATCATTTTCACGCATACATTCATCAAATGCGTCTCTGTCTTTCATGTGAAATAAAACTACAGTCTTTAATTGTTCTCTAAAGTCTTTTAAAACTGAGTTATATTTTTGACATAAAATCCACACACTTATCCCAGCATGTCTTCCACTGAAAGCCAGTTTTGACAAAGCGTTTCTTTTTTTGACTATATCCTTTTCTGCTGAACAATCATCTATAATAAATAATGTCTGAGTTCCTTCAAACTGTCTAAAGAAATGTTCTAAGCACTCGCTAAGTTTATTGCTAGGATCAACTAAATAGATTTCATCATCCGTCCATATAAACCTTCTGTCGTGATATGCTTTGTTCCATTTGAGTGTTGGACAGAAAATTACAATATGATCAAAATTATAACTATAAACTGTTTGTAATAGGTCGAGGACAAATATTGTTTTTCCACAACCAGTCTGTCCACAAATCAATGAACAATGAGGGGTTTTTGTCATAAAGTTTAACTGCTCCATAGTTTTAAAACAGAATTTAATCTAATCCAGTTATTGTTTTTATCATACTCTCTGTCAAAACTTGTTCAGTATAATAAAACCCTATAAGGCCCAAATGTGTAAGATTAATCCAGTTTAGTTCTGTAAGATCGTTTCTATTTAGACTAATATCAATTTTGTTGCTTGTTGTTATGACCTTAATATCCTCGCCATTGTAAAGAACAACAACAGTAACTTTAAGTTTGTCAACGTCTAAGTTTTGCCAGCTAATAAGAATTCCTTTCATAAGATTGTCACTGACGCCCAGAGCTCCATTCCTCGCCTCATCTTTTAAGACAGAAATTTTAAATATCATTGTGAACGTGTCTCCTAATTTTGTGCGTGGAATGAACTGTAATTTTGTAGAAGCTTTCTTTAAAACCGATTCTCTTCTGTGGAGGATGTACTGTTTGTCCCCAAACGGCTTTATTTCGATCTCTTTCCGACTGTTGTCCTCTGGCATAAGACTTACATGTAAAGGGCCAGAGTTCAATGCTTTTCTGAAACTTTTTTGACGGTCAAAAAATGTAAATGGGCTTAAGAATTCAAATTTTATGTCCCATTCTAAATATGGTTCTAAGTGCCATTTGTTGTCAGTTTTTCGAACTATTTTATATTCATACTGACCCGCATTATTTGCTTCTACATTGCGTAGTTGTTCTAGTTTAGGAAACCTTTTGTTGTCGTCAACCTCTTTGCGCTTATAATAACCATCTTTAGTGTACTCAAAACCATACAAAGTGCCTATCTCACCGTTTTGTTCAAAGTCCTCAACGTCTGCAAGGTCTTTTAATTCTAAAGTTACACACCTCTCAGGCGCTAATGTAACTCCTGATTCTTCTGGCCCACGAGACATTATTTTTTAGTACACCTTATTATTTTATTTCTAAAACAATGTGCAGGTTATCACATTTCACGACTTTCCCTGTTTTATCTGTGATCTTTATATTAAATGATCTGACCCTCCCACAAGCTAATTTTTTAAACTGTAAATTAGGGAATTGTATAATTTCATAATCGCAATATGCAGCTTTCCCTGATGGAAGAGCTCTTAAAACAGTTGAGGGCCTTCCATCATATAAGTTTTCATCAGTGCTCAGCTCGTCCAAATGAACATAGAGTAATGAATGTAATGCAAGATCGAGCGGATATTCTCCCTCATAAGTAGTTTCGTCTGATGTAACTATAAAACTATGATTGTCAGTTGCAAAGCCTAACATTTTAGCTAGCTCTACATCAAAAAGGTAATGGTCTACTTCTTCTTCAGGTTTGAATGTCAACATTATTTTCAAATTTGCATTGTTAAGTTTGAGAGTAATGTCGAAGTTACTCATTGCTTCTTTTAGCGAGCAAAACCCGTAATAACCATCAGGTATGGTTAACTGGCTAACTAAGTTTCCTCTATTGTCAAATTTTTTAATCTTATTATTCTCCTTGGATTCAGTTATATTAAACCATACGACTTTGTAAAAAATTTCATGGAGTGCGACCCTTTGGGTTCCGCAGTTATTATCAATAGCATATTCTAAAAACGAAGGACTGTCTTGAGTTGTTATTGTTACAAACATTTTTAAAACAAATTTAAAAAAGAGTGCATTCAAATATACTAATGCAAAATATTCTGTTGGGCCGCACTACAATCTTAAAGATATAACAACTGATACCCTCGACATTTCTGTGACTCAGTCTGACGCCTTTCAAGTAAAGGTTAGTACTCCATTGAACAGATATCTTAACCCTCCTATTAAAAACGACTACATCCCGAAAGTGTGGTTCAGTCATCCGATGCAGTTTTATCAGAACCAGTTAAACTTTGCTGTGTTTTGTGCATCAACTGGGTGTGGAGTGTCGTATGCTGATCATTTAAATCATCCTGTTCCTTTGGTGAGGTCAGTGTATAGATTTCATTTTTATTACACCTTCAGACGTATTTTATCTGAACTGCAAGCGCCATTACCAAATGACAAAACGTTTAATCCATTCAGCAACAGAATAGATTACAAGGCTTTTGAAAGGATCTGTAACGAATTTGATATTGACCCAAAGACAGACTTTAGACAAAAGTTGGATCTTAATCATGGTTTAGGCACCCTTTATTTTTGGGGCGTGCACAGAAAGTATAACTATGATTGGAATCCTCCTTACACATCTTTCTCTTCAGACACAACTGTTCACCTCGGGTCCATAGAGCAAGAGCATAAAACAGCATGGACAACATTTATTTTGGATACCTCTAAGGGCCTAACTAGAGCGGGAATAGAACGAAATAAACGACTCCATTCGTACTTATGTTTGGTGTTTGCTAGGTTCGCAAGCACAAACGAGATCAAACATAATTGATCCTTCTACTGGCTTTGACGCCCAAAAACAGTATTTAGCAAATTTAGAGGATTCTATTAATTCTGCAATTGATTTGCCTTCAAGTATTAAAAGGTACCAAAATGTTTTGCAATACGCAAGATCGAAAGTAGACTTTGCTGTCGGCACTGGTTTATACATGCTGCCTTCTGACCTCAGACTTCAGATAGGAACAATAATAAACTATAATAATGAAATCCTTGTGGCTGGCAATGAAGAGAAGGTCGGAAAAAACGACATAAATTCTAAGCCAGCAATAGCAATAAAAAAAGAAGTCCCCTCAAACCCCCATCCAATCCCCAAGGCCCAAAGCCCAAAGGCCATTGAAGACGCGGACTTTGTTCGTGATGACCATGAATATGAAAAGACGGCACTTGTTATTGGATTAACTGCCCTAGGATTACTTGGTCTTTATCTTACTATAAAGTAACCCAACTATTAAGACAACTAATGTCCATAAGTGCTCAGCCATAAAGCCAACTACTTTACTTGCGGCAGACAAAAGCCAGCTAACGATCCCTCCTATTATACCAGGCAAAGAGTCTATTGCCTTACTGGCTAATTTTTTTAATAAACTTGCAAGATGATCAAGTTGTTTTTTTACCCATGATTTATCAGGTGATGGTGGCGGAGGCACTAACCCTTGCCCACCACCGCCTGTAATAGCCAACACCAGTGTACTTATTGCAAATCCTAAGGCTGTTATAACACTTGCTAATGTGACACCTTGCTCTCTAAACAGTGTTCTTATTCGTTCTGCTAACGTTGTGTCTTCATATAAAATTCTTTGGATAGTTTCTCTTATTCTGCTCACTTGAGTTCGTAATTGTTCTCGGTTATTAGACAACACTTCTAGTCTTGCTGATCTCTCTTGTTCAAGATCTTTTAGTCTTCGGGTTATTCTTTCTTTAACACCAGGTCCTAAGTTGTGGTCATCAGCCTCAACTAGTTTTTCTTTTTCTCTTTTTATATGCTCATCTAGTTCACCCAGTTTTGCTAAATTGTTTGTTAATTCGCCTCTGATGCTTCTCAAAGCATGATCAAAGGCTGTTATTTCTCTCATAGGTAGCGGCGGATCGTGCATAGTTTTTAATACTGTTTCTTCTGAAAAACTGGTTTCTGCTTGTATTATTTTGTCTGCTGTTGGGCTTAAATCTTTAAGGGGTATGTTTTGAATTTGGTTTTCTGTTGGGAGTTTTTGTAGTGTGTTTTGAAGTTTAGCAACTGCTTCCCTATCTAATTTTGGTTTAGTAATGCCAAGGCGATTTTGTTCGCTCACACTGAGCCTTTGTCTAATTGTACTCTTTTTTAAAAACTTTGATGAGTCTGGTTTAGTTGTAAGCTGAACAAGTTGTCCTTCGTCGTTTCTCACAAACAAATGGTCATCTTTTGTTTCAAAATCATTAGGGTCTATAAAATCGGGAGGTTCTTGGCCTAAACTTTGATAAAATGATTTGACCTTACTTTCTGTTAATTCACGCCGCAATGATTGTAATGGATGTGTCAAAGGAGTCATTTCACTCATGTCGTCTCCAGGATCAAAAACATCATAATCTTCTTCTGCCATGTTTTTAAATAATTAACTTTTTATTTTGTTTTATAAAAAAATGTCACAAGCATATGGCTCGATTCTTGACCCGCATAGAAGACTGAAAGAGCCCTTTGGCGTGAAGGGAAATAAACAAAATATTATTGTTCCAAATAATCCATCTACTATTGATTCAGATCAAATTCTTACTGTTAAATTTCCAGACCTAGGAGCAGATGAAGTGATTGTGCCGGGATCTGCACGGCTTACTTTCAAAATAGAACTCGAATCAGCAACAGACGTAAACAGGACAGTTGTACAGAATCTGGGACGGGCAATCGTTAAGAAAATTTCTATAAAACTTGAGGGGCAAGAAATATTTTCTTTACACAATGCAGACATATTTCTAATCTATTCTGATCTATGGCTAACCGATAATGAAAGGGCCGATCTTGCGTTTCAAGGAATCGAAAATAACGAAGCACTAAAACACAGAATAGACGCGAAGATGCTAAAGCCGGCAACAAGTATGAAGCTGTAAGTTTTGCTTATGGAAATCGCTTTTCCATACCCTTAGATTTTGAGTTGTTAAAAGCGCATGCGCCATACTTTCAAGGAGCATTAAAAGACAGATTGTCATATGAACTAACTTTTAATGAATACAAACGTGTCATTAAATCTACAGACACTGATTCCAAGTACAGCATTTTCGACATCTCGTTAGAGTTTGACATTGTTAGCAACCCTAACTTAGCAAGGCTGATTGAGCAACAATATCAGTCAAAATTAGCAATATATTACGAAAGAGTGATTCATCATTCAAAATATCCTAAAAGCAGAGCAGACACTATATGGAATTTTAGTTTTAGCGCCGCAGCACGATCACTTAAAGGTATTTTATTGTTGTGTGAAGATGATAAAGAACCATACCAAAGACAAAGTGAAAAGTTTATCAATCCTAAAATAACGAAAGTACAATGTTCAATTGAGGGTAGTCCTAACCAAGTCTACGGTAGGGGGCTTAAACCTTATCATCATTTTGATGAAATAAGAAAATTGTTTGGAGGCGGGAGGTCTAGAAGTCCAACAGTAGACCTTGTGTCTAAAGATCTACACCTTCACAGTGTTAGACTTGATGAATATTTAACAACGAAATACGGTTTATGGATTGACCTAAGGTCAACAGAGGATAATCAGTTGCATGGGAGTGGGAGAACAGTTAAAGACGTAATAAACATTCAAATTGATAAAGAAAAAGAGAGTGATAAACCACTTAATGTACATTTGTTTTTAATATATGATGCGCAGCTGAATATTCAAGATAACAGATTAAAAGATATCCAATACTAAATTATTTTTATTTTAAAAAAGCATGTCTGTTACGACTTATCCAAAAGTGCCCAAAGAAGAGATAGTAGGCAATTCTGCTACTGTAGACATAAAAACTTTCAGATTAACCAACATTACACAAATGCAAACCCAACTAGAGCAGGACCTTTCAAAATACAGCAAAACCAAACGAAGGTATTCTGCTGTCTTTAATGCTGTTACATATGTTAATACTGGAGCATCGGCGGTTAGTGCTTTAACAGCAGGAACAAGTGTAGGTCTCTTAGCAACAGGCGTAGGTGCACCGGTAGCTATACCTCTAGGTGGTGTGTCTTTAACTCTTGGCCTGTGTTCATTGGCTGTAAGTGCTGTCAGCAAAAAAATAAAAGCTAAACTCCAAAAGCACACAGCTATGGTTCAACTAATAACAGCTAAACTTAGTTCCTTCAAACTGATAATTGATAAAGCACTTGCTGACTCGAACATCACGGATGAAGAATTTAGTCGCCTACAGGCTGATTTTGAGGACTACAAAAGACAAAAGTTTGATCTTCAAAGAAAGGCAAGGGCAACTTTTTCTCAACAACCAGACACCGACCAGATAAAAAAGGAATGTTTAAAAAAAAGTAAACGAAACATTAAACTCTGTTCTAAACAGCTCACATTAACAACACCAAAGGGCGTTTATACTTTAGTTTACGAGTCCAAGCACAAAAAGACCGTTGATATTGATTCTGATTAAGTATTTTTTTTTAATTTAAATAAATATTTTGAGTTAGAAAAGAAACTCAGCATGGATAAGATATATGAAGGTTCAGATGAATTGTTTGAAGCAATGCTCGAGGAAGAGCGTTTGTCAAAAGCTTTAAATGAGGTCGTTTTAGAAGTTATTGATCCAACAAACGTACAGGCAAGCGTTGTACACGCTATTTCTCAAGTTCCAAGTAAACTAACAATAAACCCTCCAGTTAAAGTAAGGTTAGTTGTTTTAATCGATTATATAACAATAAACGAAGAAAATCTAGAAGTCTGGGTTTCAACTAAACAGCAGACTATTCTTTCTTATAATGACTTAACACCCGGTTGGGCAGATCAACTTCTTACACAGTTTAATGAAGCCTCTGAAGCAGCTAAAATGAGAGGCTCTGGTTGGTCAGAGGGTGAAGTCCTAGACATCAGATTAAGACAGGCTAAGTATGAGGCAATTGTAGGCAAGTCTTACATTCCACTGCCTCCAACATAAGTTGCAAAGAAAGCAGTTCTGAACATAAAGAATTCAGACGACAAATGTTTTATGTGGTGCGTTCTTGCTAGGCTACACTTTGTTAAAAAAAATGCAGAGAGAGTATCTAACTATTTACAGTGGGCCAATGATCTTAACTTTAACGGTCTTGAATTTCCTATGGCTGTAGACAAAATTGATCAGTTTGAAAAACAAAATCCACCAATAACTGTTAATGTCTACACATGGTCTGAAGAAACCAACCTTCTGCCAATTAGAGTGTCAAAGAACAGTCCAACAATAGGCGAACCAACCAAAACTCATGTAGACTTACTCCTAATGCAAAGCCTTAATGGGTTGCACTACACGCTGATACGCACAATGAGTAGACTGTTGGTGCATACTACAAAAAATCGTGGCAAACAAGAATTCTGTAGAAAATGTTTAACAAGAATTCCGTCTGTTCAAGCAGCGAGTGAACATGTAAAACATTGTATCAGCCCAGTTGACTGTAATACAGAACTAATTACGCCGCGAGAAGGCAGTAAGGTTTGTTTTAAGAATTACAAACGACTCCAGAGGTCTCCATATGTTGTTTACGCAGACTTCGAGTCGCTTATTGTTCCTTATGAAGGACCAGCTCCAAAACATTTACCAAAAACAGTTATAATGAATAATCACCAGATTTGTTCATTTGCCTTCATCGTTGTCAGGTCGGATGGCGTCCATTCAAAGCCAGAATTATACAGAGGACCACATGCAGCAAAACATTTCTTAAAACGCATGCAAGAAGTTCGTAATGTCTGTTCTAATAATCTAGTCCTATCCGATCTTAAGATGACCCCTGAAGATCAAGATCGCTATGACTCAGCCACTCACTGTTGGATTTGTGGTTTAGAGCTAACCCCTGAAAGTTTAAATCCAACAGTAAGAGATCATGATCACATTAGCGGAGAATTTAGAGGAGCAGCGCATAACAATTGCAATCTTCAACTAAAGTTTGAACCAAAGACATGGAAGCTGCCTATATTCTTTCATAACTTGCGAGGTTACGACTCTCATCTTATATTGCAAGCAGTAACTAGCGCCTTTAGGGTGTCATGCATTGCGCAGTCATCAGAAAAGTACATGTGTTTCACTTTAAATAACATGTCTTTCTACGACTCTATGCAACACATGATGGGTTCATTAGAGTCACTGGCTATGTCCTTAAAGTCCTGCCCAATAACAGAAGAATATTTTGACCCAACTCTTGTTAGAAAGGGCGTTTACCCTTATGAGTACATGAACAGTTGGCAAAGGTTTGACGAAGATACACTTCCGCCTAAAGGCGCGTTCTTTTCTAGTCTTAGAGGAAAGGACATCAGTGATTCTGATTACCAGCATGCTCAAGATGCGTGGCAGAAGTTAGAGTGTAAAACGATGGGAGACTATCATGATTCCTATTTAATGGCGGATACCTGTTTGTTGGCGGACGTCTTTGAAAATTATAGGAAGACCTGCATGAAACATTACAGCCTGGATCCTGCGCATTATATTTCTGCGCCTGGGATGAGCTGGGACGCTTTCTTAAAATTTACTGGAGTACAAATTGATTTATTGTCTGACCTGCCAATGCTTCAGATGATTGAAAACGGATTGCGTGGAGGAATCAGTATGGCGTCGCACCATTACTGTAAAGCAAACAACAAATACTTGGACGACTATGATCCAAGTAAAAGGTCTAACTATCTCATGTATTTAGATGCAAACAATCTGTATGGATGGGCAATGGCGCAATCACTTCCATTACGCAACTTTAAAATGTACACAGATACGGATAATATTCAAAAAGCATTAAAGTGGTTGGGCAGTTTGACGCCAGATCAACAGTGTGGATACATTCTAGAAGTTGACTTAGAATATCCTCAGGAACTCCATGATTACCATAATGACTATCCATTAGCAGCAGAAAGTCTAAAGATGGCAAAAACAGAACCACCTAAACTTGTGCCTAATCCTCGAGGCAAAAAAAATTATGTCTGCCATTACAGACTTCTCCAATTTTATTTAAGACATGGTTTGAAGTTGACAGCTGTTCATCGTATAATTGCATTTGATCAAGAACAGTTCATGAAACCATACATCATGAAGAACACTGATCTCAGAACTAAATCCACAGATGCTTCAGAAAAAGACTTTTTCAAGTTGATGAACAACAGCTGTTTTGGAAAGACTATGGAAAATCCGCACAAGCGTAAAGATGTTAGATTGGTCACCAGAGAAAACGATGCAATTAAGCTAACTTCTAAACCTAATTATCAGGACTTCAGAAGATTTCATGATCAGCTTTTTGGAATAATGATGAAAAAAAGAAAGTCAAATTGGATAAGCCCGTTTTTATTGGGTTTACTGTTTTAGAATTATCAAAGCTTTTGATGTTAGAATTTCTTTATGACTACTTTAAGCCCTTGTATCCTGAGTCCAGAGTTCTGTACACAGATACAGATTCCTTTGTAATCGACATCCCTACTGAAGATATCTATAAAGACATGGAATTAGAAGTAGCTAAAGGGCACGCTGGATGGTACGACACATCTGATTACCCTAAAGATTTACCTTTGCATTCAGATATTAACAAGAAGGTTTTAGGTAAGATGAAGGATGAATTATCTGGAGGTGTGATCAAGGAGTTTATTGGTTTGAGGTCGAAAATGTACAGTCTTTCAAGCCAAACAAAAACTGTTAAAAAAGCAAAGGGAATATCTCGCAGCGCTGTGCAGTCAAGCATATCCCATGACAACTATAAAGAAGCATTGTTTGACAATAAGACTTTTCATCATGACAACGTAAAACTACGATCTAATCTGCATGAGATTAACACAACTGTTGTAACAAAGAAGTCATTAGATAGAACAAACACAAAACGTGTGTTTGTTAATCCAGAGTTTTCATATGCAATTGGGCACTGGAGAATAGTATAATCATATGTCTTCATGGAGTTTCTGTTTGGTCAAGTGTTATCAGAAGCTCAACTATATCATTATCCAGTATAGCCAAATCATTATTATTCTCATTCATTACTGCTAAATGTGCTTTAATTTTTTTTATCATTTCAAGATTTTGATTTTTCCATATCAAAATATCAGAATCTAGGGATTGGGGTAGTAAGCGATTGTCTGGCTGTTTTAGCATAAGATTGTCAATGTTCTTAAATATTTTTTTGATAATAATATTATAAGCAGATAATTGACGTATTAATTTTGAAAACTCTTTTTTCTTTTGAGCTTCCATTTTAAACTCAAATATATTTACGTAAATTAATTAAGCGGAACTGTGTCTGGCGGGATTATTTGCAGTTCTTCTTTCACAAAAGATCTTTGAGGGGCTGGTCGTTTTGTTGTGTCAGTTTCTCGTAAATAATACACAGGCGGATTCATTTTCACAATTTTTTTTATCTCATATGGATCAACACTCCAAACTGGATCTGTTGCCCTGATGCGAGTGTCCCCTTCCGCTTCTCCCGGTAAATAAAGGTACCTTACTTTCAAACCAAATGGTAATAGTTTGCTTGATGAACTGGCGTCTCCTTCAACAACATTTATTGTTTGTTTTCTGATTGCTTGTACTGGTTTTAGACCTTTAAATTCTTCATTATTCATTGCGCGCAAAACTGAGGGCAGTCTTCTAACCCATTCTGTGTTGCGAGAATTGTCAATCAGCTCTCTGTGATACTGGTAGGAGAAAAGTCTTTCAGATAACTGTTTGTTAAAGTTTTCAACCAAACCCTGTGATCTGTGAACACCCGGAATGCCTCTTTTAATGGTAACTCTATGTTTTAACAATAATTGATTTACTTGACCTTTAAATTCTTTTCCATCATCGACTTGAATCATGCGAGGATAAGTTAAAGGACCTCGTTGATATATCAGTTGTAAAGCGACAGCAACAGCAGAAGCACTCTTTTGTGTTAATGGTTCAGCATCTTTGTATCTTGAAGCTATATCAATGACTGTAAGTGCGTACTTAAATCTTTTTCGTCTAATCGTATCATGGGGTAAATATAAAAGATCCATTTGATGGGTGTCGTTTGGTGTTATATTCACAAAGTGTGGTCTCTGTATTCGTTTAGGCGCTGGTAGATAAATTTGCCAAATCGCTTGTTTAGATAACCATTCTTTTGCTGTTTGTTCACTGACTCCTGCTGCTTGGCTTAACTTTTTAATTGCAGTGATTCCCTTCCAATATCCTTTTGGAGAATAATAGATCTTGTTCATTTTTTTATTCAGCCAATACTTTGTGCAACAAAATACACAGCAGACATGCCAACAACAATAAACAATATTTCTTGCGTCTTTTGTTTTTCTGATGGTTGATAAAAGTCGCTGAATTTTGGTGGGGGCAATGTTTCAACTTGTTTGCCTGTTACTAGAAAATATTCTTTTATTGCCTGGTCAACATCTTTAAATGTGTAAGCTGCATGTCCCTGTTGTTTAAGTCTGTCGTTAATAAAATCTAACTGCTCCATTCTTTGCTTTTCATAGGTGTCTTGTGCAGCGGCTAGTTGCTCCATAGCTTTGTTATGTCTTTTTCTCTCGCCGTCATCCCGTAGTTTACTAAATGCGTAATTACTTCCGCTAAAAGCAAGCGCATTAACCACTGCGCCGCCTATCATCATTACGAGTGAAGCCATTTTTATATTTTTACATATTTATATTTTCTGGAATTATTCCTTGCTTAACTAGAAAGTCTTTCGTAGCCAACGAAGCTGTAATGACAACAAACCACTTTGCTGAGTCTTCAAAATCTAGCTTGCCAAGATCTGCTGGTTTCATTTTTAACAGGCTTTTACCAAGCATTGTGTATCCTACACTTAGGCCTCCAATAACAGCAGAATGGTATACAAGGTTAGTAATAGTTTTTTCGGTGCTCATTTTTAAAAAATAAAATAATTATAATTATTAATAAAACATGAACTGCGATGATCTACTTCCTGAACTTATTATTACAAATGATCAAGTTGATGACCAAGCTATTATGCCCAAAAAGGAAAGGCTGTATTCTTTGGCAGCATGTGGAAAAACAAAACAGTACCTTGGAAATGAATTCAGCATAGAACAGATTCAACAAATGTCGCCACAAGACATTGTAAAGTATCACAATAGGTATGAAGCGCAACTGGGGTCAAGAATGGTAAAAAGTGTTGGGCAAACGGTTCTTAGTTTGTACACTAAACTAGTTAGTAGATTTGCTCCCATTGATTCTGAACAAGATTTTATGTATGATTTAACGCAGGATCCCGTTTTAACAAAGTCATTAGAGTCTCTAGGATGTGATCTATATTACAGATTTGGAACATTGTTATCGCCATTAATCATGGGATTAATTACTTTTAATCATATAGATTTTGTTTCCCTTCAAAATGACCGAGCCAGAAAATCAGCAGAAAACATTGATGGAGAAAGTGACCAGTAAAAAGCCTCCTCATCCTGGGCGCGTTGCAGCAGGAAAAAAATTAGCAGAGTGGAACAAACAAAGAAAATTAATGTTACAATCACAGAATATAACTCATAATGAAAACATAACACCGCCAACGCCAACAGTTGTTTCAATGCCAGCTGTAAATACACAAGTTGATTCAAGGCCTACAACAACACCAAAGTCGTCATGGAATATTGAATTTAAAACAGTTGTCATTTTTGGCGTCATTGCTGCTGGGGGTGGTTATTACGGTTATAAAATATATAAACAACGCCAGCAAAAACCAAAGCAGTCCAAAAAATCTCAGCCACTAAATACAGAAGCCGAACAAAAAAGCATGCCAGAACTGCCAACAACAAAATCTCATTTTGATCCATTTGATATGCAATAATATGTTAAGAACTTAATAAATAATTATAAGTGACTTGAATAAGAACTTGATAACGACTTGATGACGACTTGATGAAAACTTAAATAAGAACTTGATAAGAACTTAATGACGACTTGATAAGAACTTAATGACGACTTGATAAAAACTTAATGACGACTTGATGACGACTTGTTAAGAACTTGAATAAGTACTTGAATAAGTACTTGAATAAGAACTTGTTAAGAACTTGATGTTGACTTGTTAAGAACTTAAATAAGAACTTGAATAAAAACTTGTTAAGAACTTAAATAAGAACTTGAATAAGAACGTGATGCCGACTTGAATAAGAACCTAGAACGACTTAATGACGATTTTTTTTACAATTAATTGTTACATTCTTTTCCGGGGAGACAACTCCTCTTCACTTCTGCCTTTATGTAGTATCTAGGTCAGACATGTCTGGCCACGGCTTACTCAACTGCACAATAGCCGAGTCGAAGCGCCGCACTGTTTCCGGGTTCGTGTCAAGTTACACATAACGGATGTAAGGGCGTCGTTTACTGCAGGCCGCCACGCGGCATTGTATAAATTTAGACGGCTAAATTCCCCACCGGCGTCGTTTAGTGCAGGCGTTAGACGTCATTGTATAACTTTAGGCGGCTAAATTCCCCACCTCAAAATAATCTTTTCCCAATTTTATGTATTAAAAGCAGCATTTTTATATTCAATCTAATAAAGTATTTAAAATAAATTTGATTAAAAAGTAGTGACTAAAAAGTAAGGTAAGATGCACTTTGTTATTTAGCTTTTGGTGTTGTTTTAACAAAATAAAAACAACTTTACTCTAGGCAAGTAGACACCATGTAATTGTAAGCGTTTGTTTGTGTACAGTATATATATAAATCTTAAAATATATAACTTTGAGAATATGCCTGCGGTAGTTTTAAATACTTGGTTGTCATGGTATTGCAAAAGTCTAAATTTGCCCTCTTCCCTGCCCTCTAGTGACTCTTCCCATTTCGTGTTTCGTTTGTCTGGGTCACTGACGCGGCTATAAACGCCCGTAAACCACATGTGTTGTGTTGTCTGGGTCACTGGCGCGGCTATAAACGCCCGTAAACCCAAATCTGGAAGAGTCACTAAAAAGGGGGTGAGGGGATTGCCCAAATTAGACAAATAGAAAGCAGGCAAACAAGTATAAAAGTATACTACTGTTGGAGGCATATTCTCAAAACCCTTCACATCTGGCCGTGTTATATGTGACCCTCTGGGTCTGGCTTGGGGCCCTAGGGCGCCATAGGGTCTCAAGTGAGATCCAGAGGTGATCAGTAATGCGGCCAGATGTGAAGAGTTTTGCAGAAATTTATTTTACATTTGATGAATGTATGCGTGAGAATGATGTTATTTGATCAAGAAAAACGAAGGATTAAGCAAAAACTTAAGTCTCAAAAGTTTTCTAAATTAGTGTTAAAAACAGATAATCCTACACATTATGTATGTTTGTAAAGTATTTACTATAAGAGAACTATAAAATGTGCTTTCTGGGTAAGCCGGCGGAGCAACAGCGAAACCGGCTTTAGCCGGTTGGAGCTGGCGGAGGTGGGTGAGCCAGAAAGCACATTTTATAGTTCTCTCTCTCTCTCTCTCTCTCTCTCTCTCTCTCCAAGCCACATGCAACAGTTAGGATTGCATACAAATACATATTTTGAGACATAGCGGTTTATAAAATGAGTTGGTGGGGAGGAAAAAGAAGTACCCGTGATATTGGCCTCACTGAAAATCTCCCAGAGAGAGAGAGAGAGACAGACAGACAGACAGACAGACAGACAGAGACAGAGACAGAGAGAGAGACAGACAGAGACAGAGAGAGAATAAGGGAAAAGAATGAGCAAAGGATGGGTAGAAAGAAAATATATAGTTCTACATGAATAATAGAATATATCAATGGAGAATTGAACAATTTAGAAAATACACAAATAAATAAGTAATTGTATGAGAGAAAGTGAGAACTGAGAGGGGAACTTGCTACCACGTGGTAGATTTTGTTTGTAACAGTGTCATCTAAGGCCTCTTAGAAATCTATGAAAAGGGAGTCTTGAGACGATACAGGAAATTTTTGCCCATTGCATGGAAAGAAATATAATTATAAAAAAGGAGAAAAAAAGCGTTTTGAATGGGAAACATAGCAGTACCTTGAATGAATACGAAAAAGGAAGAAAAAAAGCTGTCTCCCCGGCGGGGAATTGAACCCCGGTCTCCCGCGTGACAGGCGGGGATACTGACCACTATACTACCGAGGAGCTGTTCATTCTTAGTTCTACAATACCATTCAATCAGAATGGCTTACCTGGCTTGCAAAGACGACAGAAGCATTTAAAAAGAAAATGCCTCCAAGAGAAATGTAAGGGGACTTTACAGATGGTCTGCTCTCCCTCTGTCTGTCTGTACTGTGTGTGTGTGTGTGTGTGTGTGTGTGTGTGTGTGTGTGTGTGTGGTGTGTGTGTCCGTCCGTCTGTCTGTCTGTCTGTCTGTATCTCTTTCTCTCTCCCTCTCTCTCTGTCTGTCTGTCTCTTTCTCTCCCCAGAAGTCACATGTAACAATTATGAATACATATCAAAACATGTTTTGAGGCATAGCATGTTTCTAAAATGAGTTGGTGGGGATGAAAAAGTGGTACGCATGTTATTGGCCCCACTGAAAATCTCCCACAGAGAGAGAGAGAGAGAGGCAGAGAGATAGAGAGAGAGAGAGAGAGAGAGAAGAACGTAAAAGAATGAGCAAAGGATGGGTAGAAAGAAAATATAGTTCTACATGGATAATAGAATATGTTAATGAAGAATTGGACAAATAAGAAAATACACAAATATATAAGTAAGTGTATGAGAGAAAGGGAGAGTTGAGAGGGGAACTTGATAGCACGTGGCAGATTTTGTTTTTTACGGTGTCATCGAAGGCATATTAAAAATATATGAAAACGGGGTCTTGAAATGATAAACGAAAGTTTTGGCCACATGCATGGAGATTTATGACAATTATAAGAACATTTGGAAAACAAATGAAAAAGGAAAAAGAAGTTCGATTGAAAAATATAGCATCAGATTTAATGAATATGAAAAAGGAAGGAAAAAAAAAAAGAAAAAGCCATCTCCCCGGCGGGGAATTGAACCCCGGTCTCCCGCGTGACAGGCGGGGATACTGACCACTATACTACCGAGGACCTGTTCATTCTTAGTTCTACAATACCATTCAATCAGAATGGCTTACCTGCCTTGCAACGACAACATTTTTTTAATAGCTCAAACAGGAATGATCGTAAACTTTAGAGATAGCCTGCTCTCCCTCTGTGTGTGTGTCTGTCTGTGTGTTTTTCTGTTTGTCCTCTCTCTCTCTCTCTCTCTCTCTCTCTCTCTCTCTCTCTCTCTCTCTCTCTCTCTTTCTCTCTCTCCAAGCCACATTCAACAGTCAGGAATGCATATAAATACATATTTTGAGGCATAGCGGTTTATAAAATGAGTTGGTGGGGAGGAAAAAGAAGTACCCGTGATATTGGCCTCACTGCAAATCTCCCAGAGAGAGAGAGAGAGAGAGAGAGAGAGAGAAGAGAGAGAGAGAGAGAGAGAGAGAGAGATTCAGATTCAGATTCAGATTCAGATGTTTTATTCTTACAGGCCTTGGCCCCTCAGAAGGGGGATATACATGAACATAACAAAGTCGCTTTACAAAACTAATAATAATAATTACAATGCACAAATGCTTCGCCGTTTGAAAGCTTTGAATAAAAATACTGCGAACTGCTTTACAGTGTTTTCATTTGCAGATGACATTAACAAAATAAGCTTGAATAAGCAAGGTCTTGTATAAAATTTTGGGGGAATAAACTTTTCTCTTATATCTTGTAACTCTGGACAAGTTAATGCAAAATGTACTTCATCTTCTCTTGACTGTCGACATAATGGACACAGCAGACCAGAGGCATTTACTTGTCTATAACGGCAGTGATGAACAAGAATATCAGAAACACCAACTCTAAATTTTGTCATCACAAACTTCAAGTGCCTGTCCATGGTCATTGACATATACGTTGGCAGAGAATGCACATCAATAAATGTTCTATAGAAACTAAACCTGTCACTATTCTGAACATGAAAATTCCAGTCTTGCCACTGAAAATCTCCCAGAGAGAGAGAGAGAGAGAGAGAGAGAGAGAGAGAGAGAGAGAGAGAGAGAGACAGACAGACAGACAGACAGACAGTCAGACAGACAGACAGTCAGACAGACAGACAGAGACAGAGACAGAGAGAGAGACAGACAGAGACAGAGAGAAAATAAGGGAAAAGAATGAGCAAAGGATGGGTAGAAAGAAAATATATAGTTCTACATGAATAATAGAATATATCAATGGAGAAATGAACAATTCAGAAAATACACAAATAAATAAGTAATTGTAAGAGAGAAAGTGAGAACTGAGAGGGGAACTTGCTACCACGTGGTAGATTTTGTTTGTAACAGTGTCATCTAAGGCCTCTTAGAAATCTATGAAAAGGGAGTCTTGAGACGATTCAGGAAATTTTTGCCCACATGCATGGAAATAAATATAATTATAAAAAAGGAGAAAAAAGAGTTTTGATTGAGAAACATAGCAGTACCTTGAATGAATACGAAAAAGGAAGAAAAAGCCGTCTCCCCGGCGGGGAATTGAACCCCGGTCTCCCGCGTGACAAGCAGGGATACTGACCACTATACTACCGAGGAGCTGTTCATTCCTAGTTCTACAATACCATTCAATCAGAATGGCTTACCTGGCTTGCAAAGACGACAGAAGCATTTAAAAAGAAAATGCCTCCAAGAGAAATGTAAGGGGACTTTACAGATGGTCTGCTCTCCCTCTGTCTGTCTGTACTGTGTGTGTGTGTGTGTGTGTGTGTGTGTGTGTGTGTGTGTGTGTGTGTGTGTGTGTGTGTGTATGTGTGTGTGTGTGTGTGTGTGTGTGTGTGTGTGTGTGTGTGTGTGTGTCTGTATCTCTTTCTCTCTCCCTCTCTCTCTGTCTGTCTGTCTCTTTCTCTCCCCAGAAGTCACATGTAACAATTATGAATACATATCAAAACATGTTTTGAGGCATAGCATGTTTCTAAAATGAGTCGGTGGGGATGAAAATGTGGTACGCATGTTATTGGCCCCACTGAAAATCTCCCAGAGAGAGAGAGAGAGAGAGAGAGAGAGAGAGAGAGAGAGAGAGAGAGAGAGAGAGAGAGAGAGAGAGAGAGAGAGAGTGAGAGAGAGAGAAGAACGTAAAAGAATGAGCAAAGGATGGGTAGAAAGAAAATATAGTTCTACATGGATAATAGAATATGTTAATGAAGAATTTGACAAATAAGAAAATACACAAATATATAAGTAAGTGTATGAGAGAAAGGGAGAGTTGAGAGGGGAACTTGATAGCACGTGGCAGATTTTGTTTTTTACAGTGTCATCGAAGGCATATTAAAAATATATGAAAACGGGGTCTTGAAATGATAAACGAAAGTTTTGGCCACATGCATGGAGATTTATGACAATTATAAGAACATTTGGAAAACAAATGAAAAAGGAAAAAGAAGTTCGATTGAAAAATATAGCATCAGATTTAATGAATATGAAAAAGGAAGGAAAAAAAAAAAGAAAAAGCCATCTCCCCGGCGGGGAATTGAACCCCGGTCTCCCGCGTGACAGGCGGGGATACTGACCACTATACTACCGAGGACCTGCTCATTCTTAGTTCTACAATACCATTCAATCAGAATGGCTTACCTGCCTTGCAACGACAACATTTTTTTAATGGCTCAAACAGGAATGATCGTAAGCTTTAGAGATGGGCCTGCTCTCCCTCTGTGTGTCTGTCTGTCTGTGTTTTTTCTGTTTCTCTCTCTCTCTCTCTCTCTTCTCTCTCTCTCTCTCTCTCTCTCTCTCTCTCTCTCCAAGCCACATGCAACAGTTAGGAATACATATGAATACATATTTTGAGGCATAGCGGTTTATAAAATGAATTGGTGGAGAGTAAAAAGAAGTACCCGTGATACTGGCCTCACTGAAAATCTCCCAGACAGAGGAGAGAGAGAGAGAGAGAGAGAGAGAGAGAGACTCAAGACTCAAGACTCAAGATGATTTATTCATTTTAGGCCTTTGCCCCTCATGAAGGGGTGCAAGAAAATACAATCATAGAAGTACCATAAGAACTAGACACAGATAACAAACATGAATTCAGAAACGATCTTAAGATAGCATAAGGGATCGCAGTTTAAACGCTTTAAATAGATAAATCGACAAATTTCGGACTGTTTGTTCATGAATACATGCCAAAAGCAGTGCTAATCTGAAATGGTTTGGGTCTTTGTAATACTTCAACGGTATATACTGAGTTCTTAAGTTTTGCAGGACAGGACAACATAACACCAAATGCAATTCGCTTTCTGTCTCCTCTCTGCAAAGCTGGCACATTAAATCTTTATCGCTATGGAATCGATGACGGTAATAATGCACAGCAATTTCAGAAATACCAAGTCTAAATCTAGTAGTTACATACCTTAAATGCGTATCCAGATGAAGCAAAAGATAAGTTTTAACATTAGGCACAATGCAAAACGTCCTGTAAACATTAAATCTTTCACTATTACTAATATGATAATTCCACTCTTGCCATCTGCACGCAATTAGTCTATCTCTAAAGATTCGGAGAAAATCATCAATTGCATCAACCCCTTGGTTCAACCAGACATAACCAAACCCATACATGTATAATTTACAACGAACATTTGAAGCCCAGTTTCTTTTATCACGTTCGTCCAAATCAAACAACATGCGATAAGCTATATATGGTAATCTATGCTCATCCATTCTTGTTAATTTTAACCAAAACCTAACACATCTTATAACAGAATTTATGTAAATAGGATACCTGTTCGTTTCTCCATACACCAGATCGTTTGGTGTTCGAAAATCGACGCCTAGAAAACGTTTGAGAGCGTACAAATGTACTTTTTCGCAATGTACAGCTGCATTATCCAGTCCCCATAATTCCGCACCATACTGAAGCATTGGCTGAATCTGTGAGTCGGATAATTTTAGAAGCGTGATCAGAGAATTATTTTTCAACTTATATAGTTTTTGCAAAATGCATAACAGAGCATTCTTGGCTCGGCTGGAAAGGCTATTGCACGCGGCTACAAAACTAAGCCTTGTAGAGAAGTATATTCCTAGGTATTTGTATACGTTAACAACAGGCATTCTTATTCCATTATAAGTCCATTTCTCATTAGCAGATAAATAACCCCCTTTCCTAAATACAACAACATTACTTTTATTCATATTCACCTTCAAATGTAGTGCTGACGCTGCGCCATACAAACTGTTTATCTGTGTTTGCAGGCCAATAACTGTTTCTGCCAGCAAAGCTACATCATCAGCCAGTAATAATATAAACAGCTCAAAGTAATCATGTGTAAATACTGCACCATGTTTGCCTCTTCTTATAACTTCTAATGCTAATTCGTTGATAAATAAAGAGAACAATATAGGGCTGCAAACATCACCTTGTTTCACCCCACGTGTACAATTAATATACTCAGTCAATTTAACTCCACATCTGACCCTAGCTTTCACATTTATGTACATACTACGAATACATTTATACAACTTGCCTTTAATCCCATTTTTCAAAAGGATCGGCCATAACAAGCTTCTTTCTATGGAGTCAAACGCCTTTTCAAAGTCAATGAAGGCAACGTAAAGTTTACGGTTGAAACAAAACTGTTTTTGTATTAATGCTAACAAAGTAAACATATGGTCAGTTGTAGAATATCCTCTTTTAAATCCCGCTTGATGTTCGCCTGTCAAGTTATATTCTTCTATCCATTCTCTAAGTCTATTATTTATGACTGCACTATAAATTTTACTGCTAATGTCACACAAAGATATACCTCTATAATTGCTAGGATTATTTACATCGCCTTTTTTAAATAAAGGAATTATTATAGACTCTGTCCACCTGTCGGGGAAAATTCCCTGGTCAAACAATACATTGAAAAATTTCACCAAAAAATCAACTGTCCGATCTCCTGCATATTTCAGCATTTCCCCAATTGTACCTTCTGGTCCTGCAGCTTTGCCATTTTTTAATTTTCTTATTGCAACCATTACTTCTTCTCTTGATATAGGGCGGTTCACAGCTGTCATTTCCTCTTCGTCCTGATAAATGTATTCTAAATCAGTGTCTGTCGTATCTACGCTTGGAGTTGCATCTATTTCAAGTAGGTCTTTAAAATGCTTAAACCAGTCATCGACAGTTAAGTTATTATGAACTTGTTTACGTTTAAAGGATATCCTATGAACAGTTTCCCAAAACTCTCTTTGACTGTTGACTGTTGAGACAAGTTTTTCCAACAACATATCATTGTACTGTTTTTCTTTTCTTTTCAACATATTCTTATATTCTCTTCTCGCAATACAGTAAGCATCACCGTCACTTTTACCCCTTGTTTTCCTGAATATCGAGAGCAAACCTTTCGCACTACTCTTACTTAATCTGCATTCCTTGTCATACCAGTCATTTTCATCCCTTTTTGACAAACAAATATTCTTTTTCATACAGCTAGCTTGTTTTCTAATACATTCATTGAACATGTTCAAAGCATCGTTACAATCATGATCAACCAAATCAATCGCACGATCGAAGAGCGACAATGTTTCCTCAGACTGCATGGCATTAGTATAAACATTCTCAAAGTCAGAGTTCCACACAAATTTTTCAGTATACTGTTGTACATCCACCAGAGCGGAAACACATACCTTGTTTGAACTCCCAGGCAATTGCATATATAACTCAACAGGTAAATGGTCTGATTCCAATCTTTCTGATACAATCAGTTTACAAGAAGAAAACAGAAGGGTTAGTAGTTCTTTAGAGACTAGAAAATAATCATTAACGCTGTTTCCTGTTTCTGATATATATGTGTAATTGCCATCAGTGTCACCATTGCAAATGCCATTAAGTATACATAAACCAAGCGCTGTACACATGTTTAACAAACATTTTCCATAAGAATTAAGTACACTGTCAGCAGATTTTCTTACATGACCAGTGGAAACAGAATGGCTATTAAAATGATTTCCAAATAAACCATCATCAAACACATCAGGAGAAAAACTGGAAGTTCTCCCGTTTAAATCTCCTGATAAAATCACAAAAACATCATCAAACCCAGTCATACAATCAAAAATACATTCCTCAAGTGCACTTATACCGTTATCAATATCAAAATGTGTATAATAAGGTGAGCCCTCTGGTGGAACATAGGCACATGCATATATGACATCTGCTGTTAAACCAAAAAGACTTTTATCAATCAGAAACAAGAGAACATTTGGTGAATTAATCTTGACTTCTTGAATATAAAACATAATTTCATTTCGAATAAGACACAGTATGCCACCTGACATCCTTCCTTTTTTAGTGAATTTAATGGCTGGCTTGGAAAAAATAGTATAACCTGGAAATGTGACATATTGGATATCATCTACAAACGTTTCTACTAGACATACGACATCAAATTTAAACAAATAAGACATGAAATCTCTGTTATTCACCTTGGACAGTAGACCATTTACATTCCAATGTATAAACGAAAGAGAAGTCTCGCATTTTCTAGAACCATCACTAACATTGCATAATATGCCACTATTCGTACACTGTCGTCCATTATGAGATCTTAAAGATTGATTTTTGTCTTGTTTGATCGATGGAACATTGTTATAAGTTGTACGCCTTTCCTTGCCATTTTCCTTGTGAGATGTCCCCTCATTTAAACCACAAACAATAACATCTGACAGTACATAACGCTCTGGTTCTTGGAAATGACCGTCAACAGTTCTCTTTTTGTCCGTGCAATCCATTGCATTATCCATTCTATTATGTGACGAGTCTACATCGCACGTGTTTGTACAGAATTCATTACATATAATAGATACGATACCAGAACTCGAAAAAGTATTATTTAACATCCCATCATCTATTGTCACCCCCTTCCCCTGTACCTCAACCAATCCAATATTTACATTGTGAACCGCTTCTTTACTCACTGCGCGTACGTGCCTGACCTCTGTACAAGCCGTCCATTCCACACGGTTGTCACGCACCCTCCTGTCATAAACTGCCGGTGTCAAGCTGGGCTGGCCACACCCCTATTCACACTCCCTAAGATTTTGCCCCTCAAGATAAAACTTTTTTCCCTCGATGAGGAGGTGGTCGAATATCATTGAAGCCCGTTTCCCCTCCCCTCTGGCTTTCTTCAGAAAAGGGTATAGTAATCGTCGCACATTTCTGACACGGAGAGAAAAATCCTCGCTTACAAACACTTCACTGCCCTTCAATTTATGTTTGGCCTTAAGAATTTTTTCTTTGTCTTTGTAGAAAGTGCAGCGGGTGATGATCGGTGAGTTAGGCTTGGAATTTAGACGATGTACGCGGTCAAACTGGAAGTCACCTGTCAGTCCAAGTTTGTCCACAATCACATCACTGATCAGTCCTTCACAGTCTGACTGTGTTTCGTTCTGCGCACGAGGAAGTCCATAGAAAACAAGATTGTTCCTCTTCGAGCGACCTTCCAGATCGTCAGTTTTCCGTTCGTTTTCT
>CM065715.1:87469305-87476805 GCA_033310375.1 Conus canariensis
AAAAGAAGTTCGATTGAAAAATATAGCATCAGATTTAATGAATACGAAAAAGGAAGGAAAAAAAAAAGAAAAAGCCATCTCCCCGCGGGAATTGAACCCGGTCTCCCGCGTGACAGGCGGGGATACTGACCACTATACTACCGAGGACCTGTTCATTCTTAGTTCTACAATACCATTCAATCAGAATGGCTTACCTGCCTTGCAACGACAACATTTTTTAATGGCTCAAACAGGAATGATCGTAAGCTTTAGAGATGGCCTGCTCTCCTCGTGTGTCTGTCTGTCTGTGTGTTTTTTCTTCTCTCTTCCTCTCTTCCTCTCTCTCTCTCTCTCTTCTCTCTCTTTCTTCTCCCTCTCTCTCTCCAAGCCACATGCAACAGTTAGGAATACATTGAATACATATTTTGAGGCATAGCGGTTTATAAAATGAGTTGGTGGAGAGGAAAAAGAAGTACCCGTGATACTGGCCTCACTGAAAATATCCCAGAGAAGAGAGGAGAGAGAGAGAGAGAGAGAGGAGAGAGAGAGAAGGTAGAAGAGAGACAGAAGAACAGAGACAGACAGACAGACAGACAGACAGACAGACAGAGACAGAGAGAGACAGACAGAACGAGAGAGAATAAGGGAAAAGAATTAGCAAAGGATGGGTAGAAAGAAAATTTATATTCTACAGAATAATAGAATATATCAATGGAGAATTGAACAAATTTAGAAAATACACAAATAAATAAGTAATTGTATGAGGAAAAGTGAGAATTGAGAGGGGAACTTGCTACCACGTGGTAGATTTTGTTTGTAACAGTGTCATCTAAGGCCTCTTAGAAATCTATGAAAAGGGAGTCTTGAGACGATACAGGAAATTTTTGCCCATATGCATGGAAATAAATATAATTATAAAAAAGGGAGAAAAAAGCGTTTTGATTGAGAAACATAGCAGTACCTTGAATGAATACGAAAAAGGAAGAAAAAAAAGCTGTCTCCCCGGCGGGAATTGAACCCCGGTCTCCCGCGTGACAGGCGGGGATACTGACCACTATACTACCGAGGAGCTGTTCATTCTTAGTTTACAATACCATTCAATCAGAATGGCTTACCTGGTTGCAAAGACGACAGAAGCATTTAAAAAGAAAATGCCTCCAAGAGAAATGTAAGGGGACTTTACAGATGGTCTGCTTCCCTCTGTCTGTCTGTACTGTGGTGTGTTGGTGTGGGTGTTGTTGTGTGTGTGTGGTGTGGTGTGTGTGTGTGTGTGTGTGTGTGTGTGTGTGTGTGTGTTGTGTGTGTGTGTCCGTCCGTCTGTCTGTCTCTCTGTCTGTATCTCTTTCTCTCTCCCTCTCTCTGTCTGTCTCTCTCTTTCTCTCCCCAGAAGTCACATGTAACAATTATGAATACATATCAAAACATGTTTTGAGGCATAGCATGTTTCTAAAATGAGTTGGTGGGGATGGAAAGTGGTACGCATGTTATTGGCCCACTGAAAATCTCCCAAGGGGAGAGAGAGAGTGAGAGAGAGAGAGAGGAGGAGCAGAGAGAGATAGAGAGAGAGAGAGAGAAGAAGAAACGTAAAAGAATGAGCAAAGGATGGGTAGAAAGAAAATAAGTTCTACATGGATAATAGAATATGTTAATGAAGAATTGGACAAATAAGAAAATACACAAATAAATAAGTAAGTGTATGAGAGAAAGGGAGAGTTGAGAGGGGAACTTGATAGCACGTGGCAGATTTTGTTTTTTATAGTGTCATCGAAGGCATATTAAAAATATATGAAAACGGGTCTTGAAATGATAAACGAAAGTTTTGGCCACATGCATGGAGATTTATGACAATTATAAGAACATTTGGAAAACAAATGAAAAAGGAAAAAGAAGTTCGATTGAAAAATATAGCATCAGATTTAATGAATACGAAAAAGGAAGGAAAAAAAAAAAGAAAAAGCCATCTCCCCGGCGGGGAATTGAACCCCGGTCTCCCGCGTGACAGGCGGGGATACTGACCACTATACTACCGAGGACCTGTTCATTCTTAGTTCTACAATACCATTCAATCAGAATGGCTTACCTGCCTTGCAACGACAACATTTTTTTAATGGCTCAAACAGGAATGATCGTAAGCTTTAGAGATGGCCTGCTCTCCCTCTGTGTGTCTGTCTGTCTGTGTGTTTTTCTGTTTCTCTCTCTCTCTCTCTCTCTCTCTCTCTCTCTCTCTCTCTCTCTCTCTCTCTCTCTCTCTCTCTCTCAAGCCACATGCAACAGTTAGGAATACATATGAATACATATTTTGAGGCATAGCGGTTTATAAAATGAGTTGGTGGAGAGAAAAAGAAGTACCCGTGATACTGGCCTCACTGAAAATATCCCAGAGAGAGAGAGAGAGAGAGAGAGAGAGAGAAGAAGAAGAAGAAGAAAACAGACAGAGGGAAGACAGACAGACAGACAGACAGAAGAGACAGAAGAGAGACAGACAGAGACAGAGAGAGAATAAGGGAAAAGAATTAGCAAAGGATGGTGGAAAGAAATATATAGTTCTACATGAATAATAGAATATATCAATGGAGAATTGAACAATTTAGAAAATACACAAATAAATAAGTAATTGTATGAGAGAAAGTGAGAATTGAGAGGGGAACTTGCTACCACGTGGTAGATTTTGTTTTAACAGTGTCATCTAAGGCCTCTTAGAAATCTATGAAAAGGGAGTCTTGAGACGATACAGGAAATTTTTGCCCACATGCATGGAAATAATATAATTATAAAAAAGGAGAAAAAAAGAGTTTTGATTGAGAAACATAGCAGTACCTTGAATGAATACGAAAAAGGAAGAAAAAAGCTGTCTCCCGGCGGGGAATTGAACCCCGGTCTCCCGCGTGACAGCGGGATACTGACCACTATACTACCGAGGAGCTGTTCATTCTTAGTTTACAATACCATTCATCAGAATGGCTTACCTGGCTTGCAAAGACGACAGAAGCATTTAAAAAGAAAATGCCTCCAAGAGAAATGTAAGGGGACTTTACAGATGGTCTGCTCTCCCTCTGTCTGTCTGTCTGTGTGTGTGTGTGTGTGTGTGTGTTGTGTGTGTGTGTGTGTGTGTGTGTGTGGTGTGTGTGTGTGTGTGTGTGTGTCGTCCGTCTGTCTGTCTTCTGTCTGTATCTCTTTCTCTCTCCCTCTCTCTTTGTCTGTCTCTCTCTTTCTCTCCCCAGAAGTCACATGTAACAATTATGAATACATATCAAAACATGTTTTGAGGCATAGCATGTTTCTAAAATGAGTTGGTGGGGATGAAAAAGTGGTACGCATGTTATTGGCCCCACTGAAAATCTCCCAGAGAGAGAGAGAGAGAGAAGAGAGAGAGAGAGAGAGAGAGAGAGAGAGAGAGAGAGAGAGAGAGAGAGAGAGAGAAGAGAGAAAGAAGAGAAAGAACGTAAAGAGGCAAGGTGGGTAGAAAGAAAATAAGTTCTACATGGATAATAGAATATGTTAATGAAGAATTGGACAATAAGAAAATACACAAATAATAATAAGTGTATGAGAGAAAGGGAGAGTTGAGAGGGGAACTTGATAGCACGTGGCAGATTTTGTTTTTACAGTGTCATCGAAGGCATATTAAAAATATATGAAAACGGGTCTTGAAATGATAAACGAATTTTGTTAATGCATGGTTATGAAGCATATTAAAAAATTGAAAACATGAAAGAAAGAAGTTGATTGAAAATATGCATCAGATTTATGAATAGAAAAAGGAAAAAAAAAAAAGAAAAAGATTCCCCGGGGGGAAATTGAACCGAGTCTCCCGCGTGACAGGACGGGGTTACTGACCACTATAAGTACGAGGAAAAAAAACTGTATACATACAAAGTTCTACAATACCATTCAATCAGAATGGCTACCTGCCTTGCAACGACAACATTTTTTAATGGCGGGATAAACGGAATGATCCGTAGCTTTAGAGATAGCCATCATCCTCTGGTGCTGTCTGTCTGTGTGTCTTCAACTGTTTCTTACTCTCTACTACTCTAATCTTCTCTTCCTGCTCCTCTCTTCTTCTCTTTTCTCTCCAAGCCTCTGAACAGTTAGGAATACTATGAATTACATATTTTCTAGGCATAGCGGTTTTAAATGCTTCGGTGGAGAGTAAAAAGAGTCCCTGATTCGCCTCATCAATAATTCCCAGATGAAAGTAGAGAGATGAGAGATAGAAGAGGAGGAGAGAGAGGAGAGAAGAAGAGGATCAGTCAGAAAAACCAGAGAGAAGAGCAGAAGAGACAGAGAGAGAGAAGAGACAGACAGAGACAGAGAGAGAGAAAGAGACAGACAGAAGACAGAGAAGAAAGGGAAAAGATACAAGAGGAAAAGAAAATAAAGTTTACATGAATAATAGATATATCAATGGAGAATGAAAATTTAGAAAAAATTAACAAATAATAGTAATTGTATGAAGAAAGTAAATAGAGAGGGAACTTGTACCACAGTGTAGATGATTTGTAACAGTGTAATCTAAGGCCTCTTAGAAATTATGAAAAGGGAAGTCTTAGACGATGAAAGGAATTTTTGCCCAGATGCATGGAAATAATATAATTATAAAAATAGAAAAAAGGTTTTGATTGAGAAAATTTTGCAGTACTGAAATAATACGAAAAAAAGGAAGAAAAAAAAAGCGTTCATCCCCGGCGAATTGAACCCGGTTCCCCGCGTGAAAGGCGGGGATACTGACCACTATACTACCGAGGAGCTGTTCATTCTTAGTTCTACAATACCATTCATCAGAATGGCTTACCTGGCTTGCAAAGAGACAGAAGATTTAAAAAAATGCCTCCAAGAGAATGTTAAGGGGACTTTACAGATGGTTGCTCTCCTCTGTCTGTCTGTACTGTGCTGTGTGTGTGTGTGTAGTGTGTGTGTGTGTGTGGTTGTGTGTGTGTGTGTGTGTGTGTGTGTGTGTGTGTGTGTGTGTGTGTGTGTGTGTGTGTGTGTTGTGTGTGTGTGTTGCTTTGTCTGTATCTCTTTCTCTCTTCTCTTCTGTCTGTCTCTCTCTTTCTCTCCCAGAAGTCACTATGTATCCCAATTGAATTCATTCAAACATGTTTTGAGGCATAGCATGTTTCTAAAATAGTTTGGGGTGAAAATGGTACGCATGTTATTGGCCAATGTGAAAATTCCCAAAGAGGAGAGAGAGAGAGAGCAGAGAGAGAGAGAGAGAGAGAGAGAGAGAGAGAGGAGAGAGAGAGAGAGAGAGAGAGAGAAAACGTAAAAGAATGAGCAAAGGATGGGAGAAAGAAAATATAGTTCTACATGGATATAGAATATGTTAATGAAGAATTGGACAAATAAGAAAATACACAAATATATAAGTAAGTGTATGAGAGAAAGGGAGAGTTGAGAGGGGAACTTGATAGCACGTGGCAGATTTTGTTTTTTATAGTGTCATCGAAGGCATATTAAAAATATATGAAAACGGGGTCTTGAAATGATAAACGAAAGTTTTGGCCACATGCATGGAGATTTATGACAATTATAAGAACATTTGGAAAACAAATGAAAAAGGAAAAAGAAGTTCGATTGAAAAATATAGCATCAGATTTAATGAATACGAAAAAGGAAGGAAAAAAAAAAAAGAAAAAGCCATCTCCCCGGCGGGGAATTGAACCCGGTCTCCCGCGTGACAGGCGGGGATACTGACCACTATACTACCGAGGACCTGTTCATTCTTAGTTCTACAATACCATTCAATCAGAATGGCTTACCTGCCTTGCAACGACAACATTTTTTTAATGGCTCAAACAGGAATGATCGTAAGCTTTAGAGATGGCCTGCTTCCCTCTGTGTGTCTGTCTGTCTGTGTGTTTTTCTGTTTCTTCTCTCTCTCTCTCTCTCTCTCTCTCTCTCTCTCTCTCTCTCTCTCTCTCTCTCTCTCTCTCTCTCTCTCTCCAAGCCACATGCAACAGTTAGGAATACATATGAATACATATTTTGAGGCATAGCGGTTTATAAAATGAGTTGGTGGAGAGGAAAAAGAAGTACCCGTGATACTGGCCTCACTGAAAATATCCCAGGAGAGAGGAGAGAGAGAGAGAGAGAGAGGAGAGAGAGAGAGAGAGAGAAGAGAAGAGAGAGAGAGACAGACAGACAGACAGACAGACAGACAGACAGACGAGACAGACAGACAGAGACAGAGAGAGAGACAGACAGAGACAGAGAGAGAATAAGGGAAAAGAATTAGCAAAGGATAGGTGGAAAGAAGATATATAGTTCTACATGAATAATAGAATATATCAATGGAGAATTGAACAATTTAGAAAATACACAAATAAATAAGTAATTGTATGAGAGAAAGTGAGAATTGAGAGGGGAACTTGCTACCACGTGGTAGATTTTGTTTGTAACAGTGTCATCTAAGGCCTCTTAGAAATCTATGAAAAGGGAGTCTTGAGACGATACAGGAAATTTTTGCCCACATGCATGGAAATGAAATATAATTATAAAAAAGGAGAAAAAAAGAGTTTTGATTGAGAAACATAGCAGTACCTTGAATGAATACGAAAAAGGAAGAAAAAAGCTGTCTCCCCGGCGGGGAATTGAACCCCGGTCTCCCGTGTGACAAGCGGGATACTGACCACTATACTACCGAGGAGCTGTTCATTCTTAGTTGTACAATACCATTCAATCAGAATGGCTTACCTGGCTTGCAAAGACGACAGAAGCATTTAAAAAGAAAATGCCTCCAAGAGAAATGTAAGGGGACTTTACAGATGGTCTGCTCTCCCTCTGTCTGTCTGTTCTGTGTGTGTGTGTGTGTGTGTGTGTGTGTGTGTGTGTGTGTGTGTGTGTGTGTGTGTGTGTGTGTGTGTGTGTGTGTTGTGTGTGTCGTTGTCTGTCTGTCTCTGTCTGTATCTCTTTCTCTCTCCCTCTCTCTTGTCTGTCTCTCTCTTTCTCTCCCAGAAGTCACATGTAACAATTATGAATACATATCAAAACATGTTTTGAGGCATAGCATGTTTCTAAAATGAGTTGGTGGGGATGAAAAAGTGGTACGCATGTTATTGGCCCACTGAAAATCTCCCAAGAGAGAGAGAGAGAGAGAGAGAGAGAGAGAGAGAGAGAGAAGAGAGAGAGAGAGAGAGAGAAGAGAGAGAGAGAGAGAGAGAGAGAGAAGAACGTAAACGAAAGGGAGCAAAGGATGGGTAGAAAGAAAATACAGTTCTACATGGATAATAGAATATGTTAATGAAGAATTGGACAATTAAGAAAATACACAAATAAATAAATAAGTGTATGAGAGAAAGGGAGAGTTGAGAGGGGAACTTGATAGCACGTGGCAGATTTTGTTTTTTACAGTGTCATCGAAGGCATATTAAAAATATATGAAAACGGGTCTTGAAATGATAAACGAAAGTTTTGGCCACATGCATGGAGATTTATGACAATTATAAGAACATTTGGAAAACAAATGAAAAAGGAAAAAGAAGTTCGATTGAAAAATATAGCATCAGATTTAATGAATAC
>CM065715.1:87481805-87486805 GCA_033310375.1 Conus canariensis
CGCATGATTCTGGCCCCAATGGAAATCTCCCTCAGAGAGAGAGAGAGAGAGAGAGAGAGAGAGAGAGAGAGAGAGGAGAGAGAGAGAGAGAGAGAGAGAGAAGAAGAACGTAAAAGAATGAGCAAAGGGTGGGCAAAATGAAGAAGAAAACCGAAAAAATCCGTCTTTCCGGCGGGGAATTGAACCCCGGTCTCCCGCGTGACAGGCAGGGACACTGACCACTATACTACCGTGGAGCTGTGGATTCTTAGTTCTACAAAACCATTCAATCAGAATGACTTTCCTGTCTTGCAGGAGGAGAGAGGAGAGAGAGAGAGAGAGAGAGAGAGAGAGAGAGAGAGGAGAGAGAGGAGGGAGAGAGAGAGAGAGAGGGAGAGAGAGAGAGAGAGAGAGAGAGAGAGAGAGAGAGAGAAGAAAGAATGACCAGAGGATGAGTAGACAGAGAATGGACAGTCATTGACAGACCACTCATAGTCCAGGACCAGCGAGGGGTCACAAATCGACAAATCTAAACACGAAAGTGAACCTGTGGAGGAGTGGAGGTAAGTTGGAGCTCCATCGTTCAGACAACTCAAATCAAAGTCAGACAGGACATCCTCAAGAAGCAGACCTCTGGATGACGAACTGACACTACCCCAAAGAGGATTGTGACCATTAAAGTCACCCAAGAGCAAAAAAGGTCGAGGAAGTTCTCTGATCAGACTGACAAGGTTCTGACGACAAACCGGGGCAGAAGGTGGCAGATAAAGTGAGCAGATTGTAACAGTCTTGTGGAGAGTGACTCTCGCAGCTACAGCCTGAAGGGAGGTAGTCAGAGCGACAGGACTAAGCAGCAAAGTTTTATATAAAAGAAGGGCAACACCGCCCGACAGTCCCAATGTGGATGGTTGTGCAGGTTTTGAAAGAATATTAAAGCCAGAAAGAGTGAAGGTCTTCTGGCTTTGAATTTTAGTTTCCTGAAGAGCCACGACGGAAGGTTTCATAGTTTGACACAGAAGCTGCAGCTCCTCAAAATTTGAATTTAGGTCACGGATATTCCAATGGATTAGTTTACTATCCATGGTGCAGAGGACGAATAGGAGAGAAATCAGGTCATCTCCTCGTCAACGTCTGCATCCAATGGAGTGAATTTATTGCTTAGTTTCACTGGACTATGGTGGTCTTCAGACCTGCTGGCAGACTTGCCCACAGGTGAAGAAGGCCTGGATTTTGGAGACGGTGGAGGTTTCTTCCTCATCTCCACCATCTCCACACTCGGTTGAACTCCCTTGCCAGCACGAGCACTGCTCAAGGAAGGTCGAGGTGGGAGGACTGGCTTTTTGGTCTGCCCAGCAGCAGATGGAGTAGACTGCTGGGCAGTCTGGGGGGTGGCGGATTTTTTGCCTCCACCAGGGGCACCTACTTTGGGTTGTGAGGTGGTGGACTTGCTTCCACCAGAGGTCTTCCCTGCAATGTCTTGGTGAAAGTAAAATCGTCAGTCTGGCAGCAGACTGAACGGGTGGAAACTTTCTTTATAGCGGAAGCATAAGAAGACACTGTTGACGTCTGACTGCCAACAACCTGTTTGCGTGCCTCAAAAAACGAAATTTTCTTTTCAGTCTTCACTCTTTGGATGGTGGACTCCTGAACCCAAACAGGGCAGTTGCGTGAAGAGGAGGGGTGGTCGCCACCGCAGTTCACACAATGAGCCGAGTCTTTACACGGCCCATCATGGGTTGCTTTGCAACAAACACCACACACCTCCTCCCAGAACGCGGTCTCTGACATGTCCAAACTTCTGGCATTTGAAACACCTCAACGGGGATGGGACATACAGTTGGACACGGACATTTAAGTACCCGACTTTAATGACCGGAGGCAGCACAGGGTTGCAGAATGTCAGAAAGAGGGTGTTGGTGGGCACTCTTTCTGCACCTTTTTTAACTGTCACCCTATGCACCTCTGTCACACCTTGGGACGCAAGTTCTGTCTTGATCTCCGCTTCCGAGACACCTTTCAAATCCGGGCACCGAATAACCCCTTTGGTCGAATTTAACTGCTTATGGGGGGTCACCCGGATCTCTCTGTCCACGAGTTTTGTTGCCCTCAGCAGCTGCTCCGATTGCCTCTTTGATCTGCACTGGACGAGGAAAGTGCCATTCCGTAGCCTTTTCACTGACTGAGGGTCACCTGCTAGACCCTGAAAGCGCTTCTGAATAGCAAAAGGACTCAGAGCAGAAATAGGCTTTTCCTGCTCTGTCCCTTCAACCACAAGCCAGGAAGTCCAAAAACCTGTCCTCTGTCTCGTCTCCATATCCGAGTCACTGTCTGAATCGTTATGACTAGAAATGGGGTCCACTGCCTTCCTCTTCTTTATGGGGGGTGTGATTTTTGATAAAGCCATAATTTATGTTGAGAGAGAGAGAGAGAGAGGGGAGAGAGAGAGAGAGAGAGAGAGAGAGAGAGAGAGAGAGAATGACCAGAGGATGAGTAGACAGAGAATATAGTTCTACATAAACGATAGATCAATTAACGATTGAACAAGTCAGAAAATACACAGATAAATAGGTAAGCGTATGAGACAAATTGAGGGGGTTGGGGTAGGGGGTGGGGGTGGGGGTGGGGGGGGGGTAGGGATATGATACCACGCGGCAGAATTTCGTTCTAACAGTGTCATCCTATGTCTCTTAGAAATCTACAAAAACGGGGTCTTGTACCGATAAACGAAATTTGTGCCCGCAAGAATAGAGAAATATATGACAATAATTAAAAAGGAAACGTTTTGATTGAGAAACATAGCAGTACTCGTAATGAATTTTAAAAAAAAAATTAAAAAAAAGCCGTCTCCCCGGCGGGGAATTGAACCCCGGTCTCCCGCGTGACAGGCGGGGATACTGACCACTATACTACCGAGGAGCTGTGGGTTCTTATTTCTACAATACCATTCAATCAGAATGGCTTACCTGGCTGGCAAGGACGACAGAAGCATTTAAAAAGAAAATGGTTCTAAGAGAAATGCAACGGCGCTTTACAGATATTCTACTCTCCTTCTGTCTGTCAGTACTGTGTGTGTGTGTGTGTGTGTGTGTGTGTGTGTGTGTGTGTGTGTGTGTGTGTGTGTGTGTGTGTGTGTGTTCGTCCGACTGTCTGTCTGTCTGTCTGTCTCTCTCTGTCTCTGTCTCTCCCTTTCTCTCTGTCTGTCTGTCTGTCTGTCTTTGTCTGTCTGTCTCTCTCTCTCTCTCTCTCTCTCTCTCTCTCTCTCTCTCCTCTCCATAAGCCACATGTAACAATTAAGAATACATATCAAAACATGTTTTGAGGCATAGCGTGTTTGTAAAATGAGTTGGTGGGGATGAAAACGTGGTACGCATGATACTGGCCCCACTGAAAATCTCCCTCAAGAGAGAGAGAGAGAGAGAGAGAGAGAGAGAGAGAGAGAGAGAGAGAGAGAGAGAGAGAGAGAGAGAGAGAGAGAGAGAGAGAGAGAACGTAAAAGAATGAGCAAAGGATGGGTAGAAAGAAAATATAGTTCTACATGGATAATAGAATATGTTAATGAAGAATTGGACAATTAAGAAAATACACAAATAAATAAGTAAGTGTATGAGAGAAAGGGAAGGTGAGAGGGGAACTTGATAGCACGTGGCAGATTTTGTTTTTTACAGTGTCATCCAAGGGATCTTAAAAAATATATGAAAACGGGGTCTTGAAACGATAAACGAAATGTTTGCCCATATGCAAGGAGATATATCTGACAAGTATAAGAACATTTGAAAAAAAAAGGAAAATGAAAAAAAAAGTTTGATGGAAAATATAGCATTAATTTTAATGAATACGAAAAAAGAAGAAAAAAAATCCATCTCCCCGGCGGGGAATTGAACCCCGGTCTCCCGCGTGACAGGCGGGGATACTGACCACTATACTACCGAGGAGCTGTGGGGATTTTAGTTCTACAATACCATTCAATCAGAATGGCTTTCCTGGCTTGCAAGGACGACCACACACACACACACACACACACACACACACACACACACACACACACAACACACACCACCACCACCACACACGCACGCACACGCACGCACCACACACACACACACACACACACACACACACACACAAAGAGAGAGAGAGAGAGAGAGAGAGAGAGAGAGAGAGAGAGAGAGAGAGAGAGAGAGAGAGAGATCTGAAATCTTTAACTGAATAAGCATTTCAAAACTTTTTTTTCATCAGGTCCTCAAAAACAAAGGGGCAGAGTACATTATATAAATAAAGACATAATAGATAGATAGATAGATAGATAGATAGATAGATAGATAGATAGATAGATAGATAGATAGATATACACGTATACATGTACATTTACCTACTTGTACATATAAGTACAACTAAAAGAGAGAGAGAGAGAGAGAGAGAGAGAGAGAGAGAGAGGTCATCATCTGGGTAATTTGAATACATTGCAAACATATGCCATTTACATGAACAATAAACAATAGAATTATAATTATAATAACTTGAATAAGTAATCTTGGTAGCAGCTTTTGAATGATGCCAAGGAATTCTTTGTTTTAATGCCATCAGGAATTTCGTTCCATTGTTTACCGCCTGAGTATATAAGAGAAGTCATATACAGATCAGTTCTAGGACGGGGAAGTTGTATTCTCTCTTTGTCTCGTAGTTCAGTCTTTCGGAGTTTTTCGTAGAGATATGATGGAGCAAGTCCATTAAATATTTTGTAGAAAAATACTGCTTTATTGAATTGACATCTCAATTGAAACAGAAGAATATGTAATGTTTTGTAGTCATGAATTAGTAGGGAAGATGATTTTAGAAGTATAAGTTTGATAGAACGCCTGTAAATGCTCTCTAAGGGTTTAAGACAGTTTTTACTAGTCATATCCCATATTGTGTGTGTGTGTGTGTGTGTGTGTGTGTGTGTGTGTGTGTGTGTGTGTGTGTGTGTGTGTGTGTGGGAGAGAGAGAGAGAGAGAGAGAGAGAGAGAAGAGAGAGAGAATGA
>CM065715.1:87499305-87519305 GCA_033310375.1 Conus canariensis
AAGATTGCGCTGATCCTCAGTACCATTCTATATATATATATATATATATATATATTATAGCTGGTAGTATATTTTCCGGCTTTTTTTTTTTTTTTTTTTTTGAAAAGTGCTCAACCATGTGGGAGCAGCTAAAATAATGATTAAAAGTAAATCTTAAAACTGGGATTACAAAATTGTTTCGAGGTCCTTCCTCTCTTCAGATCCCGTGCCAATCCCGTGGCACGGGATCTGAAGAGAGGAAGGACCTCGAAACAATTTTGTAATCCCAGTTTTCAGATTTACTTTTAACCATTATATATATATATTATGAAGTCACGAAAGAATCACAGGAGGATGACTATTTAGACTTTGCATCACTTGGCGATGACATAAAAATCATGGCACAAGTTTTGTTCTAACATCGACCCAATGATGTCACTCCATTTTTGACGTAAACAACACAATCCGTCGTCCTTGAAAAAGAGCAGATGTGTATTTATCAAGGGAGACCAAGTTGTTTGCATTGCTCTCTCTCTCTCTCTCTCTCTCTCTCTCTCCTCTCTATATATATATATATATATATAGAGAGAGAGAGAGAGAGAGAGATACATAAACACATACTCACATACATACATACATTCATACATACCAGAGACGTCTCTGTACATACGTACATGCATGCATACATACATATATACATAATCTATGTATCTATAAATCTATCTATATATGGGGGGGGGGGGGTGCGCGCGCGCGCGTGCGCGCGCGCGTGCGTGCGTGCATGCGTGCGTGCGCACACGCGTGCGCGTATGTGTGTTTGTGTGATCACCTTTAATTTGTAACCTTTCTGCCTCCTTGTATTTTCTTGTACGCCTGCTCCCCAACACCAACCGCCTTGGGGAGGCGTAAGATTATGTTGCTCTCCCTTGAAGCTAAAAGTAGCACTGAATTATAGGTGGTTAGTATCTCATTAGCTACCTTGGGAGGACCATTACTGCCAGAGCCAGGCATGACAAAATGGCTCTGTCCATAAAACAGAAACAACCGGCAGGTTCCCGGCAGGTTTTTAGTGTTTGTACATGGACGGTTTTCATATATCATCAGAAAGACTGACGGAAAAGCCAGACAGAAAACGTAGATTACAAATGGAACCAAGACGGAGGCTTATTTAGCGTCGTCCTTCTCATACATCGCGCCAAGATTATTATTTTGATCATTCTCATTCATTACATAAACTTACTCTCTCTCTCTCTCTCTCTCTCTCTCTCTCTCTCTCTCTCTCTCTCTCTCTCTCTCTCTCTCTCTCACACACACACACACACACACACACACACACACACACACACACACACACACACATGGCTAACCTTCCTCCTACGCTGTTCACTCAAGCCATCCAAACATAGCCACACCCACACTGCTCCTACTGCGGCCCCAGAATTAACGGTCAAAGAGGAGCAATCGATGTCAATTTGCCACGAGGCAACCTGCTAGAGGAGACACTGCACCACCGGTGTTTGATGGTGCTTTTATGAAGGAATGTTCACAGGACACACGCTGTATTCAGAACGGCTGATAATGAATTGTTCGCTATTACAGTGGAGCTGTTCAGCAACTCGTTCCTCATTTTTTTTTTTAAACCCTACTAATTTGTTGTTATATGCTTGTCTTTTCAACCACGTATCGTTTGTTGTTGTTGTTGTTGTTGTTGTTGTTGTTGTTGGTTTGTTTCAATATGTTATTACTATTTCTTAAATGTCAAACGAATGCATAAATCATCAGATTGCACATTTAACTTTATCGTGCTATATTTTGCATTTCTTATCCTTTCACGGTTGAGCCTTTAATTTCTATCTTAACTTACCATGGCGATTTATCAGATTCTCAGCATGTCAATTGTGATTTGTTTTCTTCTTATTATTATTTTTTTGTTTTGTTTTGTTTTCGTTTTCGTTTTTTTTATTTTTTTTTATTTTTTTTAATTTTTTTTTAGATCATAAAAGCGATGACTTCAAATTGTCGATAAATTTATTTACTATTTCCGTCACTGAACACAAAGTGTCTATTCCGTTCTTCCTTCCACCCTTCATTCTTTCCATTAATCTGTCACTCAGCCGCCAGCATCTTTTAAAGACCGCTGTAAAAACCGAGGTCAGTAAAAGAGGAGGTGGACGGGAGAGTAGGGGGAGGGGGGGGGGAGGGTGCAGGGCGAACAACTGAAGGGCAGGGGAAGGAGGGAAGGGGTTGCTAGAGGACCGTAACAACGGTGTTAAATGCAGAAACACTCAGGTGAACAACTACTCTTTCTCTCACCTCAACCTCCGACTTCAATCTGTCTGCTGACAGGAGCCGCAGAACGAGGAGAGTGAGCTCCCCTGCCACCAGATCCTCATCGCCGTCATGTCCGGCGTGGACAATCCAGCCATGACCCTGGAGGAGCAGCCCGGCCACGTCGCCCAAGGCCCCAACAAGAACGGGGCGTCCCTCAACCACCGTGCAGAGAACCACAGCGCCGTCTCCAGGTCCCCGGTGCAGGTCGTGGATCGAGACATCGGCCCCAGCCGTTGCCAGAAGCTGAAGAACCTATGCGCCAGGTGAAGGGGGTCTCTGGATGTTGAGCAAAGCTACGCTTTCTCTCTCTGTGTGTGTGTGTGTGTGTGTGTGTGTGTGTGTGTGTGTGTGTGTGTGTGTGTGTGTGATGGGATTGTTGCGGAGAGGGGGATGGGGGCGGAAGGTGGTGGAAGAGACTGAAAGAGAACATGTACGTAAGAGAGAAACACAGGGAGAGAGAGAGCGAGAAAAGTCATGTTTTTTATCACCTAGTCGTCCATTGAGAATGTGTTAGTGCTAACAAGAGATCGACACTGACAAGAGAGAGAGAGAGAGAGAGAGAGAGAGAGAGAGAGAGAGAGAGAGAGAGAGAGATGACATGACATGATATGATATATGATTTATTGCTATAAAGCGGTACAGCTTCATAAGCAAGACGGCGCGATGAACAATAACACAACAAAACAATTAAACAAGACAGCGCGGAAAGTCCGACATGGAAACCATGGCAAACGATTTTCTTTTCCCCCTCTTGGCATCTGTCCCACAGTAACCGGAGAGAGAGAGAGAGAGAGAGAGAGGAAGAGAGAGAGAGAGAGAGAGAGAGAGAGAGATCTTTTAATTAAGTATAAGAAATGAGTAGAACGGGAGAAGGGAGAAGGGGAACCGGAGGAGGAGGGGGGGGGGGGGAACGGCTAGTATTAAATATTTTTAATTCCTTTAACTGGACCCGATAACTAAGACTCATGGTCTGTGGCTGTTCAGCATATTAGACTGTACAGGAGAACAGTTTCTGTATACGACCAATTTTAAGCATGATATATTAGACTGTGCAGAAGAAGGGTTTCTGTATACGACCAATTTTGAGCGTGATATAAATAGGCTGTACAGAAGAACAGTGTCTGTATACGACCAATTTTGAGCATGATATTTTAGGCTGTACATAAGAACAATTTCTGTATACGACCAATTTTGAGCATATGTTAGGCTGTACAGGAGAACAATTTCAGAATACGACCAATTTTGAGCATGATATGTTAGGCTGTACAGAAGAACGATTTCTGTATGCGACCAATTTCGTGAATACGACCAATTTTGAGCATGGTATGTTAGACCGTACAGTAAAGCAGTTTCTGAATACGACCAATTTTGAGCATGATATGTTAGACCGTACAGTAAAGCAGTTTCTGAATACGACCAGTTTTGAGCATGGTATGTTAGACCGTACAGTAAAGCAGTTTCTGAATACGACCAGTTTTGAGCATGATATGTTAGACCGTACAGTAAAACAGTCTCTGAATACGACCAGTTTTGAGCATGATGTATCAGGCCGCACAGATGAACAGCTTCTGAACACGACCAGTTGTTATCAGCTTTGATCAGAATCAAGTTGGTCTCGATCGACCTGACTGGGTTGAAAATGAATGGATTTAAAGCGCATGGACCTCGTCGGACCTCGTTTGATTTGATGCCATGAAACTCGTGTTTGTCCACCCAGACTGACGTACCCACTGGAGGCGGATAACCACCCCTTACCCGAGAACCCCAGCAAGGTGGACCATCTGAAAAGAGCCTTCTTCTGCCCGCCCTTTGGGCGTGTGGGGGCTTTCCTACTGGTGGCGGCCATGTTCCTTCTGTGGTGGGGGGTCCTCATCTCCATCACCAAGGACAAGGCCCTGCCTGGAGGGGTGGTCTTCCCCATGCTCATGCTCTTCGTGGCTTGCTGGTGTGGGGGGTACCTCATCGGCCTGATCCACCTGCCTCCGCTTTTCGGTGGGTTGGAGGGTAGTGGGTGGTTTTCGTTGCACTGTGAGGGTGCTGTTGTTGTTATCGTTGTTGATGGTGGCGGTGGTGAATATGGTGGTGATAGTGTTGTCGTTGTTGTTGTTGTTGATGATGATGATGATGATGATGATGATGATTGAAGACATTGAAGACAGCGTTCTCTCTGTGGATGAAGTTCCTGACTATGCTGGTCTTTCAGACCATTTTGTTGTTGTGTGTAGTTTGAAGATCTCCAGACCCCCTCCTCGGAAAAGACTTGTTACGTCTAGGAACATGAAAGCATTGTGTGTGGCTGTTTTTGACCAAGAGGTCAAGAGTTTTGCTCAGGGCATGCGTAAGCAGCAAAGCAATGCAGATGTCACACAATTAGTTGAAGTGCTTAACGATGGCCTTCAGGAAATCCTGGACCGACACGCGCCTGCAGTGACTTGGTGTGTTACTGACCGTCCCTCAGCTCCTTGGCTCTCCGAGGACGTGAGAGCTGCTCGACGTCAACGCCGGCGCAGCGAGAGACGCTGGAGAAAGAGCCGATTGACCATCCACCGCCAGATCTTTGCAGCGAACAGGTGTGAGGCAGGGGACTGCCTCCAGGATGCCAGAGAGTCATACTACCGTGATAAAATTGACTCTTGTTCTTCATCAAAGCAGTTGTTTTCTCTTTCAAGTGAACTACTTGGCAAACAAAAGAAATTAAGTTTGCCCACGAACATTCCTCCTTCTCAAATCTCTCAACAATTTAGTGAATTCTTTGTTGATAAAATCAAAACCATCCGTGACAATCTTGATGCAAATCCTTCCCAACCAATTCTTTACGATAAATACTGTGGACCACCTTTTTGTACTTTTAATCCTGTGGATGAAAAACTGATCGGCGATCTCATAAGTGAATCCTCCAGCAAAAGTTGTGTCCTTGACCCCATCCCTACTTCCCTCCTTAAACGGTGTGCCTCTCATTTGATTCCCGTGATTACAAACATTGTAAACAAATCTCTCTTGTCAGGCATAGTGCCTCCTCAGTTTAAGCAGGCAATGGTTACCCCTCTCTTGAAAAAGCCAGGACTGGACCTTAATAAGTTAAAGAACTATAGACCGGTGTCCAACCTCCCATTCCTCTCAAAAATCCTTGAAAGAGTTGTGCTGAAGCAGCTTCAGACTCATCTTTCAGACCATGGTCTTCTTGAGGCCTGTCAGTCTGCTTATTGGAAGAATCATAGCACTGAGACTGCTGTATTGAGCGTACTGGACTGTTTACTGTGCAAATCCGACAGTAAACTTGTTTCTCTCGTAGCCTTGCTTGATCTGAGTGCTGCCTTTGATACGCTAGATCACACTACTTTACTTGAAAGGCTTAGGGTCACTTTTGGTGTTGATGGGATAGTTCTCCAGTGGTTCGAATCGTACATCAGAGATAGGTCACAGGCGGTGGTTGTGGGTGGTGTAAGGTCTACTTTGTCACCTCTTTTGTATGGAGTACCACAGGGGTCAGTATTGGGCCCAGTGTTGTTTACATTGTACTCACAGCCCTTGTCAGATGTTATCTCGGACCATGATTGTGATTTTCACAAGTATGCTGATGACACTGAGCTTTCTAAGAGTGGCACACCTGATGAGTTTGTTTCTGTTCAATCTGGGGTGTCTCGGTGTATCAGCAGTGTGCAGGAATGGATGACAAGTAATAAGCTTAAATTAAATTGTGAAAAGACTGAAGTCATGCCCGTTGGAACCTCCTCCTGCCTCAAACTCGTTGAGTCAGAGTCAATGGTTGTTGATGGTACTGAATTGCCTTTCAGTAACTCTGTCAAATACCTTGGTGTTACCATTGATCAGTGTCTGACCATGCAGAATCAAATATCTGTAGTCTGTCGCTCATCCTTTTTAGAGCTGAGACGTATTGCTTCCATCCGACGCTTTATATCCAGGGAAGTAGCTGTCAGGCTAGTCTGTGCCACGGTGATGTCAAGATTGGACTACTGCAACTCTGTTTATGCTGGGCTTCCCGCAGAACAGATTGCTCGGCTGCAGAGAGTCCAAAATAGCGCTGCACGACTTGTTTTGAAGAGGAGGAGGTGTGAGCACATCACTCCCATGCTGATCGAACTGCACTGGCTTCCCATACAGTATCGGTGGCAATTTAAACTGGCAGTTCTTGCTTTCCGCCACTTCAATGAATCTCTTCCTCACTATCTCTCTTCTTCTCTCTGCACCTACCAAAGCTCTCGTACCCTTCGCTCTTCTTCACAAAAACTTTTGAAAATCCCTAAGCGTTCTCTGAAATCTGTTGGCGAAAGAGCCTTCAGTTTTAGAGCACCTTCTATTTGGAACTCCCTCCCTGAAGACCTTCGTAATCAGCCTACTCTTTCTTCTTTTAAATCTCAGCTCAAAACTTACCTCTTCAAAAAAGCCTATTCTCTTCTGTAGATGACTAGATCTCTCTTAAATTCCTCCACAACTAGTTCGGTGAGACAGTTTATGCATGTAGGTGCGTCTGCCATTGTGTATTTTCTTTTTGCTGTGTGCATGAATATTGTATGAATAAGTGCAAATGGTGGATGTAAGCGCATTGAGTTGTACAACAAGAAATGCGCTATATAAGTATTATACATTATTATTATTATGATGATGATGATGATGCTTGTTACAGTTACGAGGTATGAAGGTATGGTTGAGGATGATAGTAGTGACGGTAGTGTATCGCAATTCTTCCTCTTCTTTTTCTAATTCGTTCTTTTTTTCTGTCTTCCTCTTTTCCTCGATCCCCTTCTTCTTTCTGCCCATCTGTCATCATCCTCAACCTCAGCCAACTCATAATCATCATCATCATCATCATCATCATCATCATCACCACCACCACCACCACCACCACCACCACCACCACCACCACAACCATCACTATTCATCATCGTCATCATCAGTATCATCTTCACCATCATACATCTTTTCCTTCTGCTTATTTTTCCTTTTCATCCGTCTCTCCTTCCTCTGTATCCTTCTCTTTCATGTCTCGCTCTTCTTCCGTATAATTTGTCTGCCGTCGGCATGCTGTTAGTTACTGCATTATGAATAATTCATTTGTGTGAAAAATGTATATGTATTCATGAATTATTCATTTGCATAAAGATGTGTGTATGTGTTGTTTTTCTGCTCAGGACAGGATGTTTTCTTGCTATTTGTTTTCACATAGTGACAGCCCTAACATGGTCCCGTGCGGTCGGCTGGGCTGTACATAATAACAAACATCATGATCATCATCATTACGGATTTCAGATCTTTATTATAGTTATATTATCATTTCACTATCTTTCTTTTCTCTTACAATCATTACTGCATCTTCTTCTTCGTCTTCTACTACTACCACTGCAGTTGCTGCTGCTACTACTACTACTACCACTACTACTACTACTACTACTACTACTACTACTACTACTGCTGCTGCTGCTGCTGTGCTGCTGCTGCTGCTACCACCACTGCTGATACCACTACTCTCTGTGCCACAATTTACTACTATCACTACTCCTACAACTACTGCTACTACTGCTGCTTCTTCTGCTGCTGCTGTAGCTATTACTACTACTACTACTTCTACTCCTCCTCCTCCTCCTCCTCCTCCTCCTACTACTACTACTACTACTACTACTACTACTACTACGTTTTGTCCTTCTCCGCTGCATGCGGTCTTGTATGGCCTCCATGGTTGTCTCGGCTGAAACAAAATGACTGGCTCCACAACTTCCGACGCTACTGCTTCACTGTCATCGTTATTGTTGTCATTTCCTCGTTCTTCCCTCTTCTTCTTCTTCTTCTTCTTTTCTTCTTTCTTTCTTTCTTTCTTCTCCGTTCGCACAATGTATTTCACTGTTCTATTTTTGCTTAATTTTCAGCATGATTGTTGCCTTTTTCTTTCTTTTTTTTCTTTGCATGCCCGTTGTCATAAAATGTTGAGCTTTATATTTTTGCGGTAAGTTTTTAGTTTGTTTGTTTCTTTGGTTTGGTTTAGTTTATTTGTTTGTTTGTTTTTTTTAAATAGAGAAATGTGAAAATCTTAAGACTATACGCATACTAATTTCGTCGTACAAGTGATTACATTACTATACTAAGGCTTAAACAATATTTCCACAGACATTTATTCACTGCTAAATAATGTTAATGATGATCATGACAGTAGCATTAATAAAAAAAAGAATAAGAACAAGCACTGACATTTTCCTTATCATTTGAAACAATTGTGTGTCTGCGTTGCTCCGGACAATGACCAAACGATATTTATGTGTTCTTTTGCATATTGTTTTCTAACGGGTAAATTCAGATCATTTAATTCAGTTTTTGCTTTTGCATATCGGTATTTAACATGCAAATTCGAAATCATGTAATCATTTCAATATTTTTTTCCCCAGGGATGCTCATTATGGGCGGTATCCTGGGTAACGTGCCAGGAATAGACGTGGGACGGGACATTGATCCTGATTGGTCCTCCACAGCAAGGTGAGTCACGTGATTCGAACAAACAAGGTGTTTTTTTTTGTTTTTTTTAAATAAAATGATAGGTAATGGCCTCGTTCTTTTTTGTGCGGCGTCGAAACTGAAGGGTTACATCTTGTCTCTTGTTCCATCCGCTTCACCTCCCCCGCCCTTTCTTTAGCCCCCCCCCCCCCCCCCCCCCCCCCAATCTTTTCGTTCTTTTCCCGTCTTTCCACCTCCTCTATCACTCTCCTTTCTTTCTTTTCCTGTATCTTTCCTCATTATTTCTAGGGGCATACTCTTGCAAACAAACAAACAAACAAAAAAAATCATTATAGTGAAACCTTTTTATTCCTATGTGCCTCACTTTTCATTGTGTTTCTGGTCTGGGGAATGTTTGGACTTTTTTGTTGTTGTGTTGAATTAATGTTGCACTATGCGCCTTTGATCACAGTTATTATGTGTATTTAGTGCCTTCGATCACAGCTACATGGCTGCATATTAGTGCAGTGTAAGACAAGTGACTTTACCCGTGTTTTTCTGGGGCTTCAAGAGGTATGAATCGACCGGTCCCGCTCCGTTTGTTCGTTGCAGGAACATGGCCTTGACCGTCATCCTGACCCGAGCAGGCCTCGGCCTTGACCCCGTTGCCCTGCGGAAGCTATCGTTGGTGGTGTTGAGGTTGGCTTTTTGTCCTTCCCTCATGGAGGCTCTGGTGGATGGACTCGCTGCTCGACTCATCCTGGGCTTCCCATGGTCTTGGGCGTTCATGCTAGCGTGAGTTTGTTTGTCGGTCTGTCTGTCTGTATCAAACGTTCAAACACTAAGATTAGCAAGTGAATGTCCATCTGTGAAAATGAAAAAAGAAAACACACAGACAGTGCATGGTGTGTATGAGTCAGTTTCAGAAAAAAAAAATGACAGTGGCAAAAAATAAGAGAATGGAGGCCCCACTGTTAAAGAAAAATGATTAAAGAAGAAGAAGAAGAAGAAGAAGAAGAAGAAGAAGGAGAAGGAAGAAGAAGAAGAAGTAAGAAAGAAAAGAAAAGAAAAGAAACAAAAGAAAAAAATGTGGAAAAAAACTGGAGGCTGGCGGACAAAAACAAACAAAACAAAAACGAAAACAAAAAAGTTTGTCTGTGTTTACTGTCTCTTCACCTTGTTCTGTCAGTCTGTTTCTTGCAACTTCTCTGTCTTCACTGTTTATTTGTCTGTCTGTGTCTGTGTTAACTGTCTCTTCACCTTTGTGTCTTCGTCTGTTTCTTGCAGTTTCTCTGTCTTCACTGTTTATTTGTCTGTCTGTGTCTGTGCTCACTGTCTGTTCACCTTTGTGTCTTCGTCTGTTTCTTGCAGTTTCTCTGTCTTCACTGTTTATTTGTCTGTCTGTGTCTGTGCTCACTGTCTGTTCACCTTTGTGTCTTCGTCTGTTTCTTGCAGTTTCTCTGTCTTCACTGTTTATTTGTCTGTCTGTGCTCACTGTCTGTTCACCTTTGTGTCTTCGTCTGTTTCTTGCAGTTTCTCTGTCTTCACTGTTTATTTGTCTGTCTGTGCTCACTGTCTGTTCACCTTTGTGTCTTCGTCTGTTTCTTGCAGTTTCTCTGTCTTCACCGTCAAGCTCATTTTCAGGCTTTTCCGGGTCTAGCTGGTGTAAGGCATTTTGATTGGCTTGTTTGTTGCCCGGTTAATTTAGGGGTGAATCCACCCCACTGGCGGTCATACCGCAGTCGGAGCCTAATGACCTCGGGAGGGGGACCTGTCTGTAACTGCGTTAATACCACCAGAACAACAACGTGTGATGATGGGCAGAGCGAATGCCTTTTTTTTTTCTTAACGTGGCGGGTGTCTGGGATTCGAACACATAGCCTTCCCAATGTGAGCTAGGTACTTTAATTAACTGAACTAGCCTCCCGGTTTCAACTGACTATCAGTCTTCTCATCTCTCTCTGTCTCCATTTAATGTGTACTTCATTTCTCCTCCTCCATCTCCTCCTCCTCCTCCTCCTCCTCCTCCTGCTCCTCCTCTTCCTCCATCCAAGTATAGGTTGAGTTTTACGTCCTCATAGCGAGGGCTTTTAGGGACACGTTGTTCTTTCGCGGTAGTCTCTGTATTCCTCCTTCTCCTCCTCCTCCTTCTTTTACTCCCTCTCCTCCCTCTCCTCTTTCCCCTTCTCTTCCTCCTCCTCCGATTGCTTATAAAGTGAGCGAGACTGCTTGCTGTAGCTGCTGCCGTCGTCGTGGCTACAACAAAACACAACTTTCCGATAATGATGTTGAGATATGCATCAATAATTGGATTTTATAAGGAGGAAGCCTCCTTTAGGAGATGAATCTAGTCAAGATAAAGACAAAGGGAATCTTCGTCAGAATGAGAATCGAGTACAGGCAGGACCTAGCATGTTTCAGAAATAAATCTGTATAGAAAACGGGTCTTTCTTGGGTGATAGTTTTAATGTAGACAATACAGAAATGTTAAAGAAAAGAAAAAGAAATCTTCAAAGGTAGGGCGGTTCGTTTGGGACAAAAATGTTTGTGAAAAAAACATGTCTCCTAACGTGAGGGGGAATCTAATCTGATGGTCTTGATTAGAATTTGTCAGTATACTATTTTCATCATTCAAAACCTCTGGGGGGGGGGGGTCTTTCTTTTTTTTTTTCTTTTCCTCTTCAGCAGATGTCAGTAATATTACTAACATCACCACTTCCATAGTGTACCCCCACACCACTTCCATAGTGTACCCCCATATCATCACAACTGCTGCTCGGAGCTGCTTCTGTCTGCTAATGCCACTTTATTTTCCCAATTTTTGCCCGGCAGTTTTGTGCTGTCGGTGGTGTCTCCAGCGGTGGTCGTGCCCAGCATGTTGGGTCTGTCGGACCGGGGCTACGGGCTGAACAAAGGCATCCCCACCCTCATCGTGGCCGCGGTCAGCCTGGACGCGGTCCTGGCCATCACAGGCTTCGGCGTCTGCTTGGGCATCACCTTCACCTCTGGTAATGATGATTGTGTGTTTGGGGGCATGGGTGGGAATGTTCACTGAGGTCTTGGGCGATGAGTTGGAGATATGTAATAACAACGCAAGGAACAGGTGCCTGCTCGGAGTGCTATGAGCTCTGTTGAGAGTGCTAAAAAAATTGTGAAGAGTAGGTTTGAGCAGGGGCGGATCGTTTTATTCAAGGTTTGGGGGTTCCTTGTGGGATGAAGGGTCCAGGTTTTGTTGTGAGCTCTTAAGCAGTCTGAAATCTGATTGAGCGAGAGGATGCGACGAGGGAAGGGTAGTTAACTTTCTTCGCGTAGAGCAACAGAAGTACAATTGAACTCGCACAGCTTGGATTTGATGGGTTAGAGGAAGGGAGAAAAGGGAGTGGATCAAAAGTAAAGTTTTGTGTTTGCGCGCGCGCGCGTGTGTGTGTGTGTGTGTGTGTGGAGAGAGAGAGAGAGAGAGAGAGAGAGAGAGAGAGAGAGAGAGAGAGAGAGAGGAGAGAGAAAGGGGGGGGGGACTTTTGGATACACATCGACAGGATTTATCATTTTTTTAAAAAGAAAGTGCAGATCATAACCAGCGAACAGTTATGTCATTTTTATTCCAAAGCTGCTGATAAAGGTTTGTAGGCAAAGAAAACCTGTCTTGTTTCATCACAGATAATACTTTTTTTCAAAACTGATGTCATCCGACGTTCATCCGATAATTAAATTAATCAACAGTGTTATTCATAATTACACATCTTTATCAATTCCATCATTTATTCATTCATTTATTCATTCATTTTGCATGCGTATCAATTTGGCGTTTGGCTCATTCGTTAACTGATTTCTTTACTAGTTTATTTTTAATTGACTACTTTACTGATAGTTATGCAGGCTTGTTATTTGGTTGGGTGGTTGATTCGCTGATTGATTGATTCAATCATTCATGGATGGAAAGATTGCCCGGTCAATCGATTTTTTTTCGATTGATTGATTGATTGAATTGAATTGATTGACTGATTGATTGATTGATTAATTGATTGACCATTCAACTGATTGGTTTTTGACATCTGCCTGCAGGTGACCTGGTGTGGACGCTGTTCAAGGGACCTCTGGAGGCTGTAGTGGGCATCATCTTCGGCTGCCTGGGAGGGGTCTTTCTGTGGTACATCCCCCAGCACTCCAGTGTAAGCTGACCACTGCTCTCTTGTGTTAGGAGCTGCTGGTTTTTCTTCTTTTTTTCTCTCCCCAAAGACAGAAGAGTGTTACAACGCGATTTGTTCAAAGACCTGGTTTGTCCACATATGAGCAATTCGGGGAAACTGACAAAAGGGGCTGTAAGAGTCAGTGTGTATATGTTTAGGCCTGCCAAGAGCATGTTCTCTCTCTCTCTCTCTCTCTCTTCTCTCTCTCTCTCTCTCTCTCTCTCTCTCTCTCTCTCTCTCTCTCTCTCTGTGAGAGTAAATATGGCTCCTTAGCAATATTTTCCAAAAATATCTATTAGCCTCAAATGTGATTCATAAGGGCGAAGAGAGAGAGAGAGAGAGAGAAGAGGAGAGAGGAGAGAGAGAGAGAGAGAAGACGAGAAGAAGAGACAGACAGACAGACAGACCGACAAACAGACAGACAGAGAGAGAGAGAGAGAGAGAGAGAGAGAGAGAGAGAGAGACAAAGACAAAGACAAAGACAGAGAGACAGACAGTAACAGAAAAATGAGAGGCATCAGCTTGTGGGTCTACAACTTAAATATCATATACCCCCAGTATAGTACAAACTAAAAAAAAAAAAGAGATATATATATATATGTATATATTCAAATATGGCAATCTCATCCACATTGTCCCCTACCCACCACCCACCCCCAACACACACACACACACACACACACACACACACACACACACACGCACGCACGCACGCACGCACGCACGCACGCACGCACGCACGCACACACACACACACACACACACACACACACACGCACACACCACCACCACCACCACCCGAAGAAAACATAAAGGAGCGCAGACACAACCAGCCGTGTCTCCCTGATGAGTTCCGATCCAGCGGACGAAAGGCCTCGGAGCAGGCAATACAAATATATCTGCCTTCAAAAGGGATTGCGATGGTTCCCTTATGCAGCTAGCGAAGAGTTTTCATATCTGTAATATATTTTCTTAATTTCATATTCCCAGTTTCTCTATCTTCAAACTCCCCCTCCCCCCCCCCCCCCCCCCCCCGCCCCCCTCCTTAAGTCCAAATCTTTGCCAAGTTATTACTATCAAGACAGTTGAGTTGTTGGCCTGCGCTTGTTTTTTTCCCCCACTATTAGATTGTTCGTCTATGTATTTGTCTGACTTTATTCAAGTTTAAAAGGCTGTGCCAGTCTTGAATAAAAGTTACTTTGTGTTAGGTTTCCTTATGGGAGCAAAAGTTACCCCACTTGTTTACTGTTTATTGTTTACTGTTCCCTGCCTCATTTCATTTCCAAAAACAAAATTAGATTTAAAGAATATTTATGACTCCGCCGAACAACGTGGACAAACGAATCACAAGACAAAACACGACGCGTTTTGACCTCATAGGTCTTCTTCAGGCAAACTAAATAACACTTATTAGGACAACTAAAAATGAAGAACGAGCAATCATTTATCTTTGTCGAGTTCGGCGCAAGATGAGCGTAGTGTTATGATTCGTTTGTGCACGTTGTTCGGTGGAGTCATCATAAACAGTTGTTTTTTTTTTTTAACTTGTTTAGATTTCGGCCTGCAGTCGCCTCACTTTGTGACTAACGAAACAAAACAGTCAAGGTCTTCTTCTGGGGTGGCACCTTTGCAGAAGAACCTGACCCTGTTTCGCTCGGTGCTGCTGTTTGGGGGTGGGCTGATCTCCATCTTTGGCAGCAAGTACATCAAGTGGTCTGGAGCCGGCCCCTTGGCCTGTTTGGCCATCGCCTTCGTGGCCGGCCTCCGATGGAGAAAGGAGGTGCCTCCGGGCAAAAAGGTAGTGGGACCCGCAGGGGGGGGGGGGGGGGGGGGGAGGGTTGGGGGTTGGGGGGGGGGTATGGGGGTAGCCATGAAGTGGTATGGGCAGGAATAGGCGTGAGTGTACGGGGGTGAAGGTGTGGGTGTGGGTGGGAGTGGGGGGTGGGGTGGGAAGGGGGATTGTGGAGTTGAAAGATGTGGATGGGATGGAGGGAGGATAGGGGTTAGGGTGTGGGAGTGTTGGGTGTGTATTTTGATGTGTTTTGAGTTTCCATGAGTGTCTGTCTCATTGTCTGTCTGTGTGTCGGTTTGTGCATGGCGTTGGCACGCACTCGCGCACATATGTGCACATATGTGATGTATGCATGAACGCGTGCACACCAATCTATGTCTGTGCGTGTACGCATACGTGTGTGTGTGTGTGTGTGTGTGTGTGTGTGTGTGTGTGTGTGTGTGTGTGTGTGTGTGTGTTTCTCTCTCTCTCTCTCTCACTCTATGTCTCTGTCTCTATTTCTCTCTCTCTCTCTCTCTCTCTCTCTCTCTCTCTCTCTCTCTCTCTCTCTCTCTGTATGCGTGCATACATGTGTGCGCGCGTGCGTGTGTGTTAGTTAGTATGTTGATATGTGTGTGTGTGTGTGTGGTGTGCGCACGCGCGCACGTGTGTGTGTGTGTGATAGTATGTTAATGTGTGTGTGCGTGCGTGTGTGCGTGCGTGTGTGTATGTATGTATGTATGTATGTATGTAGTGTGTGTGTGTGTGTGTGTGTGTGTGTGTGTGGGTGTGTGTGCGTGCGCGCGCGTATATGTTGTGTGTGTGTGTGTGTGTGTGTGTGTGTGTGTGTGTGTGTGTGTGTGTGTGTGTGAATGAGAATCATAATCTAACCATTACGTATATTCTTGTTTCCCCCCCAGACTCCAGTGGAAGAAGTGATGGGAGTTCTGTGGATGGTGTTCCAGCCGCTGCTCTTCGGTCTGATCGGTGCCAAGGTGGACCTGTCCAAACTGGAACCACAGACTGTCGGTAGGGCTGCCTTCTTTCTGCAGGCTCGCTCTGAAGAAATTTCCTTTATGTCTTTTTCTAAATTTCATGTTGGGCTTTAAAAACAAGATTATATGTTTTTGGCTTCGAAAGTAAACAACACACACACACACACACACACACACACACACACACACTTAGTTCGCGTTTTTATATAAAGTCGATGGGTCTGGTCTGTGTGGTTTTTTATGAGGTCTTTACCCAGAGGATTGTCTCTTGTTTTAAGACCTTAATTTTGCGTGTTTGATTAAAAACAAATTAACAACAGGTTTCTGTGTATTGTATTTTATGTCCGTTTTTTTTTTTTTCTAAACCAGGATTACCGTATTTGTTTTTATATAACTCTACGTCTAACGGACTATATACTTTGTGTTTTCATGTGTGTCTTTGAAAAGTGGGCTCTGTCTTTTGTTTTTGCACATTATATTCTTACTGCTTATGTAGTGGTTTCCAAAAAGGTATTTTTGTTTTGTTTTGTTTAATTGTATATGCCAAAGCGGTCGTGACCAAAGGCCTAAGCTGCTCGCTGCGCACTTACTTACACAACGCCCATGCTTGACGTAAACGAGAGAAAATCTCTCTCTCTCTCTCTCTCTCTCTCTCTCTCTCTCTCTCTCTCTCGAACACTGAATAAATCGTACCTTCATAACCAGCCAGGGACGGCTAGTGGTTAAAAATAACAACAACAACGAAACAAACGATCAACGTCATTGCGCCCGTTTGTTTCGGGTCCAGTTCACGTAAGCTCGAGTACACCTCTACACACTGAGATGAGTCTTCCGACTTCATTTTTTTTTTTCCTACGGAGTTTTACGGATGCGAATCGTGCATTGCAGTGTTGAAAAAAAAAAAATGCATTAGCGCTGACGTCAAAACGCAGGTTAAACGGTCTGTGCGAAGGTAGCTGCGTCACAAAGTGAACATACAGTCACGTTTGTCCCCGTGGGAAGATTTCACAGTAACTAGGTCGCTCACAGCAACGCGGTGGGCAGTTTGACCTCATCATCCCACCCACCAGTCTCGGGAAGAAAGTGGGAGGAGGGTGGGGGCGTGGGGGAGATAGGTTGACAGGGAGTAGTGGGGATCGCAGAGGAGGGGAAAGGGAGGAACAAAGGCCACAGTCGAACAAGATAGAATCTAACTCCTCCCATAATAAAAACATTAATAAATTCAGTATCAGCCCCAATCTACCAAGATAGAATCTAACTGCATTCATAATTACATGCAAAAAGACGCAGCGCTATGTCAAACATGCGTCGTGAAACGGCATTTCGTGTCGAATTAAGCGTGCAGAACAGTGTTTCTTGTGTTTCTCGTCTGGCATGCCTCTGTGTAAAAAATAGGTTTTCAAAGCTGTTGCAAGCGCGTGATGTGCTCTTGTCTGGCAAAACACACACACACACACACACACACACACACACACACACACACACACACACACACACACACTTCCTGCATTTTGCATTATGAGCCAGTGGACGGCACTGCTTACAGACGGGCACTATGTCTCGCCTGACAATTCAATAGCAAACGGAAACCAGACAGGCGCGCTTAAAATTGCTAACAAAAGAACTTTATTCGGATAGAATTATTCGATTGCCACATGACGCGAGAGGAGTAATACTAAAGACAGAAGGAAACAGGCATATAAATGAATAAATAAATGAATAAAAAAAAGTAAATGAATCAATAAACACATATATGCACACATAAACAAATACATAGATACATACATACATGCATACATACATACTATAATACATAATTCAATATATAAATAAATAAATGAACATAACCCAAACAGGCGGGTGTCACAAAAAGTTTGTTCAGTGGTCGAGTAGTTGTTGATACAGGAGAAGAGGTCGAAAGCGAGGCATTTTGCGGTTGGAATGTCTTTTATCACGTGATACGCGTTAAAACAAAACAGCGTCGGAATGCTCATCGTTCTGAATTATACGGGCCTCGCTGGAAAGGGTCTGTCACCTACAAGCATTGCCGTCCGACATGGGCCTCAGCCTGGCATCGGTCCGATCTTTGATTCCCCCCCCCCCCCCCCCCCAACACACACACACACACACACACACACACACACACACACACACACACACACACACACACACACCAACCCACCTAGTACCTCAGCCCCGATAGACACGGATTCCCTTGTAGCAACATAGCACGGACAGCGCGGATTTCCTTCGTAGATCATGGTTGGTGTCCCTCTTGACAAGCTAGTAGAAAATCAGTCGCTGTGTTGTTGGTGTCAGTCCAGTTAAAAGGTCACATTTATACTTTTGCTCATAAAGGTTCGAGGACCATCATCAGAGGCACATACGTTACAAAACTGTTGGTTTCTGAATATGGCAATGAAATTCATGTGCTGTGGTTGGTAATTGGGCTGACCTACATATACCTTCGACGAGAGTGACAGTAAAACCAGTCTGCTGGCTGCTCTGATGAAAATAATGATAACATTAATGACGGTGATAATGGATAATGACAAGGGGAACTTTCCAGAGAACTACTTTTGGTGCTTAAGAAAAAAGAAACGCACATGTATTAGATCAATGTACCATTCTATATAACACATAACAGCAATATCACGCGCGCCGCGCGCGCGCGCGCACACCACCACACACACACACACCAAAAAATGTACCTAACAAAACATACATGTAAAAACAAACCATTAAGCAAGCATGCACATATGCACATTTCTCTTCAACAGTGCCGACATACTTTCACACTTTTACACAACAAAACATGTCACACAGGAGCAGTGGTATATTCTGTTTTGATGAACATGTCACACACAGCCAGACCTACTAACCAGAGAAGAGATGAGTAGGCCTATTGGCGCCAAGAGTCAAGAGAGACAGAGTGTCGGAGATTGTCAGGGAGTCTCTTCCATATGTTGGGGCATGGAAAGGAAAAGATTTTTTTTATCTATAATTCTCAGTTCTGGTATGAAGTATTCTGGGAAGCCGTGTATGAAAAGAGGAGCGAAGCTAACGTGACGGAGTAAAGATAACAGCTTTAACAACATATCATATATCTATCTATCTATCTATCTATCTATCTATCTATTTACTGCTGCAGCTATCACTTCTACTACTACTACTTTTGCTGCTGCTGCTTCTGGTGCTGCTGCCACTGCTGCTGCTGCTGATGCTACCGCTACTACTATTATTGCCGCCGCCGCCGCCGCCGCCGCTGCTGCTGCTGCCACTACTACTACTACACCACCACCCCCACTACTACTACTACTGCCGCTGCTGTTGCCGCTGATACTACTACTACCATTACTACTACTAATATTGCTACTACTGCTGCTGCTACAAGGTCGATGGAAATGACGATGACGACGACACATTGATAGTTTCTTTTCTTTTTCCAGGGTACGGGGTGGCCGTGTTATTCCTGGGTTTACTCTTCCGTTTGATCATGGCTTTCGTGGTGGTGCTTCGCTCGGACCTCAACCGCAAAGAACGCTTCTTTGTCCCCATTTCCTGGCTACCTAAAGCCACCGTGCAGGTCAGTTCCTGTAGTTGTCTGGCTGTCTGTCTCTTTCTCTGTCAGTCAGTCTGTCTGTGTCTTTATGTGTCTGTCTGTATCGGTCTGTATGCCTGTGTCTTTATGTGTCTGTCTGTGCCTGTCTTCAGGCCAGAAGCATAGGATAGAGACTCCTACCTCTCCCCTTATCTATTGGCTGCCCATAATCATCGTGCACGTCACTCTTGTCTATCTGTCTGTCTGTCTGTCTGTCTTTTGTCTGTCTCTGTCTTCTGGCCTGGGCCCTGAATATGAATTTTCATCTACCATCTCTTGGCTACCCAAGCTGTTGTGCAAGTCATCCCCGTGACTTCCCCTTTGTCTATTTCCCGATGGTTTTGACAGTATGTCTTTGTCTCTAGGCCTAACTTGTAAAGAGCACTTTTTCGTGCCCTCTCTGTTGGCTACCAAGTCCTATTGTGCAGGTGAAATATCTGTTCGTCCTTTCCTTTTTAATTTGTCTTTCTAGATGTCCAATGACTCTGTCTCTCTTTACCCCCTTTTTGATACATATGTGTGAAAAAGGGAGTCCGTATAAGCAAAGTGTGTTAGCACAACCAAACTTGACAGAACGATTACATTCGGTAAGAATTTCCCAGCGACCAGCCACCGTGGCGAAGTGGTTAGTGTCGCGGACTCCCGGCTGGGAGGTCGTGGGTTCGAATCCCATCAGAAGTCATGTGGGTTTTTCT
>CM065715.1:87524305-87566805 GCA_033310375.1 Conus canariensis
GTCATTCGGGTAACAGATGGTTCAGACATGAGCCTGCCTCGGATTCACTCTGTCTCTGTCTGTCTGTCTATCTGTCTGTCTGTCTGTCTGTAAGTCTGTCTGTCTGTCTGTCTGTCTGTCTGTCTCTCTCTCTCTCTCTCTCTCTCTCTCTCTCTCTCTCTCTCTCTCTAACTGCTACATGTATGTTTCAAACAGGCTGCAATCGGTGGGATAGCTCTGGACACTGCCGTGGATCTGGCGGCTGGGGAACAGGCTGTGGAACTGGGGCGCGAGGTATTATTCATTTATTCATTCATTTATTCAACCATCCATCCATCCATCAATGAATCCATTGATTCATCCATCCATCCATCCATCGATCCATCCATCCATCCATTCATTTATTCATTCATTCATTTGTTGGAATTTTTATTTATTCGTTCAATTATCCCTTCTTTCATTCTTTCGGGTAGATACACAGATCGACACTCAAAATGGATAGACCTTTAGACAGACTAAAAAAAAGAAAAAGAAAGAAAGAAAACCATTAAAACTTAATATGTAAGAAATCAAATTGTTTCTTTGATCGTATGACCTAACGTCAGGTGGGGGACTCATAATAGGTATGAAAATTGAGAGAGAGGAGAGAGAGAGAGAGAGAGAGAGAGAGAGAGAGAGAGAGAGAGAGAGCATGGACAAGTTCAGTGTCCAAAAATCAAAGATGCACGTCTACTCATTTAGCATTGGGCTTACCTTTCCTGAGGCAAGACAGATTTCAGCTATACAACAGACTCGAAGATAAAAAAGATTAAAAAAAATTAGGAGATGAAAGAGTAAGACAGACAGTGGGAAAGACAGAAGGATAATGGAATGGGTAAAATGTGACTGAGGAAATGGACAAACAGACAGCATGACACACATCAAGCAATCGAAATAAGTTTACGTCTATAAACTAAACAGCTGTATATTTACCTGACGGTCATGTGGAAACTGATATAAATCCTATCAAAACAAACAAACAAAAACCAGCGATAGAAGGATGAAAGCATAGAATGATTGAATGAAAGAAGAAACCAGACGAATAAATATGTACTTGGTCAAGATTTCCGTTACATTCTCTCTCTCTCTCTCTCTCTCTCTCTCTCTCTCTCTCTCTCTCTCTCTTTGTAATACGTTCTGTATCACCACTAAAGACACACACACACACACACACACACACACACACACACACACACACACACTTATTAGGTAACTAGCTAACTGACTGACCGACTTAGACCTACTAAGTAAATAGCTGATCAGCTAACTTATGTAACGGTGTGTTTCACAGGTGCTGACGTTAGCTGTGTTAGCCATTGTCATCACGGCGCCCATTGGCTCCTTGCTGATTGCTTTGATTGGGCCGCGTCTACTGCACAAGACAGAGCCAGGCCAGGCCAGCGGCAACCAATCACTGGAAGCGTTAGAAAAACAAGCCGACAAAACTGGCGGAAATGTCAACCATGCCATGCAAATCGAAGAACAATGAAAGATGGAGCTGATGAAGAATGAAAGATGATGATGATGATAAAGATGATTGATGATGGATGATGGTGATGATGATGATGATGAGTCGGAGTAAACGATAAACGTATGAAATGAAATTCATTGTTACGTCGTGCAAAACTAATAAGCAATATGATGATGGCATAGAAGTCAGCACATTTTCTGTGTCTGGCAAAAGTCGAGTCTCTCTCTCTCTCTCCTCTCTCTCTCTCTCTCTCTCTCTCTCTCTCTCTCTCTCCAGTTCAAAACTTGCAATTGGTGGATGTTATTGCTTATGATTATCATTTATCTAATCACGCACGTGTTTGCATTTTGTTGTAAGATTTTAGGTCCAATTTTTGTTTCAGGATATATTGGAGCGCAAGGAAATTTGTTACAAAATGCTCATGTATGCTGTTGTATGCTGTTGGACAGGGTTTTTTTCACATGCTTGTAAGGTTCTGTGTAAGTGTGGGGTCCCCTGCTCCCCCCCCCCCCCCCCTTTTTTTTTGGGGGGGGGAGGGGGGTGGAGGGGAGTGTATCTGATTGTGGGAAATTTTCAAGCGCATTTATGTAGTTATGGTGTGTGCGTTATGTTTGCTGGGAGGGGTGCGCATGTGCGTTGTATGCATGGGGGGTGCGCGCGGGGTGTGTGTGCTGTCGTGTGTGTGTGTGTGTGTGTGTGTGTGTGTGTGTGTGTGTGTGTGTGTGTGTGTGTGTGTGTGTGTGTGTGTGTGTGTGTGGTGTGTGTGTGTGTGTGTGTGTGTGTGTGTGTGTGTGTGTGTGTTCTTGTGGGTGTTCGCGCGCGGTCTCTCTTTCTGTATATGCGCGTACAAGTGTGTGTGTGTGTGTTGTGTGTGTGTGTGTGTGTGCGTGCGTTGCGTGCGTGCGTGCGTGCGTGCGTGGTGGTGCTGTGGTGCGTGGGGGTGTGTGTGTGTGTGTGTGTGTGTGTGTGTGTTCGATCATTATTTGTCATTGTCAATAAATGGTTTTGTGTAAAAAAAAAAAAATTAAGATTGAAAATGTACATGTTACATGCTCCCTGTTTATTGGATCGCTGGGTGAAGAGCCAGCATCTAACCTGGGCCAAAAGAACTTACAATTGTACATAGTATGGTTTGTGACAACAACTGGGCTGTACATTTCTTCCTTTTGAATGATGTTTGTGCTATCCTTGTATCTACTTTCGGCTTTTAATCTGTTTCTATCTGAAGCACTGTAGAATATTTTCTTCATAGTGCAGCTGAATCTATGGAGAATGAGTTTCGACCGTATCTTATTAGTAATAATAATAATAAAAAGAATTGTTTTCTGAAAAGTCAGAAGTGTGTGTGTGTGTGTGTGTGTGTGTGTGTGTGTGTGTGTGTGTGTGTGTGTGTACGTGTGTGTGTGTGGGGGGGGGGGGGGGGGGCGCCCTGGAATTCGAACGAGGCTCATTTCAAGAGTGTCCATGAGATAAATGTAAACGCTGCTTTTTTACATCCAACCATCCAGGGAATTAAGTGAATACAGCAAAAAAACAACAACAACAAACAAAAAAATAAAATGAACAAGTATGCAAACTATTTTATTACGCAAAATATGAACATTCAATACAACAATAAATAATTCATGAATATGTATACAGCTCTTGCCCGCTGCTCCAGAGTCACTCGCTCTGCTTTCCTGACTCCCCTTCCCTCCCTCGACCTCAATACTCGTGCACATGACAAAATCAACATAAATCACAACAAACATGAAGAGGCGTCAAACAACATCCCCCCTCCCCCCCCCCCCCCCACACACACACACACACACACACAGACAACGAACGAGAGAGAGAGAGAGAGAGAGAGAGAGATGTCAGCATTGAAAAGAAAAAAAAAACCCAGCAAACGCGCAAGCAAACAAAGAAAAAACCCACGTGACACTATTTAGGCTAGTCCGGTTCATTATTCAACCTACATTCATTTTTAATCGTTTTAGGGGTCATAGCACATAACGACCACACCTCTAAACACACGGACTTTCGGACAGTTTTTGTCGAGGGCAAAGGAGATTGTTATCTGTTCGTGTATGATATAATCTATGTGATTTCCTTGATCGGGCACACTTTTCAAAGATAGTCAACTCTCGTGCGCGTGCAGGCACACACAGTCGGTCATGACAAGGTTTGTTGAGTATGCGGAAGTAAGAATGACTACGTGCATGACTGGTATTCAGAGAGATGTATGCGTTCGTGTGAATAATGGAACCAGGTTGAGAAGGAGGAAGAGAGCAAGGAGTGGCTGGGGGTGGAGGGGGTGGGGGGGGGGGGGAGGGAAATGGATGCGGAAGGGGGAGGGGGGGTTAGGGGAGGGGAGGGGGTGGCTCCAGGTTTGGATTTAAGATACGGTATGGGACAATCGTAGCTCGAAAAGTTGTATTTACTAATTTCATCTATAAGAAAACATCGAAAATTATTCTTGCCGTGAGCAATGAATGAAAACATTCACTATGGCAGTTGTTTATGGCTTCCAGCGTTCCTCGCCTCCCCTTCGGTACACTGAGGATGCTCCAGTCGCAGCACACTCAGAGATTCCCTCAGTGCCCGATTTGGGTCTCTCTCTCTCTCTCTCTCTCTCTCTCTCTCTCTCTCTCTCTCTCTCTCTCTCTCTCTCTTGTCTCCTCTTGGGACAGCTGTAAAAATATTGGCATAGTTTTCACACTTTGCATAAAATTCTTCTCAGGATTTGTCTTCTTTCATTTCAGAGGTGGCAAGCTAATCTCTACGGCAGCGTGCTATCAGCTGCGATAATAATATTATGCTCTCAACATGCGGAGAATCTATGAGCGTGGTCGCAATTTGTATTGAAGAAGTCAAGGGCCTCCAAAACGGCGCTATGGATATCATTGTGCCTGCATGCAAATTTTCAGGAGGTATGATTATCTATTTTCAAGAAATAATTGCTTTGGTGATCATGGCTGACGGCCTTCTGATGCAGGACAGAATGAAAACGACTAATTATGAATTGTTAATAATAATAATCATTACTGATTTCAGATAAAAAGCAGTTCTCATCTTGACTCGCTTTCAGTCCTAATATGTCTGTAGTAGTTGGCTGAACTGAAAATCACCTGCTTCCGTGATTCGTGTATTGCATTAGACAGGCTTTTCTCATCCCCCCCTCCTTTCCCATCCTTCTCCATCCCCCCCCCCCCCCTCCTCCACATAGTCTCGTTCCTGGACTTGAAGTCATGATCAAAATGCTAGCATTTGGTTGGAAAAATAATGTTTGCAGCGTGCACTTAGCGCATGTAAAAGATCCTATGGCAGCAAAACGTTTGTCACTGGTCACATTTTATATAAGAACTGAAAACAAATCGCGCATCCAGATGAGCAAAAATATGTATACTTAGGGGAAAATTATGGATGGTAAAGTATTACGGCGAGGTGCAGTCTTCGGTAAAAGCAGCCTGAAGTCCTGGTCAAAGAAATCGGTTGTGACAGAATAGTTGTACAACCATTGACATACTTCCGCGTGGCCAGAAATAAACCTTAACAATTAGGAAGCAGTTTGTGACAGGACGCCTGGAGGTCACAGAACAACGCAGCTGCTCATTAACCCTTTCAACACTGTGCAGTTTCTAATCCCAATCATCTCCGGTGCCAGTCAGATGAATTAACAGTCACTCTTTTTGACTTATTTCTCGCATTGAGTGCAGGCGTGTAACTGCGGCATCTGTACCATGTAAACGGCGGAGTCACTCTCACTGAAAGCGAGCCCTAGCACAGATGACTTCCCTTGCGGAATTTCGAATATTTTCGTCTAATATCTTTTCAGTTTGGTTCTTTCAGATCGGGAGTTTTAACAACATGTTGACAGCTCTGGAAGGGTCTTGTGAGTCGGCCCGGCTGTAACGGTCCTGAAACTGAAATTGCGAGAAACGAATTTACCCCTAAAATGCTGTGGCTTGCTATACATTGTCAAGCACCGTCTGGCTGGATGCTCAGTGTACCATCGCTCCTTGTCATTAGGATAATAGATAGTCATTTGCTGTGACCAAAGAAGCAGGGAGGACAGAAACAGCATCTTCGTCTTTTACTGCTCAGAGTTCCAAAAGCGCATATTGAAGGCATTCACTTCTTCCTGCTGGTCTGATTGGCTCCGTGTCTGTCTTCTGGTCACGGGTTGAATGTCTGTTCACCACACTCCACAGCTGATAGTGTCAAATTATAGAGTTTATAGCACACATGCGTAGATCACATGTCGGCAAAATCTACGTGCAATCCGCTAATCAGACGAAGCTGACATAAATCACTGGGTTACCCTGAGGGGCAACCCAGCCAATTGAATAATTGTCTCCCCTGAGAGGAGTTAATTATCCGCGCGAGCGACCGGGACTTAAACAAAGGCGATTAGAAGGATAGTAGGCAGGATACTGTTCCTGTACCCTCTGCTTCTTTGTTGTGGCTGACTTGAACATCGAGTTATCCATTTCAAAGCCATTTGTGATGTGTAAATTTCCCTATGATGACCGACTTAGTGAGGTCCATGATAAAGGAGCCTTATCATTTCCATCTCCAGCCTAAGCGACAACTGTCCGTTTGTGAGCGACTTCGTGTGTTCTATAAATATTTTCATGGTTTGTATTTTTGGGACTGATGACTGTATTTTTATAACCAACTGAATTGTGATATATGAACATCCCTACACTTTAATGTTAAGGCCAACGTTGAGGTTCCAAGCTGACCTTTTCATGGTCCAGTGTCTCTATTTGTAGGTGAAATAGAAGAAAAGGAACTACTAGGAAAACGATGATGATGTAGAAAATTACAAAAAAAAAGATGATGAAGAAAAAGTACATGGTGGCATGAGGATATGAAGAAGAGTAGTCATAATGATAATGATAATCATGACGACGACTCAGAGGAAGACGATGAGCAGGAACTACAAGAAAGCCAAAACAAAAAGCAAGACGACGAAGAGGAACTACAAAAACAAAACAAAACAAAACAAACAAACAAACAAACAAAAAAGAAAAAGAAAATCACATAGGAAAAAAAGTATATGGATGCTATACCAGCATCGTTAATCTCCATAAAACGTTCACCCATACTTTCATTCGTTCGCTCCTGCTCTCTTTCTTTCGTTCAATTTTCCTTTCTTTCCATCCAGCAAAAGAAAACGAGACGTCAAAAACAAACAAACAAACAAAAACCTGCGACTTTCTTTTCCTCATTGTACTGATGTGAGCAGCAGGGGTACTAATCTAACCCTGTAGAAATGTCACAGCCAGTCATGTCTGGCTGCATGCATATACGAACTAAATTTACATCAAGGCAACGACCAGCCTTGGCCTCAAAACGGAAGTACAAACCTTGGTGTTGGATCACTAAACGTGACTAAAATGACAAACCCATTAATTGTCGACTCCATACTGGGGCCGTGGAAAGCGGGCGCAGACTACAGAGAAAGGGAAGGCGGTTACCAAAACAAAAACAAAAAAAAAGGTACGTAAAAACAAATTAACAGGCGCTTTATCTAAGACTTATGATAACTGCTTTTTATTTACTTTGAAGCTGTTTTCCTTTTAAAGTTCAGAGTCAGTTGTATTCGTTCTTCTGTGCTGAACATTCCTGAACATCAGCTGGGTGCTACTATTCTGCAGAAGAATATTTTCTTTAAAAAAAACAATAACTGCTTAAAAACAAATGCCAAAGGCGAGGACAATCTTTTTCTTCTTCTTTCTTTCTTTCTTCTTCTTGTTTCTTTCTTCCTTCCTTCCTTCCTTTCTTTCGTCCTTTCTTTCTTTCTTCCTTTCTTTCTTTCTATCTATCTTTCTTGCTTTCTTTCTATCTCTCTTTCTTTCTTCTTTCTTTCTTTCTTTCTCAATGCACGGACATTTATTGTTGTCTTTGTTATTGTTGTTCTTTGTTCTCATCGACCATTTACTCTTTCATGACTGAATTGTAGTATCGTAAATTGCCCCAGAGCCACTCCTGTTGGTGAAAAAAAAAAAAACTCAGTGCAGCCAAGTCAAAAGAATAATAAGGACGTGGAAGCCTATATCCCAGGGGTGGCCCATAGAAAAGAAAAGATGGTATCTTTAGTGTCCGTATGGTGTGTTAATGACCTTGTGCAGTATTTCCGGGTCTTACTGTGTGTCAAAAGAGAGAGAGGAGAGAGGAGAGAGAGAGAGAGAGAGAGAGAAGGAGAGGAGAGAGAGAGAGAGAAACAAGCGTCTGCATTTTTAGGAGTGTGGGTTCACGCAAGGATATGTTATGAAAGGTAGCGTAGAGTGCAGACCGTTCATGTAGTCTCCACTGAACTGCTATTCCATTATCATCGATCCCCCTTGACAGAAACAAACTTAAAATTAATGCATGATTCATTCATGCATACCCTAATACTGTGGAGAACTCAGATTCGGTGTCCTCTTTACATCCACAGCCGTAGTCAGATCATGTCACATTCTGGAATCGGCATGTTCATTGAGGACAGTTGGCAGTTAAAAAAAATCAGCAAACAAAAATGACGCTCATTCACTTTGGGTCCACGGCAAGGCTTAAAATGCCAGATATGGCAGGGTTTTTTTTTGAAAAAATCACCGAATGAATATGACGCTTGGTGGCTGGCTGTGACAAAACATTTACATTGACCTCACAAACAAAGAAACAGACAGACACACAAAGAAACAAACAAACAAACGAACGAACAAACGAGAAAGGCTACCGAATAGTGCAATTCATTGCAAGTATTGACATCAAAACTAATCCAAGTGACCACCAAAGATACATTTCAAATATATTATCACTTTATTTCTAATACATATGGAGTATTTCTGGTTTTGAATACGTTTCCTTTCGAAATATATTTAAGCCTATGCTTTAAAATTGCAACGTAATAAAGATATGAACGAATGTATTGTTCATGACTTTTGTTTCGATTTCAGCCAAAATTTTCGGCTCAAATGATTTTGAATCAACAACCCACCCTCCGATTTTGTGTTGAAATTACGCCCTGTGCGTATAAATGACAGCAGATGCATGTGAAAAGAAATCATGAAGTTTGAGCGTTTTATCTCGATTCCTTTCTTAGCCTTCCAACTTAGCGAAAAATAAGGGTTAATAAGGAGTAAACGTCAATGATTTCAGGCAATCAGAAATAGAAAGAAAGGATGTCCTAAGGGACGATTCACAGAATGCGTTATAGACAGCCTGAAGAAAATGGTGGCATCCTTCTCTCCCCCCCCCCCCCCTCCCCCTTCCCCTCCATCAGAGCTTGAATTGTGTTCTGAGGGTAGCAACAGGTGATGAGTAGCGAAGAAGGCCTTCATTTCACTTCCTTTTGAGCGCAGTCGGCGGAGGGCGGGTCTGATGTCTGGAACCGCAGGAAAGCATTAGAATCCACACTTCCGTCAGCATCCATTCATTACCCTCACTGTCCACAATGGTGTGCCTCCACGATCGGACCGTCCGCTCACTATCCGAGCCCATCGCCGAAGACTGCGCAATAACTGTCATCATCAGCATCGAGGGACAGCCGATAACGGTGATGACGACTGACGACGACGGCAATGACGACAGTGCGGGATAAGCTGCGTTAGAACCAGACTGTGTGTGACAGTGTGCATAGTGGAGCCAAAATAAGTAACCTGGGACTATGCTGCCCACACCAAAACAAGAAACAATAAGATGAAAATGAAACAAAACAAACAAACGAAAAAGACAAAAATAAAACAAACAAACAAATAAGCAAGCAAGCGAGCAGACAAACAACAACAACAACAACAACAACAACACACACACACACACACACACACACACGCGCGCGCGCGCGCCCCCCCCCCCCCCCCACCCACGCACGCACGCACGCTCTCTCTCTCTCTCTCTCTCTCTCTCTCACACACACACACACACACACACACACGCGCGCGCGCGCGCGCGCACCCCCCCCCCACCCACCCACACACACACACGCACGCACGCACGCTCTCTCTCTCTCTCTCTCTCTCTCTCTCTCACACACACACACACACACACACACACACACACACACAACACACACACACCTTTCCATTACAAAACAACGAAATGTTACTTAGCATGTGTTCTAGCTCAAGGAAACAATTCTTTCGATGCTTTTTTCTTTTTTTTTCTTTTTTGTCTTTGCTGGCCGCAGGATTTTACAATCTCCGGGTCTTACTATTGTCATCCGGAAGTCGTTCACAGATCAGAATAGTCAGGAGACACGTCATGTCTGAAATAGTCTTGTCAGATAAACTTCCCTCAGTATGGAGCCTCGGGGTGCAACTAGCCGAAACGGTCACTCTTCCTGACACAGTGATGGATGCCATTATAGACCGCCCACTCGCCTGCTCGGGCAGCCATCTGCGGCAGCGCAAGAACGTACCACGCACGTGACACGTCACATGACGACGAATGCGCGGCACTGATCGTTACCCAAACCAGGAAGTGACCAGCAGTGGCGTCATAGCTGTCATGTGACTTGTCACGTGCGTGCTGCATTCTCGCGCTGCCGCAGCTTGTACGAGAAGCACGCGATCCAGAATGACATCCATCAATGCCAGACACCTGGAATCCTTTCACCAAGGACGTGCAAAAGAACGGACACCTGTGGACTGCTCTCAGAAATGTGTACTGTGTCTGAAAGATGATTGCGCGTCTTCTTTCATTCATTTATTCATTCAGTCAGTCAGTCAGTCAGTCAGTCAGTCATTCTTTATGTCTATTCTTTTTTTTCTTTTTTTTTTTTTCTTTACTTTGCTTTCTTTCTTTTCTTTCCTTTCCTTTCTTTCTTTCTTGCTTCCTTTTTTTTTCTTTGTTTCTTTCTTCTTTCTTTCTTTCTTTCTTTCTTTCTTTCCTTCCTTCCTTCCCTTCTTTCTTCTTTTTCTTTTATTTGTTTCTTTGTCTCTTTCTTTCTCTCCTTCTTTGTTTCTTTCTGTTTTCTTTTCTTGCTTCTTTTCTATGTACCTAATATAGGCCTATATCCCCACGTTAGATGGTTTCGACCAGGAGGATTGAAATGAGTGGAATGGGATTAATGATTATTGGCGAAGCCTTGCTAGCGCAGACCTAAGGTCACAGTGTGAGTTAAAAGGTTTTCGAGCCTATATCCTCTCTCGGTATCCTGGTGCATCCCTCTCTTCTCTCTCTCTCTCTCTCTCCTCTTCTCTTGTGTGTGTGTGTGTGTGTGTGTGTGTGTGTGTGTGTGTGTGTGTGTGTGTGTGTGTTTTTGCTGTCTCCTCCTCCCTGCCACCTCAGTGGCATTGCGCACACGGCGCTCATTATTCTCCCCCACCGCCACAGCCTGCCTGTTTCCGCCATAGCCTTGCCATTGGAATTTTTACAGAGAGCAGTCAATGTCAAGTCGTCATGTGGCAACCCACCAGAGGAGATACTGCAGTGCTGTCGAGTCACTTCAGTAATGTTTAGTGGTGCCTGTTTTGATCCAGCATACTCAGAACAGAAGTGTTAAACCCTTTCTGATGACAATGACTGGTTAGCCGCGGAGCCAACGTGAGTGAGCTCTCCCTCCGGAGGGCAACACTTCATCCGTCCAACGACCGATGACCCAGACAGAACCTCACCGGCGGCTTAGATATGGAGAGCAAATCGAATCTGCGTTCACCATGGGAAAAGGCATGAAGGACCATAGAATTTGAGACTTTAAAAAAATGCTGATCGATGAGGATGACAAAGTAGATGCCACGGATTTCCATTCTTGTATGAGACTGCATGACAGGGCTGTACTCTATGCTTATTTTCACAAAATGTCCCGGCGCCAATCAGGCCCGATAGGTACAGACACTTGCAGTGTTGGTCAGGGAACTTGAGCTGCACTGTCAGAGGCGCATTCATTCAGTGGATGAAACTCGACTGTGAAGTCCCAGTCTTCCCAACTGAGCTGGAAGCTGTGGGTATGAGCCTTTGTATGAGCCTTCGTAGCTGTGGGTATGAGCCTTTGTGTACGACTGTAACATGTTCATCCGCCTGCCCTGCCACGTGCTGTTTTCAAAGACCAAGGTCAAGGTTTCAGCCATGGCAATGAGCGATTCGGGTCTGAATGATCTGAAACACTATGGGATCTAGAAGTAGGGTCTGAATGATCTGAAATACTATGGGATCTACAAGTAGCAGACCCTCACTATAATTTCAGGATGTCACAAAACACAACAGAGGTGTTCTGCACAGTGTTTCCAGCCTTGTCGATTTACAGCGCGACCCAGAAGTCGTGAGACTAGATATCAAGATCTAACAACAGTTGGACTTGCATCCTGTTTCTCTGAAGTGTTGTGAAGTAATATGGGGACTTGACTAGATATTGGATGTTGAATTCCTTCTCATTGTGGATCAATCATGTTGATGATCATGGTGATTGTCTTGAAGAAAATGGACCAAGAAATACCATACGTAATTGAACTGCTTTGTAAGTTATTCGGAGCGGTAGTATGCAATATTGTAGACAAGACACATGATCAGATTTTTTTTTCAGATTTTTTTTTGTTTCGATTCTCACACAAATAAAGACTTTTTTCTTTTCTTCTTTTTTTTTTTCTCTCCAAAATTCTTGTACGAGATTTTGGTAGGGCTATGAACATTTTAGCATTCACACTTTTTATTTGTTATATCCTCCATTTACACAATAGTGCAAAGAAATCATCTGCGCATGCCATGCTATATTGTGGTGTGTGTTCTATGAATACACGTTCGCACGCTGGCTTCTATATTACTATGATTTGTTGCAACAGAAAGAACGCGTCTCCATTTTCCCCATTCCACCCTATCCCCCCTCTCATATGTAACCCCCCACTCCCCTTTCCTCTCCTTCCTCCGTCATTTGTCTCCCCCACCCCCCACCCCACCCCCCCACCCCACCCCGGCAACTACCGTCCTACCTCGTTAATATGTTCAGCCTGCATTTATTTTTGGATTAGAGAAGGGAACGCCATGTAATGTGGGCAATTAAATGACAAGGTGATGATTCATTCACCCCCAACTCCCCTCAGCCCCCTTTCTCTGCCGGACTGTTTCCTCGGAGGTCATACACGGACACCGCAAGGACTGTCTGCTAACATGACAGCTTTATATACGTCTTGAGATTAAAAACAAACAAACAAACAAACAAGCAAGCAAACAAACAAGATTGGTGTGCCAGCCTAATAATTATATGTCGCTTCTTTATCTCTGAATGCTTGGTTTGGTTTCTCTGCAACAATTTGGCTGTGATGTTTTTACAGACGCCTGTTGGGATACTCCCCTCCCCCTCCCTCCCCCCCCCCCCTCTCTCTCTCTCTCTCTCTCTCTCTCTCTCTCTCTCTCTGGTGTGGTTGGCCAGGAACCAAAATTTTGAGACGATTTTATCTTTCTTGGCTATCCATCCCAGCCATTGCGTCATTGTTTCTATATACATGATTGTAGAAACAACGATATTACAAATGACTGAATCACAATGATTTCAGATAATAATCATTATTACAAAACCTTCCTCTCCCGCGCCTTTTCAAAACTTTAAGAACAGTTAAATGAACAACAACAACAACAACAACAACAACAAAAAAGCAATTAAAAAAAGAAAAGAGATCAATGGGCTAATATGACTTATTCGCTCTTGCTGGACAGACAATTACGCAGAGCAAAGCTATAATTTTGTGGCTATATTTGACGTTTACTTAAATTCAATTTAATACCGGTTAATGTGATTGTGCAAGCTTGTTTCATTTTTACCCCAGTGCATGCTTTGATTATCATTAGTCGTGAAATGCTTCTATACTTTATATAATATTATTCAGTTCTATTATTCAGTTACCGTTCTTCATTGCCACCGAACTGTCAAAAACTGATGTCAATCAATTGTGCTGTTTCACTTCCACCCTCCTGTCCTCTCGTCCTGTTTGTCATTTACTCTTTTTCTCCGCGCGCGCGCGCGCGCGCGCGCGTGTGTGTGTGTAAGAGAGAGAGAGAGAGCATGCATGCATGCGTGCATACGTGTGTGCATGTGTGTGTGTGTGTGTGTGTGTGTGTGTGTGTGTGTGTGTGTGTGTTGTGTGTGTGTGTGTGTGTGTGTGTGTGTGTGTGAGCATGCATGTATGCGTGCGTACATGTGTGCATGTGTGTGTGTGTGTGTGTGTGTGTGTGTGTGTGTGTGTGTGTGCGTGCGTGCTGTGTGTACGTGTGTGCGTGCGTGCGCGCGTGCGTGCGTGCTTGCGTACGGTGTGTGGTGTGTGTGTGTGTGTGTGTGTGTGTGTGCACTCTCGCGCGCGTGCACGCGCTATGAAAACAAACGAAACATTATGTTCAACTGATCCGAAATATACTTTCATCTCTATAGCTAATGTGCTTTTCCCGATGACGCAAATTTGTGTATCTGAGATTAAAAAAGGCATGACAAACCACGATATAAAACTATATAGTGACTTAAAGCAATCGTGACGTTTTCTGTCAGACCGCATTCGTTCGGCTCGTGTAAGACATCAAGAATAGTGACGACAACGAAGAAATGACGCCATGTATAAACAAGACCAGTCGTGATCTGACAAAATAGATGGGTAAGTCAGCTTAGGAACCGAGGCATTGTACGGCAACTTCACACAGATCAAGCTTATACGCGGAGAGCGTAAATACATCAACATTGCCCTAGAAGTTGGTGGTCACGACATTTGCTCGTTTAGACTTGGCGGCAGAGCTTGATGAACTGCTACCTCCCCCCCCCCCTTCACCCCCCTCCCCCCGCCCTCTTTCCCTCCTCCTCACGCTTTCCCCTGACCCCCATCCCATCCACCTCTTTCTGAGGTGTAAACACTTGCGCAGCACGTTCGTACGTGTTTAAGAAACGTGACGATCAGATTGGGTTGCAAGTACTGTGTCGGAATTTCGATTTTTAACAAATCTTGCGGGGCTGTAAACATCCAGTTAATATTGTTTTAGTCTAAATTTCATCAGGAAAGCGTCACTGCGTAGAGACGCTAGTCCATGTTGGAAAAATCTTCCTTTATCAACAGCGGTACGCGCTAATACCGCTGCGTTCAATAGCGACACATTTCAGTAAACTAGCTAAGGCCTTCTACTTTCAATGTTGTCAAGCCTCACGAGTAGGCCTATTACGTGCTGGCAGCACCGGTGTCTATGGGTTTTTTTTTTTCTTTCTTTCCTTCTTTGTTTCTTTCTTTCCTAGCCTTCGTCTCAAAAGCATTAAGCTTGTCTCAGCAGCACCATGTCGACAGCACTTTTATTTTCTTTTCTTCTTTTGTTTTAAACCAAGCTTCCAAACTCACTTTGATTCATTGCCCGGGTGTGTTGACTTCCTCTTTTCTCGACTCTTTCTGTTCGATATTCGCCGACCCCCACCCCCCACATATTTTCCCTGCGTGATACCCACTCGATACTCCTCCTCCCGCAAGCATGTCATTGCTAAAGAACACACACACACACACACACACACACACACACACACACACACACACACACAATTAAATCCTCCGGTGTATCCTTCATGGCTCCATACGTTTGGAACGGTGTAGGCCTACCTTAAGATTTAAGCCACTTTTCTTTGCTGAAACTTGTCGAGGAAAAGCGTGAACTTTGACACTACCTACTCGTACAAAACAGTTTCAGTTTCATCAGGGAAGGCGTCACTGCGTACGGACTAGTCCATATACGCTACACTACATCCGCTAAGTTTTGAGACCACACTGCACATGATTTAAAGCTGATAGATAAATGAATTAATAACTAAGATGAGAGAACTTAAGAAGAGGGTCTCGTGGCTACGACTTAGCAGATGTCTGACCTACGCATTGGCCCAACGCGCTGGTCAGACCTTGAGTAGGTCTACTTACATAACATTGGTTGTGCCATTTTTTTTGTGTGCGTTTAATCATTGTATGTGTGTGTAGTGAATGTTACAAAGCGGTAACCTGGTATTTCTTCTGTGGTGTACGGTCATGCCGGCCATAACTTTACGAAATATCGGAACTCCGGACATGGACTGTGAAATTCAGGAGCATACAGAAGAATAACAAGATCGAGAACTTCTTCGCATTTCGCCAACTTGCTCCTAGAGTCACGAAATATACGATGGCTACTGAAGCAAATACCACAAAACCGTTTTGCAGCATCCCATTGGCTCAAACCAGTCTCTGATCCAAGTAATGTAGACGGTGATACTACTTTGAAGATTCATTTACTTGAACTAGAAGTTTTAGGGACATGCATTGATTTACCGCATGCAAAACATGATGTTGATAATATATCTTCTGGACTGAATTTCGCAAAAGGTATGTTTGATTTAATGTGTGTGTGTGTGTGTGTGTGTGTGTGTGTGTGTGTGTGTGTGAGTGGAGGGGAGAGAGAGAGAGAGAGAGAGAGAGAGAGAGAGATGATGATGATGGGAGGCGGGAGGGAGGGGAGAACTTTGGAGCCGCACTGCAGTGTAAATGTTTGCTTTTTACGAACTGTTAGTTGTTTACGTGTTCATACTGTCGACTGCTAGACAAAGTTCATCACTGTTTCTAAACTTGAGAGCAACATGTATACTCATTTTATTGATTGACTACGTTTTTTTGTTGTTTTTGTTTTCTTCTGCTTTTGTTGGTTTTCCCTCGAACTCCTTCATCTTCTGGAATATCATCAGCCGTTGGTTTTCATCCCTCCACCTCCCCTCCCCATCCCCTCTTTTCCTTAACGCACCCTCCCATAGCTTGCTTGCGTTCATTTCTGTTATTGATTGTCACAGCTTTAGTGCAGTAGAAATGAATTTGTCAACGAATTACGAACCACGATCAAAAGGTCCGGGTCTTCTTGCCATGTGCGAGGAATTTACAGAATTTAGTGATATTAGTTCCGCCAAACGACACAGACAAACAGATCATAGGACAAAACACGATGCATTTCGACCTCTTGGGTCTTCTTCAGACAAAAGCAAACAAAATTTAGGACAATGAAAACGAAGAACTATCTTCTCGTATTCGGCGCAAAATGAGTGCAAGATGAAAACGAGGCCGTTATGAAGGGGGTAAGTGGTTGCTCGTTTTTCGTTTTCATAGTCCTAAATGCTGTTTGTTTTTGCCTGAAGAAGACCCAAGAGGTCTAAATGCATTGTGTTCTGTCCTGTAATCTGTTTGTCTGTATTGTTTAGCGGAATAATACCGTTTCTTTTTAAGATTTCCTTCATTTTCCGCCCTCAACCACCTCGTTTTGAAACAGAATTAATGAAACTAGTAGTTCGGCATATACATTCTATCATACATATTTATAGACAAAAGAGACAGACGAAAAACAGAGATGAAGTTCAAATAATCTGGTGTCTTATTCTACTCCTTTCCACTGAAGTTCCACTACATCTTTTTTTTAAACTACAAACGTCAAGTCTTCAAGGGCAAGACTTGAGCGGAAATATTAGCTTTTATTCATTCGTCATCCCTCTTCCCCTCTCCTCTCGAGCACCCAAAATAGTAGCGTCCCACGATTGGTCGGAACAGCCGTCAAGGATTCGTACACTCATAATTACGGTAATAAAGTCATTACCCTTCACGCAAGAATGCTTCACGTTCTGACAACACATGACCCTGAAAGGTCAGGGGGCCTCAGGAATGATGACCTTTCTCACTCAGGCCACTCCCTCACATCCTATAAAACAGACATGCCATCAAAACAAACGAACGAAACGTTTCTTTTAAGTCAGAGGTTCAGCGATATTTTTGCCCATAGCGTACCTATGAACAAACGCACACGTGCGTGCTCACAGGTGCGTGCGCGAGCACACGTATGGTCTTGCAAATACTTGTAAAAAAAAAAAAAAAAATCATATTAGAACACAGCGACATGTTAGTTTTTTTTTTTTTTTTTTTAAGCTGAACTTACCTTCTTCAGCATAAACGTGCTTGCTCTTCAGACGATCATTTCTGTGCACATTCCTGAGGAAGACATACGTTCACTCGTTGAAAATGTCTTGTGTCGTGAATTAATAAAGCTTTACTCTGCACTCTGTTACATGTGTTGATTTGCATTCTAGCTTGATGTCAGCAAGATTCTGCCTGTTCGTATGGATCATTGTGACCGCCCTGTCGGATCGTCCATGTGCATGCTCCGTCTCGTCAAGCTTGCCAGAACTTACGCAGTTTTCCTTCATTAGTTTATCAGCATCTCTGGAGCACTTCCAACAGTTTTATAACACTTATCATGTTGATCAGTGGTCCCATGATTGCGTAAGGTGTTGTGTGTGTGTGTGTGTGTGTGTGTGTGTGTGTGTGTGTGCGCATGCGTGTGTGTGTGTGTGTGTGTGTGTTTTTTGTCATTATTATCATTGTTCGTTAGGAATTACATGGTATTCTCTGAAGTGGGCTATCTGTCAATAAAGCTGTCATTAGCAAAGTAACTGGGCTGAAGTTACTGGCATAGACATATCCTTACCACCACCCTTTAACCACAGGCAGGCAGACAGACAGACAGACAACACACCTGTCACTCTCTTTTCCTCTCTCTCATTCAGATAATTATCCTTTTGTTTGAAAAAAACAAAACAAAAAAAAAATCACTTTGAGAGCACACACACACAGACACTTTTTATCATATACAGCAGCAAACAATGACAATTTTGTCATGACTGTATTTCAAGTCAGTCTGTCAACCAGGTGATATAAAAAAAATCAGCTGACTAATGTAATCCAAGACACACACACACACACACATGTGCTCACATACACATGCATGTGCGCACACACACACACACACACACACACACACACACACACACACACACACACATGCACGTGCACTCATACACACAACATGTTTTGTATGAAATCTGATTTAATCGGTAGTTACATAATCTTCATTACCATCACCAAAGTGCAAACAACAGCAAAAGTGTAAAAGTCATAAACATTGAGATAGAACAACACAAAAAGAAAAGAAACATGTTAGACATAATAAACATTTTCTGAACGTTTTTTTTTTTATTAACAAAAAAAGAAAAAAAAAAAAAAAGCGAAAAAAGAAAATCAACTGCACTATGAAAAATCTCAAGTTTGGTAATAAACATCATCAGCTGTATAATAGGATACAACAGTTCAAACCATGAACATAGGACATATTAAGGCATCGTTCCTATTCTAAACAATGAGACGAGGCACTGGCTTATGTCCTTAACACAGAGATGATGCATTAGTTCTAGTTCCAAACAAAGATATAATGCATCAGTCAATATTTTTAACATAGACATGACACACTAGACATTCTTTAAGATATCACTTATCAATACAAATTCATAACACAGAGATGGTGCAGCTTAACGCAAAAATGATGCATAATGTTCTTAACATGGATTAAAGAAAAAAAACAAACAAACAAAACATGGTACATTAACAGGAAGTATTTTTTTCGGTACCAGATTTGACTTACCATTTGTTTTCAATGATGAGAATAATGAAGGACACTGCAACGAGCTTATACGTACATACACTACAAACAAAAGTTAAAGTTCCCACAGCTTATTGGGCACAGGGGCAGTGAACTGTGAGAGGTTCGCCATGTTTAGGGCACAGCACGGTGATCCCTGCATTTCATTTTTTTGTTCTAGATATAATCATCGTTTGTTGTTAATGAATCTTCTTACATTTTGAACACATTCACAAAATTGTTATCAACAAAGTGGATATTGCATTGAAAGACTTTATTCAATGATCATAAAGAAAGCAAAACACAGGGACTAGGTCAATGCCTCCTTGCCGAGCCAAATTCAAGGCCAGTCTGTTTTCAGGTAAAATATACACTCAAAATACACACTTTTTAACACAGCCCAAAAACGTTACATCGTGAGGTATCATTGTAAATGCTACAGAGGTCTGATTTCTAACAAATCATGATCTGAAATGATATGTAAGCAATCATATATCACGCGCAAACATTTTATCATGGAATCAAGCAAATAGGAACTAGCACCACTGAACAGGACCACAAACAAAATATACAAATAAAAAAAAAGGAAAAAAATCTATACACATAAAAAACACACATGTATTTGTACACACATGTAATTTAAGTAGAGATTGAAAGTACTCTCATCAAAGTCCATTTGAAACATAACATTATGAAAAAATAATTGTTTGGTGGGGCTGGCAAAAAATTCTGTATCAATCTCTTTGGTGCAGAACACAAAACCCACGAACAACAACAAAAACCCAACATTGAGTGAATAAAAGAGAGACCAACAAAGAAAAAAATATGTTCAGCAAGGCTGGTAAAATATCTCAATTCAATCTCTCGCAGAGGAATAAACAAGATTATTGAGGTGACTAGTACAGTGACTTTCATGCTGATCTCTTGACTAGAAATAAACCTGATCTCCAGAGCGCAGATTGGAATTCTGCACAAAACTGAAAAATGGGGAAGGAAAGAGAAGGCATATCTGTGACCGATATGCAAGGCTGAGGAACAAAAGTGAACTTCATAAGGCTTAATTTCCCTACAAATATCAGGTGTCCCTGTGGCTCAGTGGTTAAAGCGCGAGTCATTAAGTGGAAAATGAGCATGTCCAGAGGGTCATGGGTTCGAATCCCAGCCATGGCTCGTCCCAAGATGGGAAAAAAAAAAAAAGGGGGGCAGCAGAGAGACATCCGGAGTCATGAACCGGGTGTGGCCCAACCCCCCTAGAGTGTCAGGAGATAAGGGCCGAAACACTTGCTTGAAGGGGGCTTCTCTTCTGAGGACTCTCTGCTGCCACGCTCTCCACGAGTTTCTTTCTACTACTGCTGGTGCAGATGTTGTATATCATCAGAGGCCATAGGAGCTTTGGTATCAGCATGAACTGCAGACACCAGACCTTGTATTTGCCAGGGAGCCCACACTGGTCAATGGTTTCCAAGCCTTCTTCCGACATCTGTTTGGTTTCTTTTGCTCTTTGTGCGTCTTTCAGCGTATCATCATACCATCTTCCAAGGCTCTTGACAGGCTCTTCTGTGACTGTTGGAATGGCCTGGCTGGCAACACTGATGACCACAGATTCGGCCACTTTTCCTTTCCTCAGTGAGAGACTCCGTGATTTCTTTGGCTTGAACTTCATTCTGGATGAGGCAACTATGTCGTCCAGCCTCTCCAGCACATGACGTGTCTCGTCTTCACTGGATGAAATCACTGTAGTGTCATCCATGAAGGCCTTGAGAGGGGGCATCTTGTATCCATTGCCAAGGTCTTTTTGAAAAAGATACCTTTCAAAATCTGGTGATTATATGAAATGAAATGAACATTCTTGTCATGTTACAAGAAAAAAAATGAACATTTTGTTATGACATTTATAGTTTGATGAAAAGTAACCGTTGATTGTGTGTAATGATTGTATTCATGGTTTATTGAAGAGGGTCTAGGTGGAAATCCTTTCCCAAATTTGGAAAACTAGATTCTGAAAGGTTTATATGGAAATCCTTTCCTGTGTAGTGCTGTGATTCCGGAAAAGGGAATGTTGTAGTGTTATGATTCCGGAAAAGGGAATGTTGTAGTGTTATGATTCAGGAAAAGGGAATGTTGTAGTGTTATGATTCGGGAAAAGGGAATGTTGTAGTGTTGAAGAAAGAATATGCTGATGTTTGTCCCAAGTTCTAGTGGAATGTGATGTGGCTAATGAATATGAATGTAGTCATGATTGTAATGAATAGTAGCCATGATAATCAAGGTAGTTAATTAGTTTCCCCCAGGTAGAAGTGTACCCTGGACTAAAAGGGACTGGCTGCCATTCTCTCAGGGTCGGGGCCGTGGCTGAGTTCTACCCCCTTGTCCTCCGCTCTGTGTCGGTGTTGAGAGGCTGGCCTGAGTGCCGACAACTACCCTACCTGCCACTGCGCCTGGGACCAACTACCCGCTGAGCCAGTTGGGCTGGAGATGCCGCTGCTGCCAAGCCAGAGCGCCGCTCCTGAGTTTTGAACCAGCGACCTGTTGGCTAGGCCGTCGCTGCGTTCTGTGATTGTGTGTGAGCCACAGCTCCTGTGTGACTGTCGCCTTGTCGTCGGCAGCGAAGACGTGAGTGTGGTAGTGATTTTTTGAGCCACAGCTCTGAAGTTCTGTAAGTCCTGTGTCGGACTTGATGCTGTAGTCGTCGTCTTCATCATCTTCGTCGTCTTCGTCCTCTTCGTCGTCTTCATCGTTTCATCCTCGTCATCGTCTACGTCGTCGTGGAACCAGCAGCGCTTGTAGATAACCAGTAAAACATAGATATATTTTGTGTGTACACCTTACGGTTGGCGTGCCGACCTATTGATGTCCTTGCATTTATTATATATGTTTGTCTGATGGCTCGGGCAGCATAAAACAAAAAAAGGTGTTGTTCTGTTGCCTGGCTGTCAATGTTCGGGTGAGTGGGTGTGTGTATGTGCATTGGAAAAGTCATGCATGCATCCATAATTTCTGTGTGAGAGTCAGACAGTCAGATACCTGCAGACACGACCCATTCCATCCGTAACATTAACACACTGCACATTCCATCTTTGTTTGCTTTTTTAGCGTGTCACTGTTGTTTATGTATATCCAAAGTCAGGATGAATTTTCCTTAGCACATGAAAATAACCATATCAGAGAAAGGTGATATTTCACTAGTCACCTCACTTTTCTTTTTTTCTTAAACTACTGTCCCACTGTCTTTCAGGGATTCCGGGATGACTACCCAGAAAGAAAAGGCTATGCATGGTGGCTAGGACTTCAGGTAAAGTGTATATAACAGACAGTAACTAAAAGCACAATATACGCAAAATTATGTTATCTCTTAGTTCTGAAATACTGAGGTGATTCACATTTGCTTTGGACATTTATTTTGTACTCACTCTCAATGCAGTGTAAACTATTCCTCTGTCACTCACAGATCAGTGAATATGACTGCAATTTTTACTTTCCAACATCAACAAGATAATGCTTGACCAAGGAGTTCTCAACACATGTCATGAATGAAAGTTATAGCATGAAGGCTTTAATGTGAGTGCCACATACAACTGTGTGTGTGTGTATGTGTGTGTGTGTGTGTGTGTGTGTGTGTGTGTGTGTGAGTGAGAGAGAGAGAGAAAGAGAGAGAGAGAGAGTGTGTGTGTGTGAGTGGGGGGGGGGGGGAGCAATGCATGCTGTTGGCTAGCCTCTGTCTTGATTTTGTGCATGTAATTTATTTATTTATTTTTTTTCAAAGTCTTGAATTGCTGGTGGTGTGCTATCCAAATACTAGTAGCTTGGATGTTCCTTTGAATGCATCTCATAAAAGAAAAGAAATGAACAAAATCTTTCAGCTGGCATCATGTTCAAAAGCTGCATACCAGACATCCCTGAGAACAACATAAACATCACACTTCGCTGCTGTCATTCTGTTCCAACAGCTTGGACTCAGCCTCTGGGTCCTCCTTGGCCTCATCGCCTGCTCTGGGCATCTTCTCTGAAGGCTCATCCACCTCGATGGAGACAACACGGTAAGTCTTCTTCAGCAGGTAGGGGCCACTCAGGTAGATGGCCACAGCACCTATGGGTGCGGTGATCACTATCACTAACACAGCCAGGACCAAGACCTACAAAGATGGAATATATCATTAAAGTTAACATTTATATGTACTGTATAAACAGATATGGATGTATATATCGATTCTTGTGTGTGTTCTTCTTCTTCAGTTTAACGTCCTTCCACTAAAAGTGATATCAGACAATGTGTTGAAGTATATGAAATGTGCGTATTAACTGTGCGATTGTTTCTTGAAAATGTGTTGTATGAATCTTGTGTGTGTGTGTGTGTGTGTGTGCGCGCGCGCACGCGCGCGTGTGTGTGTGTTTCTGTTGTGTGTGTGTGTGTGTGTGTGTGTGTGTGTGTGTGTGTGTGTGTGCGCGTGCATGTGTGTGTGCTGCATGCGTGTGTGTGCATGTTTGTGTGCAGTGGATGCTAACACATGTGTGTGAATCTGTAGGCATGTGTGCATGTGCTTGGGTGCTTGTGTGTGCAAACAGATAGCGTAACTTAAATCTGTGGAGCAAGGCTGAAGAAGTGTTTCAATTCTGGTGTCTATTAAAAAAAAAGAAACCTTGTACATGCTTGCTCAATTTCATCATTTAAACAAATATTCTTTTTCAGTACTTACCTTGGACAGGAAACTGCATTCCCAACACAAAATTCATCAAAAAAAACACACACACACTATTATTTATTACAACAAAATATGTGATATCAATTTAAATGAAGAAAACAGGGTTTATTTTGCTAATTAAGATATTCAATAAGGAGATATATGTTGAAATGATTTTATCTTCCAACTGGCCATAACTCTCAGGACTTAAAAGCGATGATCATGTTCACATTCAAGTTGCTTCTAATCTTTGGAAGAAAAGACACACAAAGGACAAGAAAAACAAGAAGAAGAAGAAGAAGAAGAAGAGAGAAGAAGAAGACGCAAGAAGAAAAGGAAGAAGAAGAAGAAGAAGAAGAAGAAAAAGGAGACACAGAAGAAGAAGAAGAAGAAGAAGAAGAAGACATGCAGAACAAGAAAAAGAAGAAGAAGAAGAAGAGGAAGAAGATGAAGAAGGAAAAGAAGAAGAAGAGGAGAAGAAAAAAATTTCAGTTTATTCCTTCATGGACAGACTCACCTTTTCTCCTAGTTCAAGCATATCTTCATCATCAATCTCCTGTGCCATATCATAGGCAACAGCTCCAATGGCAGCCTGCACACACACACACACACACACACACACACACACACACACACACACATGTATGCATGCATGCTTGCAAGCATACACACACACACACACACACACACAACACACACACACACACAAAATTTAGAGGCAGATAAATATACATTCAGACATACAGATACATACAAAACATGGTAAATGCACAAATATATAGCATGCATATACATACACACATGCATCACACATACACATGTATATCCACACACACACACACACACACACACACACACACACACACACTGGTCAAAATCTGAAGTAATTGCCATTGCTCATAGTTTGAAATATATGCCGAAAGTGTATATTACTTGCCATTGAGCAAGGCTTGAAATACAAGCTGAAAGTCTACTAATTATGGAGCACTGTTGTGTAAGTAAGAGAAAAGGATTCTCTGGTATATATGGCAGGAAGTCAAGCTCACTGGAGTGGTATTCACGGAAGAGTTCCACAAACTTGCTCTCTCTAAATGCTTGAGTTGGCGAGTGGTGCCTACAGCAGTTTCACAGCAGATAACCAACTAAAGCCTAAAACGTTCATGCTACAGTTTGCAGAGCAACCCCTCTACCAACTAAAGTGTTAATCAATAAAGAAAAAAAATGTGGTCTTTACATGAGAGAGTCTTTACTGAGAGGTAAATCTAGTACCCACACGAACAGAAAACTGTTTCCAAAAAGCCAAGTCCTTAACAGGGAGTCTGTCTTTCTTCTTTTCTCTCCAAGTGTCCATGAGTTAACCAAAGAAGACACAGAACCCAGTCTTGTCATGCAGTCAGAAGGCAGAACTGGGATCTCCACAGATTTACCACCACCAATCCCATCCACGCTGATGAGTTCTGGATGCACTAAAGCAGTCTCCGAATCTGTAGCGATCTTAATGAGGGTAGTAACTTCTGTTTCTGTAACCCTCCTTCTTCCATGTCTGGTGAATTTATGTCATCATCTTTATGAAGATACGCTTTAAGTTTGATCAGCAAAATTTAGTTTAATTTACAGAAAGCCCAAGATCTCTCGAACTTTGGCATGCACTAGTGGTTGTCCAAAACTGGTCGTCATACTCTGTGTCGATGTCCTGTTTTAAATTAATCTTTTCAAACTGGTAATCGTACTCTGTGTCAATACCCTGCTTTAAATTCATCTTTTTTGTTAAGTGATATGGGTCTAACATTACCATGACAAATTACAAGTATTACACACAGACTACATATTTTGAAAAATGCCGAAAGCTATTTTGTTTCTGAAATTATTACATACTTATAGATGGTCACAATTGTCTGACAGTCTAATTTGACATTTAGATTATGACCTGGCTGGTGCTGAATTTCTTTTTATTTTTTTGTCCCTCTACCCTCTTACCTTCCCATTACCTGCCCCCCTACATACATACACACATAAACATGCATGCACACACACACACAAACAGCATCCTCCATCTCTTGTTCTCTCTCTCTCTCTTGACAAGTCTAAACACTACCAAGTGTGAAGAGACAAGAAATCAAAGAACTTCAACTCTGAAGATTCAGAGGGGATCAGGGGAGTTTGAGAGAGGCATGAAGAAGGGGGGAGGGGATAGGGGGAGGGAAGGGTTGGAACTATTGCTATAGAAACTGTCTCCTCAAGAGCTTTCTCAAAGACTCACATTCCTCGAGTAAATAACTATTGCCACCTCATCAACAGACATCTTCATAAACGGTGTTCAGCTTATGCTGAACTTGAGCAAACACTATGAAACCCTGCAGTCTAGATCCCTGATTGCATTGAGTCAAGCAGATGTCATTATTTTTATCAAGAATGCAAAAATGAACTAAAATTCCACATGATTACTATTCTAATGAGATGTAAGCTTAGTATATAAAAACTGCGCATGATGAGATACTCAGTAATTATGGGGCAAATCTTAGGAAACATCAAACTGCAAACATGTAAGAACAGTGACAAATATCAAAAGAAATCATATATTGCAGTCACCTAGAAATGTCACCTTTTCCCTTCACCCCCTTTTCCTTCTCCCTCAATTCTTGTCCATCCCCTCCCTCCCACACAAAACACACCTCTTTTTAGCTTCACCCATAGCACCAGAACATATATCACCCTGGTTCATAAAAAAACGAAGTAAGAAACAAACAAAATAAGAATATACAATTACCTGGAGCACTACAGGCTTTCTAAATGCTCATAAAAAAGACACCACCAAGCAAAAAAAAAAACAACGCACAGAAGGAAGAGCAAAAATAAGCAAACACTACCTGAACTGTGGCTTTGGGGAGCCAGGCTAAAGGCACAAACAGTCGCTCTTTCAGGTTCAGATTTGTCCCAAAGACGGCCAGGAAGGCCATGGCACAACGGACGCAGAGACCAATGGCCAACACGGCAATCCCCTCACCTGCCACCGACACAGAGCATGGTCTTCAGCCAGGTCTCAACAATACTGGACCTTTACAACCAGGAAAACCTTTTTTTCTTTGCTTGCTCTCTCATCCTGCATCCATTTCACTTTGCATGCTGGAACTGGAAGACTTAGCTTAACTGGTAACCATTTGCTAATAATTGCAAACCCTGAGATTAATATTCTGTCAAAAAGTGCTAGAAACATGTAAACCAGAATCTAGTCAGGGATAAATTTACTCTCAAAAACAGATATCCAAGAAATGTAAAAAGAATATAGGACATTAACAAATAACTGAAAATAGGAACAAATATATAATTATCACTGTTTTCACTGTTATGACCATTGATAAAATTTACTAAGTTTGTATTAACTAATGACAGATTAGATAAAAAGCTACCACACTACAACCAAACCATTACGACCCAAATCAAACAAAACCAGACCAAACCACACACACACACACACACACACACACACACACACACACATACACACACACACATACACAGACATAGATACACATGCACAGACACAGACACACACAACCTCAGAACTTTACACATTCAGCAACAACTGACCTATTGTGTCACCACTCAGCTTATCGACCTGAACAGCAGCAGCAATCAGACCAAAGAGCAAGGGCTGGAACAGCATCCATAACACCCCCATCACCTCCTCCACAGGATTCTGGAAACACAACAAGGTAAGTATCTCCTCAGGTGGAAGAATGTGGCCACCTTGATGATGGGACAGAAAACTGTCAAATCAACACACATCTTGTCAACAGTGAACCTCCCGGCTCAGGCTGACGAACAAAGAAGACAGGTAGATGGGAGTGAACACAGGTGCTGCAGTTGGCATCATGCACAGCTGCAAAGGCAGCAAAAGCACAAGGTGCTGCATTTTGACATTTTAAGTGGAGCATTCCAAATTTAAATGTAACACTTGTACGCAATTTCACAACTTCCACTCACTAGCACTTTCAGCCACATGTTGCTTTGCACATGAATTGAAGGCAGACTAAGGAGACAGAAATCTTGCTAGATATATTACCTGTTTTTTCATTTGACTGACAAAAACATTTTTAAAAAATCCCTGAACACAAAACCAAGTATTAAGTCAACAAAATCGTGATCGCCTTTAGTGATTTTTGTTCTAACTTTTCTTCCTCTCCTTAATGTACTTGGCTATCTTTTTTTTGACAAAATAGATTCACAGTCTAAAAGATCTACACCATCTTAGTTCTGTTTTAGCTGCCGCCAAGTCCATAAAAAGCTTTTTCTTTATTCAATTTTTGTTTATTTTGCATAGCATTTCATTACAAAGTGTAGCAGCACAGCACTGTCAATGAAATCATAGCATGCTCAACAAAAAGTGTAGCAAAGTGTAACAGCATAGCATTGTCAATGACATTGTAGCATGATCAGCAAAAAGTGTAGCACTTAGCAGCTCTGCTACTATCAGGTAAAACATATCATTACAACTACTAGAATCTCTTCTGATAGTGATACTACTAATGACTATGATCACTTATTACTGTCCCTGAACCTGGGCCCTGATGGTACTGTTATAATGAACACAGACTCTGTTGTCTCCACCTCCGATGCTGATGGGTAAATGCCTTGGTTGTGACAGAGCTCTTCCCTAACTACCCAACAAATCTACTTATGAGTGAACATCTTGAGAGCTTTCTCTGTTTCTGAGAGTCTGCTCAAAGTGTTTCAGAAAAAAAAAAGAAGAGAAAAATAAAAACAAAGCCAAAAATCTCTAGTCCTCCATACCCCATTTCTTCAGCATCTCCTCCCTGTAAATACAGAAACAACTACCAAGAGTGTCCTGCCACTTTTTTCTTTCTAGTCCATATTTGTCTTTGTCTACATTCGACAATTTTGTTAAACAAAGACTCCCTGTGTTTGAAGACTCAATGCTTAACAATTCCTGGTGGTCGTTTAGATGCTCCGCTAGATCCCCACTTCCGATCCATCTCTCCCAACACCACTATCCCAACAGGCACAAATCTCCTCCTCACCCTCCAATACTCCTGAGAAATGAAGCATTAGTGATAGCATTAACATGTTGCCTCACACTGAAATGGAACTTTAAGGCATCATTCTTATCTCCACTGATCACTGCAAACAATTGTCTGAAATTCTGTGGCCCTTCATGCCTGCTCTCATGGTGACCTTATTTTTTAACTTGCCTTATACCTATTCTTGTGTTGCGTTTTGTTAAATGTCTATGTCACACAACAGTCTTTTCACTTAAAATATCCATTCAAAAATGCTCCATGCACTTTAGAACAATGTATACTTCAAGTCAGTATATTTTAAGTTAGGTCCAACCATACAATATCCACAGCAAAGTGTTGCACATTCAAACCATAGCACTGCACTGTTGATGGCATAACCGATGCACATTACTTGTCAGTGTTTGTTTTTTTTGCTGCCTGTCTTTTAATTGTCAGTATTGGGCTCCTACAGATTAAGTGGCAATAGAATACCTCTATCCCAAGCAAAGCGTTTAGCATGTACAGAGTTTAAAGCTTGAAGGTACAGTTCTTATTTGCGACTGTACTGTCAAGCAAGACAGAGTCAGGTGTTTACCACTACCAGCAAACATGTTTACTGGTTCATGATGTAAAATGTAAGAAATGCATTTCACCAGTAAAAAGCATACCATGCGTGAAATGAGTTCATGGGTGAAACATCTTTGTAAACTGTCTTACAAAAGCATGTACAGTAAGAACACAGAAAACTCTGTGCTGCATGCTTATTTTCTGCGCAAAATATTGTTTTCACGAAAACCTTTTATTAGCCCAAAATTTTCATGGCTAGTAAGTTCCTGGGGACTGACTTTGGATGGATGTGGCAACAGTCTCCCTCAAGAGGGAATGCCCACTCATGCTGGCTCTGGAGGTTCATAAGTGACGTCCCACATACGATGGATCAGAACAAGAACCACTGAACATTAACAAAAAGGCTTCAATCAGTGATGTCCCACATATGATAGATCAGAACAAGAACCACTGAACATTAACAAAAAAGCTTCAATCAATGACGTCCCACATATGATGGATCATCAGAAAAACCACTGACTATTAACGAAAAGGCTTCAATCAATGATGTCCCACATATGATGGATCAGAACAAGAACCACTGAACATTAACAAAAAGGCTTCAGTCAATGACGTCCCACATATGATGGATCAGAACAAGAACCACTGAATATTAACAAAGAGGCTTCAACAAACAAGTGGGGCAAATTCCGCTCTGACAAGAAAACCTAACACAGAACAACCCCCATTCAAGACTGGCACAGCCCCTCAAACTTGAATAAAGTCAGACAAATACATAGATGAACAATCTAATAGTGGGGGAAAAAACAAGCGCAGGCCAACAACTGAACTGTCTTCATAGTAATGACTTGGCAAAGATTTGGACTTAAGGAGGGGGGGGGGGGGGGGGGGGGGGGGCAGGAATTTGAAGATGGAGAAACTGGGAACATGAAATGAAGAAAATATGTTACAGATATGAAAACCCTTCACTAGCTGCATAAGGGAACCACAGCAATCCCTTTTGAAGGCAGATATATTTGTATTGCCTGCTCCGAGGCCTTTCGTCTGCTGGGTCAGAACTCATCAGGGAGACACGGCTGGTTGTGTCTGCGCTCCTGGCGTCAAATAGAGACACACCACAGTCCATAATACTGTGGTGTTCTCATCACCAAGGGTGCAAAAAAGAATCCAATAGGGGAGGGCAATCTCTATTTGACGCCAGGAGCGCAGACACAACCAGCCGTGTCTCCCTGATGAGTTCCGACCCAGCGGACGAAAGGCCTCGGAGCAGGCAATACAAATATATTTGCCTTCAAAAGGGATTGCTGTGGTTCCCTTATGCAGCTAGTGAAGAGTTTTCATATCTGTAATATATTTTCTTAATTTCATGTTCCCAGTTTCTCCATCTTCAAATTCCTCCCCCTCCCCCTCCCCCCCCCCCCCCCCCCTCTCCCTCCTTAAGTCCAAATCTTTGCCAAGTCATTACTATGAAGACAGTTCAGTTGTTGGCCTGCGCTTGTTTTTTCCCCCACTATTAGATTGTTCGTCTATGTATTTGTCTGACTTTATTCAAGTTTGAGGGGCTGTGCCAGTCTTGAATGGGGGTTGTTCTGTGTTAGGTTTTCTTGTGGGAGCGGAATTTGCCCCACTTGTTTGTTGTTTACTGTTCCCTGCCTCATTTCATTTCCAATCATGTTTCGATTAAATTGAGGTTATTTGTATTTGTTTCTGTCCGTCTGTGTGTTTGTCTTTTGATCTCCCTTGCATCTTTGGGTGGATCCTCAAGCGTAGGCTCAAAGATTGTCCCCTACATTTTATGCTATTTGCATAATGTCTTTAGTTTTTCAGCAACTTTTTTCCTACCCACACTTTCGTTTTGTTTCATTTACTACTCTTCAGTGGCTGCTTTGGGGGTGCTATTGGATTCTTTTCTGCACCCTTGGTGATGAGAACACCACAGTATTATGGACTGTGGTGTGTCTCTATTTGACGCCAGGAGCGCAAACACAACCAGCCGTGTCTCCCTGATGAGTTCCAACCCAGCGGACGAAAGGCCTCGGAGCAGGCAATACAAATATATCTGCCTTCAAAAGGGATTGCTGTGGTTCCCTTATGCAGCTAGTGAAGTGAAGAGTTTTCATATCTGTAATATATTTTCTTAATTTCATGTTCCCAGTTTCTCCATCTTCAAATTCCCCCCTCCCTCCCCCCCCCCCTCGTTAAGTCCAAATCTTTGCCAAGTCATTACTATGAAGACAGTTCAGTTGTTGGCCTGTGCTTGTTTTTTTCCCCCACTATTAGATTGTTCGTCTATGTATTTGTCTGACTTTATTCAAGTTTGAGGGGCTGTGCCAGTCTTGAAAGGGGTTGTTCTGTGTTAGGTTTTCTTGTGGGAGCGGAATTTACCCCACTTGTTTGTTGTTTACTGTTCCCTGCCTCATTTCATTTCCAATCTTGTTTCGATTAAATTGAGGTTATTTGTATTTGTTTCTGTCCATCTGTGTGTTTGTCTTCTGATCTCCCTTGCATCTTTGGGTGGATCCTCAAGTGTAGGCTCAAAGATTGTCCCCTACATTTTATGCCATTTGCATACTGTCTTTAGTTTTTCAGCAACCTTTTTCCTCCCCACACTTTCGTTTTGTTTCATTTACTACTCTTCGCTGGCTGCTTTGGGGGTGCTATTGGATTCTTTTTTGCACCCTTGGTGATGAGAACACCACAGTATTATGGACTGTGGTGTGTCTCTATTTGATGCCAGGAGCACAGACACAACCAGCCGTGTCTCCCTGATGAGTTCCGACCCAGCGGACGAAAGGCCTCGGAGCAGGCAATACAAATATATCTGCCTTCAAAAGGGATTGCTGTGGTTCCCTTATGCAGCTAGTGAAGAGTTTTCATATCTGTAATATATTTTCTTAATTTCATGTTCCCAGTTTCTCCATCTTCAACCCCCCCCCCCCCCCCCCTCCTTAAGTCCAAATCTTTGCCAAGTCATTACTATGAAGACAGTTCAGTTGTTGGCCTGCGCTTGTTTTTTCCCCCACTATTAGATTGTTCGTCTATGTATTTGTCTGACTTTATTCAAGTTTGAGGGGCTGTGCCAGTCTTGAATGGGGGTTGTTCTGTGTTAGGTTTTCTTGTGGGAGCGGAATTTGCCCCACTTGTTTGTTGTTTACTGTTCCCTGCCTCATTTCATTTCCAATCTTGTTTCGATTAAATTGAGGTTATTTGTATTTGTTTCTGTCCGTCTGTGTGTTTGTCTTTTGATCTCCCTTGCATCTTTGGGTGGATCCTCAAGTGTAGGCTCAAAGATTGTCCCCTATATTTTATGCCATTTGCATAATGTCTTTAGTTTTTCAGCAACTTTTTTCCTCCCCACACTTTCGTTTTGTTTCATTTACTACTCTTCGCTGGCTGCTTTGGGGGTGCTATTGGATTCTTTTTTGCACCCTTGGTGATGAGAACACCACAGTATTATGGACTGTGGTGTGTCTCTATTTGATGCCAGGAGCACAGACACAACCAGCCGTGTCTCCCTGATGAGTTCCGACCCAGCGGACGAAAGGCCTCGGAGCAGGCAATACAAATATATCTGCCTTCAAAAGGGATTGCTGTGGTTCCCTTATGCAGCTAGTGAAGGGTTTTCATATCTGTAATATATTTTCTTAATTTCATGTTCCAGTTTCTCCATCTTCAAATTCCCCCCCTCTCCCCCTCCTTAAGTCCAAATCTTTGCCAAGTCATTACTATGAAGACAGTTCAGTTGTTGGCCTGTGCTTGTTTTTTCCCCCACTATTAGATTGTTCGTCTATGTATTTGTCTGACTTTATTCAAGTTTGAGGGGCTGTGCCAGTCTTGAATGGGGGTTGTTCTGTGTTAGGTTTTCTTGTCAGAGCAGAATTTGCCCTACTTGTTTGTTGTTTACTGTTCCCTGCCTCATTTCATTTCCAAAAAAGGCTTCAGTCAATGACGTCCAACATATGATGGAACCACTGAATATTAACAAAAAGGCTTCAATCAATGACCTCCCACATGCGATGGTTCAGAACAAGAACCACTGAACATTAACAAAAAGGCTTCAATCAATGATGTCCCACATATGATGGATCAGAAGAAGAACCACTGAACATTAACAAAAAGGCTTCAGTCAATGATGTCCCACACATGATGGAACCACTGAACATTAACAAAAAGACTTCAGTCAATGACGTCCCACATGCGATGGTTCAGAACAAAAATCACTGAATTAAAAAAAAAAAAGACTTCAGTCAGTGATGTCCCATAACTTATGGATCAGAACAAAAACCACTGAATTTCATAAAAAGAGTTCAGTCAGTGATGTCCCACATATGATGGATCAGAACACGATGGACTGAATACTAACAAAAAGGATTCAGACAGTGATGTCCCTCATATGATGGATCAAAGTGAAAACCAATGATGTGTAATTTCTCTTATGACAGGATGGTCTATGACATTCTGATACTGACAGGTCACTTTGAAGCACGGTTCCTCAGACTGCAATAGAACAAGCCTGGAATGGTGCTGTACTGGGCATGTGGACTAGGTGCTGCTTGAGGCACGTCATGAAGAAGGCACAGATAATAATACAGCATAAACAAATAAGTCACAAACAACGTTATCACTACAAAAAAAAGTCAACAACACCCATGACAAAGTACCTTCACTCCTGCAGGCATCTCTTGTCGCCAGCGCAGCGCTGCCACGAAGGCCAACGTAAGAACGGCCAGAGGTCCGGCCCCTGACCACTCAGCCTTCTTGCTGCCAAACACGGCCAGCAGGGCAAAGCCCATTAGCATGGCTGAGCGGAACAGCACCAGGTGTTTCTGCATATGCAACAACAACAGCAACAAAATACACACCTTTCCTATTTTTCATTGTCTGAGTACAACATAGTTGGTTTCAAAGTGAGGGACGGCAGCTCTAAACTGAAACAAATTTAAATGAAACATTATTATTGTTCTGCTAGACAAAAGGGACGAACTACAAGACAAAACATGACACGTTTTGACCATTTTGGTCTTCTTCAGGCAAGATAAACAGCATTCAGGACAATGAAAACGAACAATGAGTAACTATTTGTCTTCTCAAATTAGGTGCAAAATGGACATTGAAGAAAACCAAAGAGGTCGAAATGTGTCATGTTCTGTCTTGTAATTTGTCTGTCCTTTTTGTCTGGCAGAATGATCATAATTTTTCTTTCACATTTGAGTACATTATGTATCTATCTGACCTTATTATAGATGCACCCCAACGTCTGGCCAGTTAAACACTGTAGTCATCAAAGTTTCCCAATCTTTGGACACAAGAATAAGGTCTAAATAAGCAAAATGTGCATTCCTTTTTCACACTATGAATCTACAGATAGTATGGATAAAAGAGTCAAGAGGATTCAACTAAAACACCACCAACACCATATTCCATTCCACCGAACGAAACCATCCACATACACCTCTTCTCCTAGGATTTCAAAATATTTCAACGGTCTGGGGTAAATCCAAAATCTCCATTCTTATGATAGACAGAGAACCAATTTTTTTTTGCATAAAAATTTAAAAATCTGCATAACCATGGTAGACTAAGCACCAATAAAGCTATCTTTACATAAAAGTTTTTGAAACCTGTGTAACTATGGAAGACTAATTACCTATAAAGTTAATTTTGCATAAAACAACAACAAACAAAATTAAAAAAAACATGTCAACTTTCACTGTTTTATGGATAAGCTGCAGAACAGGTGAAAGTTGACAGGGTTTTTTTTTTGGGGGGGGGGGGGGGGGGGGGGGGGGGCTAAGATCATTCAATGGTGACCTGTGTGTGGGAAAAGATCACAACTGCTTACAAAGCTGGACTTTTCAGGTTTACTGTCGCAGACGTACTCTCCTTCCAAATGTGGAGTTTGACCAGTTTGAGACTCTGGGGTTGTCTGTGACCACTGAACATTTCTATGGAGTGCAACTATAAATTCAACACCTTGTTGACAAGAACATGACATGTCCAGATTTTGGAGTTATTGAGAACACAAACTGTATAATGGATAGGTATGGCAATCTTCAATCCAATAATATTTATGTTGAACAAAAAATTAAAGTGGACCAATCATATTCCTCAACAGTGAAATGTTGTTGAAGTATTCTATCAGTGCCTAATCCACATGGGTGCCCTATTTTAAGATATACCTATTTGTTAAAAAAAAAAAAAAATGGAATCTGTCCTTTACAAAAATAGCATCTACTGGAAACTGTGATACTGTCTGAGGAAAACCACCGTTGCAAAGGAAGATATCTGTTTGAAATGTACTATAACTTGAAATGGGCTAATGTCAAGAAAATAATGATAGTGTCAAACAATTTTCAGTCTTCATAATCTATTTCACACTGGGAAGAAAACCTAATTTGATTTCAGTAAATTAAAAAGAAAAAAAACATGAAAGAGTATATGATTATAATCAAAGCTAAAATTTGTTTTCAAATTTCTATGAAGTGCTGTTTTCATGGCAATTTCATTTTGATTTGTTTGCGATAAACAAATGATCAGATATGTACAGTTTGATGGTTTTCTTCCACATGATAAAAAAAAGCAAAACAATGAAAAGTTCTGAGTTTGGACTCGTTGAACCTATACAGAAATTAAGAGGAAAATGGGAGGTAAAACAAGAAAGTAATACCTACACTCTTTTTCTGAGGCACATACCACAGGATCATGCCCATCATGATGCCAACCAGTACCCCAACTATCGCCTCCAAGGGGCCTTTGAACAAGTTCCAAACCAAGTCCCCTGCAATGGACACAGACATAAAAAAAACAGGTTTACATTACTTCCTTAAAGCACTACCTCTTTCTAACATTGTCTATTTAATCAAAAAGAAATTAATGTGCCACTGGTGAAAAGTCAAGGACCAGCTTAAATTTTTCAGCAATGTTGAGCTAAAAATGTGCAAAAAAAGAATAAATGCTTCAACAGAATAAAAACTACACCACCTGAGACCTTATGCTGTCCACATGAATCACCCATCTCCTGTCTGCTTATCAGATCACTGTTCAGACTACAGGACCACATCCAGGAAAATCACAGTGGTTTTACCCATTGCCAAACCAATTATAAGCTATTTCAGCCACAGTGGCAATGCACGATGCAGGTAGAGGGGGGTGTCCAGTGCTGTCCCTGATCACCCTCTGTTCAGTACGATACTGCAAGCAAGAGCCAGTTACTGGGGCTGAGATGTGACATGCCTCTGACTAGACAACTAGAATTCTCTGTTTTTTCTGGTGGTCCTTGACTTTTTACTAATAGTTTAATACATCTTTCCATTCCAAGACAAATACATTGTAGGGATACTGTGACAGGAACAAGAACTGTAAATTTGCTGCTTTTTTTTTGTTTTGTTTTGTTTTTCTTTCTTTCTAGTTTTTCAAAGCATGGAAGATGTCTGGCCGTACCCTTTATCTCCCAATGTGTCCAGTCACATGTTGGGTAATTCTGTGTTTCTATGACTCACTGGTATGGACTTAAATCCTAGCATATTTGATGCATGCACATGATCTTCAGCTTGAATGTACACATGGAAGACATTCAGAAACACAGATATACACATACAACGACCTTGGCCATGGGGAAAAAATCCTCATTCACACTTTACCCATCAAGTACTGCCAGGATCTGAACCTATGACTCTTGGATTAAGAGTCAAATGTTCTAACTACAGGGCTGTCAACTCCCAAAAGACAACACCACAAGAAAAGCAACAAACCACAACAAATGGAGAAAAACAAAGACCCAAACACTGAACAACCGACAACATGTCCTTTGATCACATTGAATTACCAACTCAAGCTGAGACCGAATTTTATGACAGGTGAACACATTAGTAAAAAAAGACAAAGAGAACTAAAAAAGGAAGAAAAAAAGAAAAACTCACCTGAAGAAAATGTGATGCCCAAAAGCACCCCAAACCCTGTGATGGCCAGCACATCATCAATGCTGGCTGCTGCTAGAACCAAGGTGGGAATCCCTTTGTCTATGCCGTATCCTCGATCTGACAGACTCAGCAGAGACGGTACCACCACGGCTGGGGACACAGCTGCAATGATAAACCTGCCAGCCACAGACATTTATGTGGACATGCAGAGACACAGATCTATGCAGGTATGGAGACACACACACACACACACACACACACACACACACACACACACACACACACACACACACACATACAGCCGTTGCCTTTAAACCACAGACTTCACAATCCACCCATAGGCTTGCCATGAAAACTTTCAAAGTAGGGCCAGTACAATTAAACCACGGACTTCACAACCCACCCACAGGCTTGTCATGAAAACTTTCAAAGTAGGGCCAGTACAATTAAACCACAGACTCCACAATCCACCCATAGGCTTGTCATGAAAACTTTCAAAGTAAGGCCAGTACAATTAAACCACAGATTTCACAACCCACCCACGGCTTGTCACGAAAACTTTCAAAGTACTCAACAAACACCATCATCAACAATCAACACTGTCCACTAACACTGTCATGAACCTTAGGCAAAGGGACAACGCACACACAGACACCACAAGCCTTCTTACCCTAACATAAAGCCCCACTGCCAGGGGAAGTCGAGGATAAGGTAGGCAGCAATGCCATCAGTGAGCGCCTCCATCAGGCAGGGACAGAAGGACAGGCGGACGACGACGAAGGAGAGACGACGCAAGGCCTGTGGGTCCAGGCCCAGTCCCGCACGAATCAGAATGATGGCCAGGGCGATCTGCCTGCAAGTGCCCAGCTGGTTTGTTGGGTGGTTGGATCATACTGACCATAGGTTGGCTGGTTAGTTGGCTGATTGACAATCTGATGGCTTAAAAGTTAATGTGGGGGGCTGGGTTGGATGGGGGGGGGGGGGGGGGGGGGGCAGGCTGCCTGAATTTGCTGCCAGGTGTGGGACATTGAGTCATGTTTAAGTGACGGATTGACTAACTGACTGATTTGTTGGCTCATTTGATCATTATGATAATAGGTTGGCTGGTTGGTTGGTTAACTGGCAATTTGATGGCTTGAGAGTAAAGCGGTTGGGAGGGGGGGGGGGGGGGGCAGATTACCTGAGTTTGCAGCAAGGTGAGAGGCTTTGGGTCATGGTTTAGTCACTGGCTGACTGACTGACTAATTTGCTTGAATGACTTCTAACCCTCAGACTGACTAATGGATGTTGTTTTTGTTGTCATTGTTGTCGTACCCTGGCTTAAAGACTCCAGGGATCATCCAAACAGCCGAAGTACCTGAACACTATGGTACAAATGCATCAGCTGGGAGAGAACATTACGTGTGTGACAGTTTTTGATTACTCCGCCACATGGGCAGCCACACTCCGACTTCGGGGGAGACTAATGGATGGATGAATGGATCCGTGAGCAAATAGACATTGTTGCAGAGATTTATAGATGCGATGGATGGATGGATGAAAGTTATTTTGACTGTCTGAATAGCTGGATAGTTACCTCAGCAGTAACAGACAGTGACAGGAGGATTTATAAAGTGTGGTAATGAAGCAGAAGAGAGACTGGAAGGTTGAGTGTAAAGGTGAAGAGGTGTGGGTAGAAGACATTGAGATAAAAAAAAAAAGTAACCCAAAACAAAAAGGACCCCCCAAAAACAAAACAAAACAAAACAAAACAGAACAAAACAAACCACACAGGTAATTTTCTGTACTTGAATGATTGCCCTGCCAGTTTACACAATCATGCTAAAGCAGAGTACCTGACATGCATGTGGTGTTAGGTGTACATGACAAATTGCTTTCAAGTAGATACAGAATATTTGGAGACACTTTACATGGAACGCCCACTCTCTAGCACTCACTCTGTCTCTTTCTTTCTGTTCTAAAATCCTTCACTTACTTCATTCGAAATTTTACAGCACTAACAAGATTTCATCACGATCACTGACACAAGAGAAGAACAGACATTTTTGATTGATGTACATGCAAGCGCCAATGCATGCAACCACATCATTTCAGTGGTATAGCTTTTTCACACACACACACACACACACACACACACACACACACACACACACACACACACACACCATGAAGGCAAGAAGAATTTTCAGCCTGACTTACCTGCATCCTGATCCCCACTGCTGATCAATATCTTTGGCAATATCTATTCCAGGAACATTGCCGAGTATTCCTCCCACAATGAGCATGCCTGTCACATTTAAAAAGATCATTTAAACAGGAAGAAAGAGAAGGATAGAAAAGAAAAACAGACAAAGAAAAGAAAAAGGAAATATGGTACAAAGTGCACTTGTTGCAAATACACAGGATGCACACATGTAGACGCCAATGCTGTTCACACACACACACACACACACACACACACACACACACACACACACACACACACACATGCACAGACAGACAGAGACACAAATGCTACAAATATATTTAAACACACACACACACACACACTTAAAAGCTACTGTGATGGTCATCATTTATGATGAGGGGAATGGGGTGGAAGTAATAAGAGATTGGAGGAGCCCCCACCCAACCACATCCAAAACGAAATCACTACATGAAAACCTTAAGACAATTTTCATCAACAGACTTGGAAACAACACCTTCATTTGTAAGAGATGTTTAGATTCACAGAAGAAGAACAGCAATTAACTGTTCCTGACAGTGAAGAAAAAGCAAGCAAAATATGGAAAAAAGGAAAAAAGAGGACTATTACAATATTCAAACAAACAAAACAAATGGCAGTGCCAGACCGACACACCAAACATGGATAAATCATGGGCATGATGCCAATAAAATCATTCTAACAAAACTTAAAAAATGATATACTCATATCTTCAGAACATCAGAAAAAAGGTCAAAATGAGAGAGAGACACACCACACATACTTAAATGTGCTTATCTGCACACGCATACATAAGATAATAAAAATAAGGCCAAGAATGACAACTGAAACAGCAAGCAGTAGCATCATGAGGTCATGATCGTCACATACATGTCTCAAACTAATAATAATCTTCTTCCACAGCATGGGCAGTAGTAACATCACCATAATCAACACAATCCCCACAAGCAGTAACAACAAATGAACACACAAGGGATAAGCAAGTTGGCACTGAGCTAAGCACAGGATGCCAAGATTGGCCTCTGACACATTTGCCCATTCCATACACAACACTTGACAGTTTGAGAGACCAACTGGCACAGTAGCACACCATAACTTGGTTAGCTCCCAACCTCTTTCATCTCACATTGTAAATGTGTCACATCACTAAGAACAGGCCAGGTTCAAGCAACTGAGATCTTTTTGACATCTAGTTATTTTAAATTATATTTTTTACACAAATCCTTCACGGATGGTGGGTGTGTGGCGAAATTATCAACGCTAAGTTAGATTTCTGACAGTCGTTTTAAACAGAGAGCTGCTTTTCATTTAGGTAGTCAAAAACATTTAAGAAACAATTGTAATAGTGCAAGCAAGACAGTGTGCATGGGCCACAGGTGGGAAAAAGAAGGGGACTGAGGGAAGGGTGGGTGGGGGTGGGGGAGAGACAGAGGAGGCAGAGGCAGACAGACAAACAGTGAGAAAGAGAGTGAAAAAGAATCAGACAAGGACAGTGGGACTAAGAAATGTATACACACACACACACACACACACACACACACCCACACCCACACCCACACACACACCCAAACACAGTCTCTCTCTCTCACCTACACGCACTGAGTAACTACAACTTACAAGCGTCCACAGCACATTATTCACATCTTCATTCATCTCAAAGACCAACCACTGACAACCTGCCAGAAGGTAGAAGGAACACACAGACTCTCAACAGATTACTCCAAGTCACCGTTGATGGACAGCGTGACGCACATCCCATCTGTCACCTGTCCCCACCATTCAATTTTCTGTCTCCTTCATGCCCTCAAGACTCCCTGTTCTGGGCTTATGGTGCGTCATGGGTGTCAAAAAGGGGACTTTACGAACTTAAGAGTTTCCTTCTACATAGTGGAAGAAAACACCCAATGTCATCATGAAAATGATTGATCCTTTGCACGGGAAAATATCAACATTTGCAAGTAAACTCTTTTCTCATGACAAAAATGATGTCTGGGTAAAAAATCTTGTATGCTGGGAAACAATGCAGACAAACTACTCTTCTGTCAAATGAAATACACAACATTAGTTTTGCCTGGAAAACACTGCAGATAGTGGCTCTTCTGTTATGTGAAAATGACATTCTTTCACACCTGAGAACAATAGGGGTACACAACTTTTTTGTCATATGAAACTAAAGTTGGCAACAGTAGATAAACACTGTTTTTTTTCCTTTTGACAAAAAGACATCTCCGGCAAAAATCTTCAATACAGACTGTACATAAGGATGCTTAACCTTAACCCCAATGTGTTTTTATCACATTTTGGCAGGTAATCCATCTTCACCAGAAACTCCGACCATAATACCGGTATCAACTCACATCCATGGTTGTGCACTGATGGTTTCAAAAAGGTAAACTAATAATCAAACTCAAAGTCAATCCTCCTTCCGCCTCCCCCCTCCATCCCACCAAACCAACCCCCTTATTCCCTTTTAACTAAACACACCTTGTCACCAATATGTCTGCCACGGTGTATTCCACTGTTTGGTCTGCGTATGCAGCCTCATGCGCGGAATGCAGGTCTAGACCTAGGAGTTGTGTCCGATTTTTCCAAGTTTCCAGATGAGCCTCCATGGACCTTTTCCACACCAAAAATTTGTTTTGATCTTGCAGCTTTTCGCAAAGAATGTACCAGCTCTCTGGCATACAAGGCCTTGTATGCTGATCTCTGTTCGAAATTCCCATCCTATCGGAAAATTTTCACTGACGGTTCCAAGTCTGACGATGGAGTGGCCTGTGCAGCCTATTGCCCTGGTGCTCCTTCTCAAATACTGTTAGAACATATACCTCCAGATGCTTCTGTCTATTCTGCTGAACTTACTGCTCTGGTTCTGGCGCTGAGGATAATCTCACAATCTACAAAGAGGGACTTTCTGGTTCTGTCGGATTCGCTGTCAGCTTTGGAGGCCATAGCTGGCCGCAACCTTCAGCATTCAGAACTTTTACACTTCTTTGAACTTTTTAGCAAGTTGAAAGCGGATGGTTACAACATTATTTTGGCTTGGGTTCCTGGTCATGTTGGCATCGGAGGGAACGAAATGGTTGATTGTTTAGCCAAGAATGCCACAAGAGAGAAACTGTCCAACATATATGTCCCCAGCTCAGAACTGAAATCCAAAATTAATGATTATGTGAGAGACCTCTGGCAGGAGGATTGGAATACACAGACGGA
>CM065715.1:87571805-87596805 GCA_033310375.1 Conus canariensis
CTAGCAGTAGTAACATACATTCATGCAAGGATACATCTGTGGATGTACATATGTACACAGTTGCTGGCTAGCATGCACACACACACACACACAGACACACACACACACACACACACACATGCTCACACACAAACACACACACACATGCTCACACACAAACAAACACACACACAAGCACACACAGAGGCATAATTCAGGCACAGACTCACATTATATGCACACTCTCACTCACTCACACACACACACACACACACACACACACACACACACACATCTGACTGACCTGAGCTTTTCATTCCACCAGTCACCGCTTTCAACAAATGTCTTAATGACACTTGCATATTTTCATTACATCTTCACTCACTGCATAGGTATAACTAGTGACAGACTGATGAATGCTCATGCTTCATCTGTGACACCTGCCTGGTGTTTTAATTAATGAATGAACCATGCCTCCAGAAAACATGAGTTGAGTTTTATATCACACTCTCATTGTCATATTGCAGTAGCTCTACTGTTTGAAAAAAAAGTCCAGTGGAAAAGCATGAAATGGAAATTGTTTTGAAATTTTAGAAGTGCTCATAAATTTAACAGCTAGCAAAAGATTTTTTTTGTATATACATGGTACAGTAATACCAACAAACCTAAATTTGGTAACATGCCAAATACACAATACAAATGTATCTTATTTTGTGTGAAACAAATGTGAATTTGCATCTTTTTTTTTGTGTGTGTACAGTATTTTGGTTTTTTTTCTTGGGTGATACTGGCAGTCTGTTTCAGTCACAGGAATTTGGTACTCAGTAAGCATTAAATATAAAGCTGTGTACATTTTTTTTAACCTCCCAAATCAGCCTGCCTTAGAAATTAGTTTTCACCACAGCATAAAAACAAAAATTCAGCAATCGCATCCGAAAGTGAATACAATGAATAAGATCAGGCTGTACACATTTCAAATCAAGATTCAGCCTTGACTGCACGAACTCATACCGACTTCACTCATTCAAAGCAGTTCTACAAAAAAAAAAAAAAAAAAAAAAGAACCATTGTAAAAACGCAACTAAATACCACCATCCTATGCAAGAAGCTGCAAGAGGAGAAATAAAAGTTACCTGGTGCAGACTAGGACCAGGAGAGGAGACACAACCCCATTGAATGCTGTCCACTGACCAGAGCAGAAATCAGGAGCCAGGAAGAACAGGAGTGACAGAGGAGGAAGAAAAGGAACAGAGAAAGGTTGTTGTCACCTCACTCTGAAAGCAGTGAAAGGTTGGCCTCCCCAACAGGGGAAGCGGAAGGGAAGGGGGATAGGGGAAAGGCAGGAAGGGGGAGGGGTGGGGGTAGGGATGGGGCAAGCAAGGTAGAGGTAGAGGGTGACACAGCATGAAGAAAGGGGGAGGGTCTGAAGGCAAAGGGGCGGGGCTTAAATGTGGGTGGAGGGATTAGACTGGTTATGATGATGAAAGTCAGAGATGTGGGGTTGGGGGGGGGGGGGGGTGGAGGGGTGGTGATCCTGGAGGAAAGGGAGGGAAGAAGAATCATGGTGATAGTGTGTGTAGGGGAGTAGGGAAGGAGGAGGGGGGGGGGTGGGCAGGGGGGGGGGGAAGGGGGGGGGTGCAGAGCTTCAGGGGGTGGGGTTAAGGTAGAAGGATGGAAGAGTGGGGAGGGGGGAGTGGATTGAAGGGTTTTGGGGGGAACTGGTCCCAGTTAGAAAAGTGTGTGTGTGTGTGTGTGTGTGTGTGTGTGTGTGTGGAAAAGTGTGTGTGGTGTGTGTGTGTGTGTGTGTGTGTGTGTGTGTGTGTGTGTGTTGTGTAGTGTCTGAGTGTGTCTGTGTGAGTGTGTGTGTGTGTGCAGATGTGAACAAGCGCACACACTTCATATGAATGCTCAGGGAGAAAGAGAGACAGTGTGAGCCAGCAAGCCAGACAGAGAGAGAGAGAGAGAGAGAGAGAGAGAGAGAGAGAGAGAGAGACAGACAGACAGACAGACAGACAGAGAAGAAACAGAGTCAGAGAGAGAGAGAGAGAGAGAGAGAGAGATCTGCAGAGAAAGTACAGAGAAGCAGGCAGGCAGTCTAACACTCCAGTCTCACAGACACACCTGTAAACAGACCTGCACAGATTTATTCCAACTGAAGAAAAAAGGCTAAGAGCGCAAACAATGTGATGTACAATCCTAATAAAGTAAAGGGACTGTTTCCGGCATGTAACAAAGAGAGTACACAGGAGGAAATGAGAAGAGGGCCATAATGGGGTGATTTATTAAGATCCTACATAGACTTCGGACGACAGTGTATAATATGACAATAGCAAAAGAAGCATTGCATTGTATTCTGCTGCAGTGTGCATGAATTTAAATGATGAATTTATGTATATCTTAGATCTTGTATGCATACAGGTGTGTGTGTGAGTGTGTGTGTGTGTGTGTGTGTGTGTGTGTGTGTGTGTGTGTGTGTGTGTGTGTGTATGTGTGTGTGTGTGTGTGTGTGTGTGTGTATGCGCATATGTGCCCATGAGTGCGCATGAAAGCATGCATGTATGCACGCACGCCCAAACATATAAGCACTTACTTGTTTGGGCGTATGTGCGTACTTGCATGCTTGCGTGTATGTGTGCGTGTGTGTGTGTGAATTTGTGTGTGTGTATGTTTCTGTGTGTTCTTCAATTTAATGTCTATACACATAAGTGATTTTAGACAACGAAAAATAAATAAATAAACAAGGTAGAAAAGGAGGAAGGGAGGGGAGAAGGGGTGGGTAGACAGGCAGCTGAAGGAGATAAAGAGATAGAGAAACAGGGAGATAGAAAAAGATGAAGAGGTATAAATGGAAAACGGAAAAAGAGAAAAAGGAGGATCAGAATGAGAATCGGAAGAAAAAATGTTAACATGAATAAAAATTGCAACCTATAACATAACTAGAATAACATTTTTAAAAATCAAATGAACGCTAAAGGTAACAGGATAATAACATTTACACGTGAAAATAGAATTATTAAAGGAATCTAAAAATGGTACTCTGAACAAGTCCTAAAACAATGTCACAAATCAAAAGGGGTTTTATTAAAACCTCCTTCAGGGACTTTTCCGAAAAAGTAGGCAGATATGTTTTCATTTTTCTACAGTGGAAAAGTATATGTTCATTAGAAATTTTCCCACCACAAACACATGTGATGTGGGAAGTGAATTTCGTCTTAAAAGCATTAAGTTTGAATCTATAGGCAAGGGAAGTTAAAAGCCTTAAGTTAGACAATTGACCATACTTAGATATAAAAACATCTTCAAAACTCATTTGGTGGTCAGCAGGTAATGAGTGGCCAACATCTTCTTGTTTCTTTCTAAAATGCTTCCAGCAAGCATTCTGCAGTAGGCAATACCCTTCTTTCAGAGATAAAGGGATTTTCAAATTATATGCTTCATTTGTATAATCTGCAGAGTTTTTAGCTAGTTTATCTACGGATTCATTGAAATGTATTCCACTGTGTGAAGGCACCCAAAGAAAGGTAAGATCACTACCTCTTAGAATAAGGAAATGCACCAAATGATTAATCTCAAAAATCAAATCTTGTCTCACACTAGAATTTGAATTGCTTAAGGCATACAACACTGATTTTGAATCGACACAAAAAAGAATCTGAGTCACAGTTTTCGGAAAATCAAGCAAATAACGCAAAGCCATAAGAATAGCAGTTAATTCAGCTGTAAATATAGATCTGTGCTTTCCAATATAAAAACCTCTTTTGAGCTTTAAGTGGGGGATAGTGAAAGCAGCACCAGCTTCGTGATTTTCTAGAACTGAACCATCAGTATAAACTTCGAGATGATTTGGATAATTGAGAAATAAATGCTCATTCGCAACTGTGCCAATAAAATTTATATTCTCATTTTTCTTTGCATTGGTATAATTAATGTCAAAATGTCCTTTTTGTAATTCCCATGGAGGGATAACAGTACATGGATTACTACATTTTACCATATCTTCTAATTCTATTCCTGATTGTTGAAAAGTATCTAGAGTTTCAGTTTTTATTGTTTTAAGACATGATATGTTTTTGGCTCGTTTTGGGAAATCAACATCTGATCTTAAGCCAATTTCATTTTCGACATTGTTTTCACTTAAAGAGCCTTTTAACAAATATTTAGCGATGGCAAGCTGACGGCATTCATTTAAAGGAAGTACTCCTACCTCTCTATATGTTGCTATTGTTGATGTATGGAAAGGAACCCCCAAGGCCAATCGAAAAGCTTTACAATCCACGCTTTGTAATTTGTTTAATAAATATTTTGGAGCGGTGAAAAAAACTTCTTGACCATACGTAAGCCTAGAGCGAACAAGACTTATCGCTAGATGTTTTAGTACTCTGACATCTTGGCTCCAGTATTGCTTACTGATAACTTTTAAAAAATTTAAAGTCTTTCTTGCTTTAGATAACAAGTATTCAATGTGATAATTCCAGTTTAACTTAGAAGTAATATGAACCCCCCAAAACTTTACCCTTTGTTTATATTCCAAAATATCAGACCCAATATGGAGGGATGGTAAATTGGGTGGATCAGCACCATTGTTGAATAAAACCTGATGAGTTTTCTCAGTTGATAGAGTTAGTCCATTTTCAAACAAGTAGTTATTTAATTTATCTAATTCCATTTGATAAGCTTTTCTATAGTAATTTATATCTCTTTTTGGTGACTTCTTTTTCATGGACACATTCATCCACATGCAAATATCATCTGCATATTGTACTAAGTTGACATTTTCTGACAAACATTGAGGTAGGTCATGAAGTAATATATTAAAAAGATGAGGCGCTATTACCGAGCCTTGTGGAATACCCATTGTAGGCATGCGTGTAGTCGAATAGGAATTTCCCACCTTTGTTTGCATGCTTCTTTTCATCAATAAGTCTTTTATGTAAAAGTAGATGTTCCCAGACAAACCAATTTGTTTCAATTTATATAGTAATTTATTATGCCAAACACGATCATATGCCTTTTTTATATCAAAAAAGGTTGCTAGAATATTCTTTCTGCGAGCAAATTGATGCTTTACCTGTGTAGTCAATTTGACAAGATGATCAATGGTTGACCTACCCTTTCGGAAACCAGCTTGGTTTTTTGGGATCACTTTATTTTTATTACAATAGAATATTAGTCTGTTTAAAACTATCTTTTCCATAAGTTTGCCTACATGCGAAGTTAATGATATAGGTCTGTAATTATTCTTATTACTTTTCGTTTTTCCTTCTTTAGGAATCGGTATTATGATAGAATGTTTCCATATTTTAGGGTTTTGTCCCTGTTCCCAACACTTTTGAAATAAGTCGTGTAGCAACAGTACCCAACTGTCTGGCAAATGTTTAAGTAAGATATTAGAAATAGCGTTCATGCCTACTGATGACTTTTTATTAGTCAGGGAAAGTATAGCTTCTCTCAACTCACGTATAGTAATTGGAGCATTGACATAAAGATCATCTTTCCGCTGTGGATCTTGATAGTCATCATTTCTTTCTTCATTTTCCCTGAAAATTTTATGATTTTTTGGTAGTTTGCTTGCATTCATTATATCAGCAAACATATCTACAAATGATTCTGCCTTTTCTGAATTGCTTGGTAATTCATTACCATCACATTTGATTGGACAGTGTGGCAAATGAACACCATTTTTCATTTCATTAAACTTTTTCCACACCCTCTGTAAGTCTTTATGGGTATGTGTTTCATTGGTGCAGAAATTAGACCAATATTCCCGCTTGACTTTTGCAATCGTTCTATTACTCATGACATTTGCTTTCTTCATTGGAGCATGCGTTTTGGGTCCAGGATTTTGTAGGTATAATTTATATTCTTCTGTTTTCTTGTCAACTGCTTTCTGGCATTCATCATTCCACCATACATTCCCTGCATGTTTATCTGATTTGCGAGCTGCATATTTAGGAATGGCATAATCAGCAGCATTTAGTACTGTTTCCGTAAATTTTGAGTAATAAATGTCTATGTCATTATCTTTAATGCAATCTATGTTTTGTGCACATAAAAAAGCTCTAAATGTTTCCCAGTCAGCAAAGTTATAATTGTATTTAGGAATGACATCTTCATCTCTATCGCTAGATATTTGTTGATCATTGACAGTGGTAACAATGGGTATATGATCACTTCCAAGCGTGTCACAAAGTGGTTCCCATGTGCAATTATGGGCCAAAGCAGGGGATATTAAAGATAGATCAATGGAGGTGGCTCTATGATTTGCATTGTCTGGAATTCTAGTCACTCTTCCATCGTTTAAAAGGTAAAGATCTGAGTCTACTATGTTTTCTAAAAATCTGTGACTAGTGATAAAAGCACAATTTTTCTCCCAAAAAGGGGAGTGTGCGTTAACATCTCCACAAATCAGCCACTTTCTGTTTGGATTTTGTGTTGTACGAATCCATTCCGTGTTAATTTCTGTTGGGCATTTTGGTAAGTAGACAGAAACAACATTTATTATAAGTTGATCATTGAACTTTAGACTTGCAGCACATGAAAGAATATTAGGATCATTCTTAGGGGCTGGGGAATCGCACACTGTATACCGTATATTTTCATTAACGTATATAGCTGTCTTAATATTTTCTGTTTTATTTACTATCTCATGCACTGGTGGATAATAATAATTTACCAGTTTAGGTAGGCTGTTTTGGTTTACATTCAAAGATTGTAAAATCAGAACCTGGTACTTTGAAGAAACAAGATGTTGAGTTAAATAAGACAGGTTTGTTTTTATAGACCTGCAGTTCCATTGTAAAACCTTAATGGGAACTGACTTTGTCATGATAAGGAAAAAGGAAAGTGTGAAGAAATTCAGTTATTTGTTTTTAAAAATAACACGAATGAACCTCACGTAAAAATGATAAATATAACGCAGAGAAATACACTTGAATAAAAAAAAGGGGGAGTGGGAGGTGGAGGGGGGTGGTTGTTAATCAATCAACTAAACGAGAGATTATGATAACAATATTTCGCGATGGCAACAAGTCTCAAAACTATAATCCAAAGACAGTCAATAGCCAGTCATTGCACTGTTGAAGCTTATACAAAGCTAAGACAAGTACTAAGCCTAGACAAAATTTCTTATGGAAATGTAATTTTAGAGGAATCCTCAAGCTCAAGAAGTTCGAACATGTTCCATGATCTTCCGTATCGTGGGTAAGGAGGGTATCTGCGGAGGCTAGGCTGTTGGGGTGAATGCCAGTGCTGGTGGTACATGGGAGGAGGAGGGCGTGATGTTCTTCGCGGTCTCTCCCAGAAAATGTCCCTCAGATGTCGGCCCACGTTGCCCGCCAAGATGCTGGAACCACGGGGGTTGGGGTGGATGTCATCCCTCATGAATTTGCCGTGGGTGGGAGAAGTTAGAGTGGTTGATGAAAGAGACGTTCTGTATGTTTCTCTGTGTGTGTGTGTGTGTGTGTGTGTGTGTGTGTGTGTGTGTGTGTGTGTGTGTGTGTGTGTGTGTGATAGAGAGAGACTCAGAGAGACAGAGACATAGAGAGAAAGAGAGAGACTCAGAAAGAGAGAGAGAGAGAGAGAGAGAGAGAGAGTGAGAAAGAGAGAGAGTCAGAGAGAGAAAGAGAGAGACTCAGAGAGAGAGAGAGAGAGAGAGAGAGAGAGAGAGAGTGAATACACTTAATTAAGGTTACAGTTGTTTGTATGAACTGTATCATCACAAAAGAGTTCACAAGATTCTTCAGTGTGAAGAGAGAGATCATTTACATAGATAGAAAATAAGAGAGGACCTAAAACTGAGCGCTGGGATACTCAATATTTGGCAGGTAATATATTGAATGTTGAAGAATTTGAACAGACAAATTGTTGATGATTGTCAAGGAAGCACGTTTCCTATTATGCCATGCAAAGATAGTTTTTTGCACAACAATTTGAGGTCTGTGACATAAAAAGCCTTTGCAAAATCAACAAACTATGCTCCACAATATTTATTTTCATTAGTATTCATATGCCAGTGTTCTACTAGGTTTGTTAGAGCAGTATGACACAAACTATATTTCCTGAAGCCAAACTGGCTGTCATTCAGTAGATTATGTGCCTCGAGATGGTTGTGAACATGTTTCTTTATGTGTTTTTTGAAGATTTTGGATAAAACTGGCAAAATAGATACTGGTCTGTAACTGGTTGGATTAGAATTGTCACCAGATTTGTAGATGGGTATGATTTTTGCCACTTTGAACTGTGTTGGAAAGTGACATTTTCCAATGCACAAGCTGCAGATGTAAACTGTTTCAGACATGATTGCAGCTGAAAGTTTTAGAATTTTGCTACCAATTCCATCCAGTCCATGACTTCCAGTCTCCTTCTGATGACACACAGAATAGTAAACATCAGTTACAGACATTAAGGGGATTGACAGTTGGGAATGAATATTCTTGGATTTGCAGAACAATGTTAGTTTTTCACAAGTAATTTAGTTGAGTGAGATTTTCATTCATTGTACGTTCTGCCACACTTGTAAAATGTTGATTGAGTTCATTTGAGGTGATGCTGCTTATGTGACATGTTAGATTTGCAATGTTGTATTCATTAGTTCATAGCTTTCCATATTGACTATGAATTTTGTCTGGATGAAACAAGATCTTGGTCTTATTTCTTTTGTGCAGCTCGTTTGAGTGAATTGACCTTATTGCGCTGTTTTTTTAATTCCTCTGACTTCCCTCCTATCTAAAACAGATCTTCACATCAGCATATTTCAGTTTGTATTTCTTCAGTAATCCATTTAGGTTGAGGAGTGTGTTTCACTCTACATGTTCTGTATGGAGCATGTCTATCATAAACAGTATTGAAAGTTCGTAACCAGTACTCCAGAGCGTCTTCTGGATTAGTACAATTGTAGACATCTGAAATTGGTGAGCAGGAGAGATTAGCAAGAAAGCTATTCTCCTCAAATCTTGCAAAGGATCTGTAGGTCACATGTTTGTGACCTGTTTTGGGGATTTTGATTCCATTTTTTGCCTGTGACACATACTGGAAAATGGTCACTGTAACCATTTACAGGGACATTTTGTTCAATGATGTTTTGTGCATCTGTGACATAAATGTGGTCAATTAGTGTTCTGCTGATTGCAGTTACACGGGTAGGGATGTCAATTATCTGAGATAAGTTGTATGAGGAGAATATTTCTGTCCATAACCTCGGAGGTTTCAATGCATCAATACTGAACCACCTAGCAGTATAATTTCGGTAGCACCAAGAGATGGCAGTGAATTTATCCTTCCAGTCCACATTTTCAGAGGAATTTCTGTAAATAATGGCAGCTCTGATTGGTTTGTTCTTTTCAGCCTAAGTTCTAGCCAGACTGACCTAATTTGAAAATTTTCAATGTGATGCAAACGGTGCGTATTTAAAGTTTCATGAGTGTAAACTAGTATACCTTTAGATTTGGGAAGCACTGGGTCTTTGCGAATAACATCATAGCCAGGGATGATGACATTATTGTTTAGGGACTATAGTATACCTGAGAGTCTGGATTCTGTAAAACCAAAGACATGAAATGGTTTGTCAGTATTTTGTAATACTGAGGATGCTTCAAGTAATTTGTTTTGAATACTATCAATATCTAGATAGCCTATGCGCAGTCCATGTTTTTGAGGCCACGCTGACAGTGACTTTACCATGGAGCATATAATAATGAAGGAAAACCTGACAAGAGATAGTGAGTGAGAGAATCAAACAGATTAGGTATATTGACACAATTATAAACTATGAATATACACAACTAAAACAGACTGGTAAAATACGACACAATTACTCCTGCAATACTCTTGTAAGTTGAATTCTATACACAGGAAATGGAAAATATAATAACAGTGTAGGTCACTCACTGTTTGATAACAAAGAAAGGAAAGGCTAACAAACACCGCCAGTGCAGGTCACTCACTTTACAGTTAGAAAAAAAAATAAAAGGAAAAGCAATTAAACAAACAACAAACAAGACATTTAGACCAAGTCTCTGTACCTCTATTACTTTTCTAGCACCAAAAGAACAGGTGCTGCGAATCTCCCGCCGTCCTTTCCTGCACTTTGATTCAGTCACGCAGTTTCAACACACAGCAGGAGGCTGCGTTAGTAATTAACTGGGGATGGGGGTGGATGGAATTCACTCAATATGATGCCTGACTGAGGATGTTTTCAGTTAACACTCGTCAAGTACTTCTTCCTGAAGAAATGTAGAGTTGTCTTGTTTTCTTAAAAAATACTAATAATGTAGTTCGCAACCACTTTTTCTTTTTCAGCTTGATCATATGTTGGTCGGCAGATTAGGATTTACACAGTCCACATTGGCAGTTCAAAGTTCAAGCTCTGCGCTTTCAACGCAAGTGGGGGCTTAAAATACATTCCTTTTTTTTTTTTTTTTATGATGCACATGTGTGCCTACACTCCCACAGATAGATCATATATCTACTTTACTGGCATGTCACTCAAGCACACACACACACACACACACACACACACACACACACACACACTGATGTAAGTCTAAGAGAACTGACCATAGTTTGGTGGCATTGGCATAAAGTGGGGCCACTGCCAAAAAGCAGGAGGGAAGCTACGCAGATAAAAAGGGAAGAACGTAGAAGGATACACTACAAACCACACACACTTCTCTTCTCTTCCTCACCCAGAGATACAGACATACTAAAACATTAACAAACTCTCTCCCTCTCTCTCTCATACACACACACACACACACACACACACACACACACACACACACACCTTTCTCCTCTTTCTCACCCAGATATATAGGCATACTAAAACATGTAACAAAATCTGTACACACACACACACACACACACACACATGTGCTTATAAACCACACATCTTTACCGCATTTGGCTTTCAGTGCCATTTCCTGCCATGTCGGAAGACAAAATGTCCACTTCGTTATTCATGGCTCTGCCGGTCAACCTCAACTGTCATTCACCAGTCTGTTTCCTGACATGACCATCACCTGAAAGAGAAGTAAACAGACGCCCTCACACCACGTTCCTGCTTCTCTCTTTCTTTTTTCCTCGCAGGTGTCAGGTCTGCCTTGTCTTGTAGCCTGTCTCCTTTCTATGTTCTATCTTCTTTTTTATGTTCTGTCTCCTCTTAAAGTTCTGTCAGTCTTGTTTTCATTTTACATGCTGTAGCATTACAGACACAGAGAAATGACAGTGTTTCTTGTTTTCTGTTTTTGCTTTACTTTCTGATTATTCAAGCATAAATGAGGAAAAGATTGCAGCACTGATGCAATATTCATGTTGGTATACACACGGGATGATGCTAATTGTCTTGTACTGGTCTGCAGTGTAACGCATTTCATTGCTTAACCTTATTGTGACAGAATGTGTGAAATATGGGCCGACTTTTTCCTGGGACAACATGTCACTTCACTATCTGTCTGCATTCCTGTTTTGTTGGTGTCTGCCTTTCCATGTTCCATCCACTGTTCTGGCTCCATTACATTAACGTTATATATGCAATTGTGTTGTGCCAATGGATAGTTCATGTAGATTTATCTCTAATGCACTGCATTATACTGAATCATATGATGTCCTGAAATAGTAATGTAATCTATAAATCTTATGGTCTAAGGGAACAAACTCTGGTATGTGTGCCACGCTGAATTTTATAGCAGTAACCCCTGGTTTATTTGTGTTGTAATTAGTAAAAACTTGAAATCGTTCAGTTCAAAGTGAACAAAATATCAAACTGTCCTCAAGCAACTCATCAGAGGAGGGACTGCGCTGCTACCAGGTCACTTTACTGGAGTACAGTGGTGCCTGTTCTGATCCAACATATGCAGGATAGTGGTTAGTGTGAGTGAGGATCCCCTTCTGGTGGGTGCCCATCCAGACGAAAGTCCCCATGAAACCTGCCGATACCGGTGACTTTGACACAAACTCATGAGCATGGACGTGGTTATAAGGTATCAAAACTGAGGTCACAACAAAAGCAGGGCATAAAGGGCCAAATAATCTGAGAACTTTTAGTATGATGATTCATGAGGATGAGGATGGAGATGACACTATCTGTCTAAATTTTGGGCAACTGTTAAACAGGGTTAAAATCCTTGATTCATAAATCTCTTTGTGTGTCAGTGTGGAAAAAGGAGGGACTGGTGGGAGAAGGATGTGAAAGGGGGTGGGGGTGGGGGGGGGTGGGGTGGGGGTGGGGGGGGGGCTTGAGGGGAGGAGGGGGTGGGGGGGGGGGTCTGGGGCAGAGAAGGCAGTTAGGAAAGTGTGACCTAACAAATGGATTGTAAATTTCGTGTTTACTGAACCAATGTCATGTTACAGTCTGAGTTTACTGATGTCCATGTGAAACAAAAATTCATTTATAAAACTTGCTATTCAGGAATTAAAAGCATTGTTTGCAAGACTGCACGTTATGGGAAATTGTGTTCAACACCCATGGTGATAGATGTCTGCTGGTGAAGGATGCTCACGAACGTTAGATCCAACATAAAGCAATTATCATCATAAATAAAACAATAAACACGGGCTTTACTATGTGGTGATTCGCAGTTGCATATATTTATATGATGGATCAGAACATTCACTGAATACCATCAAACCACTTAGCACTAATGCAGTGTGTCCTCTGGGTGGAAGGCTTCCCCCTGATGAACTGATACTGACTGAGCACTCTGAACAGACTGGACTGGATTGCAGGCTGATAACTGGGATAGGACCTGATTCATGTGTGAGGCTGTGTGTTCAGGAGCTGATGCAACAATATGAAAGTAATGTGTGCCACTGAGACAGCATGGGAGAGACAGAAGAAAAAGGTTTAAAACTATACTGAGGGCTAATAACAGGGTTGAAAGTAAACCCAATACTACATGCGATAGGTTCAGAATCTCATGCAGATCTGTGTTTCTGTTCTAATGTGTCTACACTGTATGGGTCTGATATTGCCTGAAACTGTACAGGTCTATTACTGTGCTGTGCTGCTTTAATACTGTTCACACAATAAATTCAAATTTGTAATCTGTGTGCATATTATTATTAGGCTGCATAAATTCCAGACATGTAATTATATTCTTTGTGAGTTAAATTTCATTTTAACATGACTGGTTCTTTTTTTTTACAATACAAAACATTTCCTTTCATTGCCAAGAGATAAAATGAGACCATGAGGACATGTCTTGTTATGTCATGATGACCTTAACCAATCTATAGTTTACTTTAACCACTCTTTTCATTTTAGACTTTGACAAAGACTTATATAATAACTATGCTGCATGATTTATATACATGAGTAGTACAGATCTAAATAATAATGCCCCCTCACTTGAACATTGAAAGCAGCCTAAATGATTAATAATAATAAAAGGGATAATTTCTATACGGCCTGTCCTAACAATGTAAGGTAAGAGTGCTTTACAAGTTTTCACATGATCCCCCCCTGGGTGGCCTCATTTCCGTTCGGCGGCCATTGTGGTCATGCGCCGACTATGAGAAGATAGGTGGTTTCTCATTCTTCATTTTCACTATCCTAAATGCTATTTGTTTTTGCCTGAATAAGACCCAAGAGGTCAAAATGCATTGTGTCTTGTCCTGTACTTTGTTTGTCTATGTCCTTGGCGGTAGGGTAACTAACCCCCTCTCCTTCTAAATTTTACTTCATTTTCCAACCTCAGTCACTCTATTTTGAAACTTAAGTTTTAACAAATCAACACACACACACACACACACACACACACACACACACACACACACACACCACACTCATTTTTGCATTAGTGAGTCATAAATATGTCCATGCACTTGCATGCATGCACTCACACACAGACATACATACAGACACACACACACACCGAGACAGACAGCGTCACATATAATATAAAACACATACACAGAGTGTATAACAAGGTGAACATCTCATTTCTACATGAACAAAGTGTGCAAGTGACAGGTAGCCATTTAGTAATATTTCAGGATGCATTCTGCAACTGGTTGTCAACAGATAAGTTTTAACTTACTAAGTGCAGATTTGAATTATTTTAGGTAAGCAAACACACATAGTTCAGGTGGCATTCTGCAACTAGCTTTTAAACAGGCAAGTTTAAAATTAAATATTTTAAATATATAATGGTATTCTGCAGCTGACTTCTAAACAGGTAAGTTTTAAGTGCAGACTTGAATTATTCTAGGCAAGCAAACACACATGCTTATAAAGTGTGCGCAGTAGCATGCCTTTTTTCACAGCCATATGCCTGGAGCTTTCTTTCTCGGTTTCACACACACACACACACACACACACACACACACACACACAAACACACACACATGTATGCATATAGAAAAGATCAATTGATACAAGGGCAGCAATTCAGTTAATTACATGAATAATAAAAGTTAGCGCTTACCCCCCCTCGATCTCTTTCCTCAAACAGCACAAGCAGAGGGTACGGCACTAAACAATGAAATGTCCAACCTTCACCTAACAACATGGAGCGTCTTCTCATCACGGATGAATATGCAGAGTGCAGCCACAGTCATAGTCACACTTGACCTCAGTGTACCTAAGTCGGTGTTCACATCGAACAATCATTCATTGTTCAATCATGATACAGTTAATCATACAATATTAATTAATCCTACAGAATACTGGACAACCAAGCACCAGCCATCAGTGTACTGATAACTCCGGCTGCTGACTGTGTTAAAAAGAGTCCTAATCGATATCCGAGAAACTGGCATTGGTCTTATCACCTAAAGTCGCTGACTGTCATTGAGTTCGATTTGTTTCGACAGGAAAAGCCGTAGGATGCCATGTTTCCTCTCGATTTTGACATGCGCGCCGCAATCCTGACTTGGCTTCCGTCTCAGTCGTCATAGTAACAGAAGTAAAAGCGATAAAAGAGCGAGTTTTGCGAAACGAAAAGCAAAAGTGTGTTTTAACATTATCTGTTTTTAAAAGCTGAATGCACACGACGCTAAAGTTACTTTCCTCAGAATATCAATTGTGATGGTGTGGAGAGTAAGGGGTGTGCAGGTGAAGACAGGCAGATGGTGATGCGTAGAAGCCAAGGGACAGCAGCCAGTCAAGAAGACACGGAGGACGAGGTGTAGTTTCTCTTTTATTTTCTTCTTCCACGCCAGTCGCTCACATCAGGGAACACTGATCCATTCTCACACAATGCTCTACTTTTATAAAAATGTACCGGGCCGTAGAGCCAACACGGTGCCAGAGACGAAACGGGCCTCGCGAGGCCGGAACCAACAGAAATTTGTGTTTTCTATCGCAGCTTCAGTGTTGTCTGGCTCGCTGTCCGTTCAGACTATTAACACATATTTACTATCGATGAAAACCTCAGAACCCAAGGAATAAAATGCAGTAAGTCACATTTGACAATTTTGTTCCTGTACTAAATTATTGCTGATTAATGTCCCAGAGTGAAGCCTCTCTTAACGCGTTTGCGTCATATTTTCCTCTATTTCTATTAAAAAAAAAAAAATACTGAAGAGCGTGAAATAATTTTACAATGAATGAATAGCTGGCATTTCGCTCTTTTCATACATATAAACTTCATTTTCCGAGACAGTGTCTAAGTGGAGAATTCTGTTATTAAAAATTACTAGAAAACACAGCTGACTTTTCACCTCGCCGGGGCGTCGGCGCCTACTTTTGACACAATTTTCAACTGAAAAATACTCTGTTGAAATGGTCTGTTAAATAATAAATCCTACACATTTTCAGTTGTATTCATAACAGAAATGGAGTCATTAGCAAGATTTCGATCGGGAAGTCCGAATTTCGTAGAATGATAATTTGGATCAAAACTCCGACAATGAACGAAGAAGGCGACTTGCTCAAGGGAACCGGCGTCGTCAGTCATTTCGTATAGTCGCAAGCCTGTACGGAAAAGATCCTAAGCATGCGATATACGAAATGAGAGCTCATGGACATTACTTTCAACATGCATCTTCAGATTCTTCGGTTTTCCTCTTACGTTTTGTAAAATCAAGAATTATTCAATGCTCATTCGACAGACAATTGAAAATGGCGCCAAGATTACTCGTGCAAAATACCAGTTTAGAGAAAATATGGGCTTCTCAGCCCAGTACGGTTGTAATGAATAAAATACATTAATTTTTGTGACGTCAGCGACGTACATACACTATGTAGGTTCTGAGGTATTCATGATTTAAAGAATTTACACAATTAAAAAAAAAGATTCAACCAAGGGAGGTAAGGGGAAGATAACTCTTGAACAAAACATTTTCATCCACGAAAGTTAGCACCCGGCTACACCCCCCCCCTCCCCCCCCCCCCCCCCCCCCTACTCTGTTACAACCAGCGTCCTCGCTGACATAAAAATGACATGGAAATGACAGAGTCATCAAGTACAACACATAAATCAATGGGGAAAACCGGAGCTTTAGACATCAAGTCTGGAGAGGCATTTCTAGTCCTAAACAAAACCCTTGCATCAGTGTATCAAAACAAAGCATCAAAACATCTTCTCCCTCTCTCATTCTTTGTATTCATATCATTCCAACTAACAGGGGCTTGCTCTTTAAAACAAGGCTTCTGAAAGTCGGCAGATTTGCATTGGCTAGAATGGGCATATTGTTTAAACAAAATTCCAAAATATCAAATACAAAAATGACTAGAGAGAATTTGTTTTCTGGAGAAAACCCGAATTTTGGGTACCATAAAATGACTTTAATGGATTTGTTATTTAAACAAAACTCCGAAAGGTCAGGTACCAAAATGACTAGGAAGGATTTGTTAAAAAAAAAAAAAAATCCAAAACATTGGCTAGGCACCGAGTGACAACAATGGACTTGTTATTTGAACAAAATTCCAAAATGTTAAGTAGGCCTACCAAAAATGACTTAGGGAGGATTTGTTATTTAAAACAACATTCCAAGAAAGTTGGGTACAAAATATACTTTGAAGGATTCGTTAAATTCCAGGGTATTGGGTACCAAACGACAATGGGCTTGTTATTTGAGCAAGATTCCATGAAGTCGGATACAAAATGGCTAGAAAGGAATTATCAAAATCCTTAGAGTCAAGTCCCCAGGAGAACATGGACTAGGGTAGGTTTTGTCGTTTGGACAAAGTTTCCCCAAAAGTCACACAACGTAGTTTTCTCTTGGTCATTACCGTCAACTCTGAAAAACAGAGGCGTACATCATTTTACGTCTTTGGAGAACAATCGATATGTACTGTTTGTACAAAAGAAAAAAAGAGACAACATTAAAATGTCACAAGGTATTAGAAAAAACAGTCCACAACAACTCTTTTCAGGAGGTATTTAACAAGAAATCAGTCCTGGAGTATGAAAACTGTCCCTGAGAACATCTGACCAAGTCAGTTAACTATGCAAAGGTTCAGTCGTCTAGGTGGGCACTGAGGGTATACCTTTTTGTTGGTTTCCCTACCAGACGTGTAGACCGCCGTGGGGCTGGCGTAGGTGGGCCAGTACACATACCGGAGATGGAACAGGAGGGGGCACAGGGTGGCCAGTTGTCACCGGCATCAGTTGGGGAGCCGCCTGCCTGGGCACTGGAATACTGTAGTGGGCTGGCTCATCCTCGCTGTCCGATTCAGAGTCAGAGGTGGGTGGAGATGGAGTTACCTCTGACTGGTCATCGTCTTGCAAGTCCAAGGGGGCACTCGCAGGCAGCAGGTCCTTCCGATGGATGGCTCGTTCTGGACCGCCAGCCAGGGGCTGGACTCGACTGAGTAGACAGGTAGGCCGTCATAGGGTCGTGATGTCACCTGGTAGAGGTCAGGTTTCCACAGGTCCTGGATCTTGTTTCGGCCAATGATGCGATTGCGTATGTAGACGTAGTCGCCTACACTCAGGGCATGGTCTGCAGCCTTTCTGTCGGTGAAGCCGTCCCTTTTCGCTGCAGCCTCCTTCAACTGGTTTTAGGCCTTCAGGTGGGCCTTCTGGAGGCGGAGATGGTGCTGGTGGACTCAGTCAACAGCACCAGCAGCAGCTGTGGTAGGGCGCCCCAGAAGGTCGTCAACAGGGAGCCTTGGTTGCTGGCCAAAGAGCAGGAAGTGTGGGGCGAAACCTGTGGAGGCGTGAGGGGTGTTGTTATGCGCCTGCACAAGTTCTGGCAAGTGTACAGGCCATCTGGTCTTCTCCTCTGGGGGTAGAGTGCGCAGAAGGCCGTGCATGGAGCGGTTGAAGCGCTCACATTGCCCATTTCCTTGTGGATGGTATGGCGTGGTGTGCGACTTCTTCACCCCATAGATCGAGCACAGCTCCTGGATCAGGCGTGACTCGAAGTCTCGCCCTGGTCGCTGTGTATTCTCTCTGGGACCCCGTAATGCTGGAACCAGTCATGCACCAGGACTTTGGCGACGGTCACAGCCTCCTGGTTTCTTGTTGGTACTGCCTGTGTGAATTTCGTGAAAACGTCCGTCATGACAAGGACGTTCTCTCTGCCATCACTTGCTGGGTCTAGCTTGGTGAAGTCGATGGCCAGGACTTCCAGTGGTCGGGATGCCAGCAGATGACCGGACGTGGTGTTGATGGTCGGCCGACGCCCCATGGTGCACCGCTGGCAGGAGTCGATGTACGCCTTCGTGTCCTGGTGCATGCCTGGCCAGTAGACCCTGGACTGTAGGAGACCAAGCGTACGTTCTAAACCTTGGTGGCCCATCTGGTTATGAAGCGAGGCTAAAACGTCAGGTCTCATGATGCTTGGCAACACCAACTGCTTCACTGGTCCTTGCTGATGGTGCTGAATGCGGCGGTGTAAGATACCATCTTTCAGGCAGAGGCGAGAGTGCTGGTCGCAAAGTGCCTTCAATTTTCTGTTCCTGCCTGTAGGGGGTTTTGCTGGCCAGTGGTCCAGGACTGGGTGGATGATGGAGTCTTGTTTCTGGAGCTGCAGAAGTTCTGGTAGGGACTTTAAGGGGTAGGTAGGGTCAGGCTGCGTCTTGGACTGGATTTCTTCTGAGGTGATGGGATCAGGGTCAACTAAGGACTGTTTCTGACAGTGGGCTTCCTGTGCCATAGCAAGCTGGGGAGGTAGGGCCGTAGGAGCTGGTACAGGAGGGACTGGGAGCCTGGAAAGGGCGTCTGTAGGGTTGGTTCTTCCTGGGCGGTATTGTACATCAAAGTTGAATTGGGCCAGTTGTGAAGCCCATCTCTGCTCTAGTGCCCCAAGTGCAGCATGGCGGAAGTGGACGAGGGGGTTGTTGTCAGTGAGGACGGTGAATTTCGCGCCCAGGAGATAGTCTCTGAACTTCTCAGAGATGGCTCACTTCATCGCCAGGAATTCCAGTTTCATACTGGAGTAGTTGGCTTCGTTCTTCTCCGTGGGGCGAAGTTGGCGACTTGCATAGGCCAGGACCCTACGTTGTCCATTTTGTTCTTGGGAGAGGATGGCACCGAGGCCATCATGGCTTGCGTCTGTTTCCAGGATGAATGGGGACTTGAAATCGGCAACCCCCAGGACTGGTGCAGTTGTCAGTGTCGTTTTCAGATTGTCGAAGGCCACTTGGCGGTGCTGGTCCCACATCATAGATACGTCTATCGTCTTCTTCATTTGTTTGCTGCCAGCCTTTGTCACCAGGTCATGGAGAGGTCCGGCGATTCTGGCGAAGTTTCGAATGAACCGCCGGTAATAGCTTGCAAACCCCAGGAAACTTCTCAGATCTGTCGTGGTCTTCGGGACGGGCCATTCTTGAACGGCTTCTACCTTGCCGGCTTCGCAGCTGACGCCCTCGGCGGATATCGTATGTCCCATGTATTTAACTTGGCGACGTAGGAACTGGCATTTGTCTGCTCTTAACTTCAGGCCAGTGTCGATTATCCTCTGCAGAAGGCGGTCAAGACTCTCCAGGTGTTCCTCGAAGGTCTTCGAATACACCAGCAGATCGTCCAGGTAGACCAGCAGGAACTGGAACATGAAGTCCGACATGGTGGTCTGCATCAGTCTCTGGAACGTAGCAGGTGCTGTGGAGAGACCCATGGGCATTCTAGTGTATTCGAAGAGGCCAAATGGGGTGGTGAAAGCCGTCTTGTGCTGGTCATCAGGGTGCATAGCGATCTGGTGAAAGCCCGAGGCCAGGTCAAGGGTGGAGAAGTACTGGGAGCCGACCAAGGCATCGAAAGATTCCTGGATCCTTGGCAGCGGGAAGGCATCTCCTACAGTCTTGGCGTTGAGGCGTCTGTAATCAAGGCAGAGGCAGATGCTGCCATCTTTCTTCTTCACGATGACCACCGGTGCTGCATATGGGCTGTGGCTCTTGGTGATGATACCTTTCGACAGGAGACCCTTGATATGCTCTTGCACTTCTTGGAGTTGGTGAGGGGGGATTCTGCGGTATGGCTGGGCAACTGGTACGTCTTCCCTGGTCATCAGGCGATGGAGAACTGCATCGGTGTAGCCAAGATCTTCATCATCTGTCATGAAGGCTTGTGACCTTCTTGACAGGAGTTCCTGCAGCTGTCGTTGTTGACTGGTGGTGCCATCGAACTCTGGACAGGGGACTTTGGCTGGTGGAGGGACAGGATTTACAATTTCTTCCAAGATGATCAGCTCGTTGATGCCAATGGTAACCTGTGGCCCGTGGTTCTCTTCCACCGCTTTGATGGCTTCCAGGACAGCAATAGGAGTTCGTCCTGGCAGAAATATGTCTTCTGGCGAGAGGTTGGCTACCCTGACATAAGTTCACACGATTTCAATGCTGACCAATGTAGGGATCAGCATCAGGCCATGGGGGAGAGGTCTGGACAAGGGTGAGGCCAGGAGGTGCGGCGAAGGGCTTTGGCTACTCGACACTTTGACAGTGGTTATGGAGTAGGCTGGGATCCGTTGGTGGGTCGTGGCATGGGCTACTTTGTCCCGCTGCCGTTTCCTGATCTCTTGGGCGATGGCTTGCAGGAGAGGGGAATGCTGATGGGGACTTGCTTAGACATTGGCTGAGGACGTTCATACCCAGCAGAACCGGCAGTCGCCTTTTTGCGGTCTTGCATAAACGGGTCTGTGGGTTCCTTGACGACCAGAGCGGGGACACCAAGGCAGAGGGTGCCGAAGACCACCATGTCGACGAGGTAGAGGCCAGCATGGTGTCGAGGATGGCGGACACTGGCATCCCATTAATGGTGATGTCGGCTGTTGGACAGTTCTCTGCAAGCCTGGTGCTCTTCCTGCTCCCCGCTGCCTGCATATTGGTGGCAACGGGGGTTAGAAGTTTCCCTGTTGCTGCTCCTCATGGGGCTGCTGGCGGTTGACCGTGGGCCTATTTCGACGTTGGTACTGCTGCTTGGCCCGGCAGTCTGCTTCCCGGTGACCCTGGCGTTGGCACCACCAGCATGTTGGACCCCTTCTTTCTTCTGGCTGGCAACGATTTGGTCGGTGGGGTGGGTTCAGGCTTCCATTTGAAGTCTGGAGAGTTGCGACAACAGCAGGCTGTTGCTGCTCCCTCAGCTGTTGTTTCAGGGATGCTGTTTCGCTCGTGAGGGCAGCAATCTGGGCCTCTAGCCGGTGGAGGGCATCAGCGTTGGTGGCTGCAGCTACTTGCTGCACGATGGGCTCTGGCGTGTTGTCTTCTCGCATCCAGCGTTGGACCTCCTGGGTTGCCTCCAGGAAAGTGGTGGCTGGTTTCTCCCTTAGGAAACGCTTCAGGTCCCTCCTAAGGGATGGGGGATGCAGCCCATTGACGAAGGAATCCCTCAGCATGGCTGGTGAGAGGGTGTTGGCTGCAGCTGCATTGGTCTTCGTCCAGAGAACCCTGAGTGCAGCGGCGTATTCAGCCACGGATTCCGCCAGACCTTGCTGGCGTTTGTAAAACGCCCCAGCAAGGGCGGTGGAGTCCCTGTGCTCGCCCCAGTGCTGTTCCAGGGTGGCGAAGATCTTTGCAGGCGTGTCTATCTCCTCTGCCTCCATGGTCAGGACTTGCTGTCGTGCTGTGCCCTCCAAGGCGCTCAGGAGCCAACCAGCAGCTGTGAGATCAGGCATGGGTTGTAGTTTTAACATCAAGGTGGCTTCCCGGATGAAGTCCTCTGCACCTTCTTCCCCAGTAAACTTGCGTAGCTTGTGGGGGCGTAGACCTGAGGGCTGTGCTGCTAGGGGTGGCTGGCCTCCTTGCCCATCCATATTTGCAGCCTGGTTGCCGTCGTTGTCCCGTGTCCTCTGGTTCCTCCGTACCATCCTGCTGAATTCTTCTTGGCTGTGTCTCCTTAGTCCCTTCTGTCTTCTATCCTGCTCGCAGCGCCAGTTGTGATGGTGTGGAGAGTAAGGGGTGTGCAGGTGAAGACAGGCAGATGGTAATGCGTAGAAGCCAAGGGACAGCAGCCAATCAAGAAGACACGGAGGACGAGGTGTAGTTTCTCTTTTATTTTCTTCTTCCATGCCATTCGCTCACATCAGGGAACACTGATCCATTCTCACACAATGCTCTACTTTTATAAAAATGTACCGGGCCGCAGAGCCAACACGGTGCCAGAGACGAAACGGGCCTCGTGAGGCCGGAACCAACAGAAATTTGTGTTTTCTATCGCAGCTTCAGTGTTGTCTGGCTCGCTGTCCGTTCAGACTATTAACACATATTTACTATCGATGAAAACCTCAGAACCCAAGGAATAAAATGCAGTAAGTCACATTTGACAATTTTGTTCCTGTACTAAATTATTGCTGATTAATGTCCCAGAGTGAAGCCTCTCTTAACGCGTTTGCGTCATATTTTCCTCTACTTCAGTAAAAAAAAAATACTGAAGAGCGTGAAATAATTTTACAATGAATGAATAGCTGGCATTTCGCTCTTTTCATACATATAAACTTCATTTTCCGAGACAGTGTCTAAGTGGAGAATTCTGTTATTAAAAATTACTAGAAAACACAGCTGACTTTTCACCTCGCCGGGGCGTCGGCGCCTACTTTTGACACAATTTTCAACTGAAAAATACTCTGTTGAAATGGTCTGTTAAATAATAAATCCTACACATTTTCAGTTGTATTCATAACAGAAATGGAGTCATTAGCAAGATTTCGATCGGGAAGTCCGAATTTCGTAGAATGATAATTTGGATCAAAACTCCGACAATGAACGAAGAAGGCGACTTGCTCAAGGAACCGGCGTCGTCAGTCATTTCATATAGTCGCAAGCCTGTACGGAAAAGATCCTAAGCATGCGATATACGAAATGAGAGCTCATGGACATTACTTTTAACATGCATCTTCAGATTCTTCGGTTTTCCTCTTACTTTTTGTAAAATCAAGAATTATTCAATGCTCATTCGACAGACAATTGAAAATGGCGCCAAGATTACTCGTGCAAAATACCAGTTTAGAGAAAATATGGGCTTCTCAGCCCAGTACGGTTGTAATGAATAAAATACATTAATTTTTGTGACTTCAGCGACGTACATACAACTATGTAGGTTCTGAGGTATTCATGATTTAAAGAATTTACACAATAAAAAAAATGAGATTCAACCAAGGGAGGTAAGGGGGAAGATAACTCTTGAACAAAACATTTTCATCCACGAAAGGTAACCAAAAGAAATACATACACTGTTAGCACCCGGCTACACAATGATTTATAATTCAATTATTTTCTAGAGTGCCAGTTAATGATAAAAAGAACGAACACCATTCCTTATCACACACACACACACACACACACACACACACACACACACACACACACACACACACACACACAGATGCACTCACTGATGCTGGGGACAAACACCATGATTATACTCGAAGGCTTGTTGCGCGCAAGTTGCAGCTCAGCGCCAAAGCCGCATAAAGGATTTGGCCTAGCGCCCTCAAAATGCTAACCACCCCGTCCCATTCAAGCATACATACACCTGCGCGGTATGGGGCCCTCCAACCCAATGCAAGAGGCCCTATAAAAAAATTTGATACCATGTAAACAGGAGATGAGCTAGCTGGCACGATCGGTTGGAATGCCCTGTGCGTGCTTGCACCCTATGTTAACACAGCACAGGCTTCCAAGGGTGGTGCGGGATTACTCTCGGCTGGTTCGTTTGGCAGGTAAGGAGAGTAGATGTATCTCTCTGGGTCCCACTGACGACTTTGGATGTATTTCTTTCTTTAAATTGTTTAGCGGTTGTAGCGTTGTGAATGAGTTTTGATCTAAGTGACATTACTCATATGCTTTTACTGTCAGAGCCTCGGGCTGATGATAAACAGTTTTGATGGCAACCATCAAGAAGACCTGGGTCAATACAACAGTTATTACCGTGTAAACATAACTTGAGAGTTTATGTTGTATGAATCCATGCAACAAACATTCTACAACCCCAAGCAGTCACAACATCACATCGGTCTGTCCCGCCGTATGGCCCCCTTCATTTTTCTCGTCTATCTTTGCCCCCCCCCCTCCCCCTCCTCCACCGCCCCCCCCTCTCTCTCTCTCTCTCTCTCTCTCTCTCTCTCTCTCTCTCTGTCTGTCTGTCTGTCTCTCAGTAAGTTACAATTACGGTAATAATGGCACAACCATTTTTAGGTAGGTACCCAAGGTCTGACCAGCGCTTTCGGCTAATGCATAGGTCAGACATCTGCTAAGTCGTAGCCATGAGGCCCTCTTCTTAAATTCTCTCATAAATCATGCGCAGTGCGGTCTTGAAACTTAGCGGATGTGGTGTAGCGTATGTGGACTTGTCTGCACGCAGTGACACCTCCTCGATGAAACTGAAACTGAGTAAGTTACAGTCTAATCGTTTCGCGCCCTTCCCCAATCCCCCACCCCACCCTGCACCAGTGTCAGTTTGCTAATTTTTTATGTCGATTTTTCAAGCTTCAAATTCGATAAAATCAATGAAAGCGTTCTTCTGCGTACGAGACAAAACTTTGTCGGTTTTTCCCCTCAAAGTTTAGGGAAGTTGTTGTCTTTTCATTTCGTAGTAGGCTAAATATGAGAACATCAATCTTCGCGGTGACTTCAACAGATCGGAAAGGAAAGCTTTTATATTTAATGGTCGCCAGATCATATCTATATAAAGGAGAGAGTGAATAA
>CM065715.1:87617086-87629586 GCA_033310375.1 Conus canariensis
ATTTCACTATCAATGATCTTTTTTAAAATGAATATCTGGTCTGTTGTTCTGTAGGATTTTCGAAATCCTGCCTGTTCTTTTATAAATAAATCTCTGCTTTCTATGTAATTTGTTATCCTGTTGTTTAATATTTGACAGAAAGCATTACTCAGGCAGCAGTTTAAAGTAATTCCACGATAATTGTTAGGATTTGTAGGGTCGCCGCTTTTATAAATGGGCACACAAATGCCATGTTTCCACAGAGTGGGATACTGGCCATATCTTAGTACCCAGTTAAATATGTTCTTAAGAGGTATAATTATATTAGGCAAACTGGCTTTGATTATTTCATTTGAGATTCCGTCCTTTCCCGTGGCTTTTTTATTTTTTAAATTTCGAAATGTCTTATGGATTTCTGATATACTAATTGGTTCATCAACGTTTGGATTATGTATAACATTTCTTGCTTCAGACAATTTGTGCTCAATCAGTTTTTTTCTCTGTTCTGTTATTTCAATATTCCTGCTAACTAATTTTTCTAAGTGAGATATCCATTTGTCTTCATGGATTTCCTTCCTTTTATTTTGATTCGTATTTTGCATGTTTGTTAATTCGTTTAGTGTTCTCCATACTTGATTTGGATCCTTTTCAAATGCTTCATTTAGTTCTCTAACAAGTTTGTCTCTGTATATATTTTTTGTCTTTCTTAAAGTACTTTTGTATGCCTTCACTGTTGAAAAGTATTTTGCCTGTAGGTATCGATTGAAAGGGTGTCTGTTCAGTGCATTTAAAAGTGATCTTACTTCTTTCCTTAGAAGAAAACATTTTTCATCAAACCATTTTTTGTGTTTCGGATTTTTTTTTCTTTTGCGCATTTGTCTTTGTTTGAGTGATAAGGATGCTGCGTCTTTTATTGCTTGGGTCAGATCATTAATCATGTTGTTAATGAAGACCGAGGTCTCCGTATCATGATCTTGTGTCTTCTCCATACGTTTTTCTATTTCTTCTATACGACTCTTCATGATAGGGTTATTTAAAGCAATGTTCAGCTTTACTGCAGATTCGTCATCCCAAATAAATGACGTAATGGTTGTGTTAACTTTTGTGTCATTTCTGTTTGACGTGTTATTACGTAAGGGAGCACTGTCAGCATGCGCATTTGTGTGTGTGTGTGTGTGTGTGTGTGCGTGTGCGCTGGCGCAAAAAATATCTTTTCTGCACTTTGTAGGGGAATGTTGTGAAAATGCATTGTTTTAGGCAATGTTTCCCTTGCTGATAACATAAAAAAAAGATTGGGAAACAAAGCAAAAACAAAATCGGGAATACGCAGTCAATAAAATCTACAGGTAAGCTTCTTAAGGATGAAAAAGATGAAGCAAAAACGATGTTTTAAGAACGAAAAAAAAAATGAACGGAAAAAAGGTTAGGAGTAAAAGAGAGAAAGTAACAAGTACAGGCATAAAGAAAGCCGCACAAGGAGTAAGCCAAAAATAAGTAAGTAGATATAGAACCAAAGGAAGTACGAAAGGCATATGAATCAACTAGAAAGAATTGCCAGAACATAAAAAAAGATCAAGCAGAAAGAAATATTATGAGCGAATATTTTGAAGCATTGCAGTTTAGTGGCCAGTTGTGGACAATATGAATGTTTCAAATAACAAAAACAAACAACCCCCCAAAAACTAAACAAAACAAAACAAACCAAAACAAAACAAACAAACAAACAAACAAACAAACAAAAAACCCCACCCTATCATCGGCCCCTCCCAGTGCGCAGACTCGAGTACTATATGCGTATGTAAGACGACGATATCAAGGTTTCTGAACCTAATGGTTGCACACCAAAAATGAATGCACCAGGGCTTTGTTTAAGGAGTAGAGTAGTTATAGACAGGCTCAATTAGATTGTTTGGAGAATTCTTAGTGTGTCTGAAAGCTGATTTACCTCCTTTTCGTTTATATGCCCATTGAAGTACATACTAGGTGGTTCCGAGCAGACAGTTTAAAATGAAAAGAATTGGACTATTTAGGGGGAACCGCCTGGCGCAAGGATAGAGTCACATGTGAGTGAGAAGGCCTGAAATGTGACATCAGCTAAGGGAAAGGTCATGTATTTGAAGATTGTAAAGGACGTCATCGGTCGAAAAAAAAAAATAGTGAAATGATTATGGGGAAGGGGGTTGTTCTTTTGATCATATATCAGTTACATATGAAACACTGACTCAAACTTATGCTAGGCCTCAAAACGCTTACACGGGTTATAACACACACACACACACACACACACACACACACACACACACACACACACACACACACACACACACACGCACGCACACACACACACACACACACACGCACACACACACACACGCACACACACACACACACACACACACACACACACACACACACACACACACACACACACACATATATATATATATATATATATATATATATATATTTAGAGCACAATCCTAATTGTGGTGTGTGGCCAATCAGGACAGACTGGCGTGCATTTAATTGTATGCAAGTATTCCCCCCCTCTCTCTCTCTCTCTCTCTCTCTCTCTCTCTTTCACCTCATCAGACAAACCAGGGTCGGTGAACTCTTTCGCGCGTCTAAGCCAGCAAACGAATAAGAGACGATGTTGCGACGACAAGCATTGAAGATGCTGCAGAGGAGCCTCGTTTTGATGTCTGTATGGTGCCAAGTGGTTTCTGAGGCAGGTGAGCCAACGTGAACGTATTACTTTTCTTCTATAATGCTTTGAGAGAGAGAGAGAGAGAGAGAGAGAGAGAGAGAGAGAGAGAGAGAGAGAGAGAGAGAGAGAGAGAGAGAGCCAAATGGTGATGGATATGTTTTATGCTCTGTGACATGTTACTTTTTATAAAAAAAAAAAAAACAAATTGCTTTGGGGTAATAATATGCTGTGAATGATGAAGGGTGCGTGTGATTCTCTCTCTCTCTCTCTCTCTCTCTCTCTCTCTCTCTCTCTCTCTCTCTCTTCTCTCTCTCTTGGCGACTTGTTCCTCTTCCTGGCTACGTAGCTCAATGTTTCTTTTTCTTTCTTTCTTTCATTTTTTTTTTTTTTTTTACATGCAAATATCTTGTTTTTCTTATTTTATTTGCTCTTTTTTTTTCTTTGGGGGGGGGGGGGGGGAGGGGGGCAGAGATAGGCGATTCAATAAGATAGGCGATTCAATGAGACAGGCGATTCAATCAGATAGGCGATTCAATGAGATAGACGATTCAATGAGACAGGCGATTCAATCAGATAGGCGATTCAGTGAGACAGGCGATTCACAGCAAAAGAGCTGAGGTAGGCGATTCAATGAGACAGGCGATTCAGTGAGATAGGCGATTCAAGCAAAAGAGCTGAGGTAGGCGATTCAATGAGACAGGCGATTCAATGAGACAGACGATTCAATGAGACAGACGATTCAATGAGACAGGCGATTCAATGAGACAGACGATTCAATGAGACAGGCGATTCAGTGAGATAGGCGATTCAAGCAAAAGAGTGAGGTAGGCGATTCAGTGAGACAGGCGATTCAATGAGACAGACGATTCAGTGAGACAGACGATTCAATGAGACAGACGATTCAGTGAGACAGACGATTCAATGAGACAGGCGATTCAATGAGACAGGCGATTCATATAGGCGATTCAATGAGACAGACGATTCAATGAGACAGGCGATTCAATGAGACAGGCGATTCAATGAGACAGGCGATTCAATGAGTCAGAAGATTCAATGAGACAGACGATTCAATGAGACAGACGATTCAGTGAGACAGGCGATTCAATGAGTCAGAAGATTCAATGAGACAGACGATTCAATGAGACAGGCGATTCAGTGAGACAGGCGATTCAATGAGTCAGAAGATTCAATGAGACAGACGATTCAATGAGACAGGCGATTCAATGAGACAGGCGATTCAATGAGACAGGCGATTCAATGAGACAGACGATTCAGTGAGACAGGCGATTCAATGAGACAGGCGATTCAATGAGACAGGCGATTCAATGAGTCAGAAGATTCAATGAGACAGACGATTCAATGAGACAGGCGATTCAATGAGACAGGCGATTCAGTGAGACAGGCGATTCAATGAGATAGGCAATTCAATGAGACGGACGATTCAATGAGACAGGCGATTCAATGAGGTAGGCGATTTAATGAGACAGGCGATTCAATGAGACAGGCGATTCATACAGGCGATTCAATGAGACAGGCGATTCATACAGACGATTCAATGAGACAGGCGATTCATACAGACGATTCAATGAGACAGGCGATTCATACAGGCGATTCAATGAGACAGGCGATTCATACAGACGATTCAATGAGACAGGCGATTCATACAGGCGATTCAATGAGACAGGCGATTCAATGAGACAGAAGATTCAATGAGATAGGCAATTCAATGAGACGGACGATTCAATGAGACAGGCGATTCAATGAGGTAGGCGATTCAATGAGGTAGGCGATTCAATGAGACAGGCGATTCAATGAGACAGACGATTCAATGAGACAGGCGATTCATATAGGCGATTCAATGAGACAGGCGATTCAATGAGACAGAAGATTCAATGAGATAGGCAATTCAATGAGACGGACGATTCAATGAGACAGGCGATTCAATGAGGTAGGCGATTCAATGAGACAGACGATTCAATGAGACAGGCGATTCAGTGAGACAGGCGATTCAATGAGATAGGCAATTCAATGAGACGGACGATTCAATGAGACAGGCGATTCAATGAGGTAGGCGATTCAATGAGACAGGCGATTCAATGAGACAGACGATTCAATGAGACAGGCGATTCATATAGGCGATTCAATGAGACAGGCGATTCAGTGAGACAGAAGATTCAATGAGACAGGCGATTCAATGAGGTAGGCGATTCAATGAGACAGACGATTCAATGAGACAGGCGATTCAATAACACAGGCGATTCAATAACACAGGCGATTCAAAGCAGAAGAGCAAGTGCTTGTTACAGCCATTACGCTTGATAATAAAGAGTATACCATGTCTTTTCTTGTCTTCTCTAGAGCTTACAACTATATTTTACTCTTCTTGTGTTGTGATTCTTGTTAATTGCATAAAGTACTTCATTTCGTGAAAGAGAAATCGAAGGATTTTTTCAGCACTTTCAAAAAATCCGAACCCCTACCTCTGTTCGTCACCTTTGTTTGTCTTTCTCTCTGTCTCTGTCTCACGCTGTCTGCCACTGTCATTGTTTGCCTGTTTGTTTGTCTGTCTGTTTGTTTGTCTCAGTGTGTGTGTGTGTGTGTGTGTGTGTGTGTGTGTGTGTGTGTGTGTGTGTGTGTGTGTGTGTGTGTGTGTGTAAGAGAAAGTGGCCAGACAGACAGCGACAAGAACAAACACAATCAAGGCTACAGTAATGGTAACTGACATGGCTGTCATTTGATGAAACATCAAAATTAATGACCATTAAATGTTTTAGACAGTCTTCCAAATAAAACGTGGATGGTGAAACTGGCTAAAACTGACTCCCCTTTTTTCGAGTACAGTGGACTGTTGGTATAAATTTCATTGACTACATCATCATTTATGAAAAGGCCAGAAGTAGTAGTACAACTACTACATCCTCATCGTAAATCAGGCGTCACTTTCAATTTCATATTGAATATGTGTTGAACGTTCATTATTTTTGTCAGATCAAATGTATATGATTTTATCATTTTGAATGTTAATGATTTCTATCATATTTAATGTATATGATTTTGTCGCATTGAATGTATATGATTTTTGTCATATTGAATGTATATGATTTTTGTCATATTCAATGTATACGATTTTTGTCATAATTATGGAATGTATATGATTTTGTCACATTGAGTGTATATGATTTTTATCATATTGAATGTATATGGTTTTTGTCATATTGAATGTATATGGTTTTTGTCATATTGAATGTATATGATTTTTGTCATGTTGATAGTACATTATTTTTGTCATATTAAATGTATATGGTGTTTGTCATATTGAATTTATATGGTTTTTGCCATGTTGAATATATATATATATATATATATATATATATATATATATATATATATGACTTTTGTCAAATTGAATGTATATGACTTTTGTCACATTGAATGTATGCTATATTTGTCCTATTGAATGTATACGATTTTTGTACTATTGAATGTATGTGATTTTTGTCATATTGAGTGCATATGATTTTTTGTCATATTGAATGTGTATGATTTTTGTCATATTGAATGTACATGATTTTTGTCGTATTGAATGTATATGATTTTTGTCATATTGAATGTACATGATTTTTTTTCATATTGAAAGTATATGGTTTTTGTCATATTGAAAGTATATGGTTATTGCCATATCAAATGTATATGATTTTTGTCATATCAAATGTATATGGTTTTTGCCATATTAAATGTATATGATTGTTGTCATATCAAATGTATATGGTTTTTGCCATATTAAATGTATATGATTTTTGTCATATCAAATGTATATGGTTTTTGTCATATTAAATGTATATGATTTTTGTCTCTGCAGACGTATGTCCCGGTCATCGGTTGCATGATCCCATTTCCAACACAACGTACACACTTCCTGACACACCGATCGGGCAACTGTTCATTAGTCAACAGGAATGTCTCGCCAGTGAGTTGTAACATGGCGAGGAGAGAGAGAGGAGAGAGAGAGAGAGAGAGGAGAGAGAGAGAGAGGAGAGAGAGAGAGAGAGAGAGAGAGAGAGAGAGAGAGAGAGAGCGAGAGAGAGAGAGAGAGAGAGAGAGAGAGAGAGGAGACAGAAAGACAGAGAGAGAGAGAGAGGGGGGGGAGGGGGGAAGAAGAAGAGAAAGAGGAGAGAGAGAGAGAGACAGAGAGGACAGAGAGAGACAGAGAGAGAAGGCACAGAGAGAGAGAGAGATAGAGAGATAGAGAGCTGAGGCGGTGGACAGAGAAGGGGCAATTAGAGAGAGAGAGAGAGAGAGAGAGAGAGAGAAGGTGAGGGTAGGAAGGAAGTGACAATAACAGAGAGAGAGAGAGAGAGAGAGAGAGAGAGAGAGAGAGAGAGAGAGAGAGCACGAGACGAAGAGAGGACAGAGAGAGAAGAGAGCAGAGAGAGAGAGAGAGAGAAGAGAGAGAGAGAGAGAAGAGAGAGAGAGAGAGAGAGAGAGAGAGAGAGAGAGACTATTTTGATTTGAATTTGGGTCAACCGTCCATGACTTTATTCATTTATTTATTTTCAAAACAAACCCATAACCATTAAATCATAGGAAATCCGCAACAGCCAAGCGTAAGTCTTGTTGCTAACTGACTTTGCAACACGGCATTTCAATGAGTAGGGGAGAATGACTGCCCATCTTCTCTTAAAATATCTTGTGCATGTTAGGTGCTTGTTTTTGTTTTTTCTGTTTCCTAGCGAACGCTGACAATAAGCTACGAGACCTTACAGTTTTAATCTTCTGAATGCACTCGAAAAGGATTCAGTCCCTTGCTGTCCTCCATATGTATCTTCATCTGGGAGATTTGAACCCCCTACCAGCCCACCAGGGCCGTCCCCGCCCCGGGGATCGAACCCGCTCAATCTCATATCAACACACAATCCCCCTCCTCCCCCGTCCCCCCACCCCGCTCCCACCCTCCAACTCTCCGCCAATCTCACTTAGAGGTACCGCTAATAGCATCCACTAAGCTGCTAGCCCGTCACGACTGAGACCATTTTCAGCCACGCGGTGATTCTATGGGCAGATGGTCGGCCGTTCGTGGTCCTGGAATGCTATTCTGGCACGTCTGGCGCTCAGTGGGGCGAGTTCATGCCCAACCAAGCCTGCAACTATACTGATGGGGCCACGTCCCCCGGACTCCTGTCATCCGCAGATTGCTGAGCTCGGTGAGGTTCTGTTTTGGGTGTTTGGTTGACCTGTTTGTTTGATGACTGGAGTCGTTGTTATGTTGGTTTGTTGATTGATTGATGAATTGTGTTTCCTTCTTCATCCTCTTCTTTCTTTCTGTCTGTCTTTCTTTTTTTTATCGTCATCATCGTCGTCGTCATCATCATCATCATCATCATCATCATCATCATCATCATCATCATCATCATCTTCTTCTTCTTCTTCTTCTGATGTTTTTTTTTGTGTGTTTTTTGTCTTGCTCTTGTTCTTCATTTTCTTATTCTTCTCTCTCTCATTTTCCCTTTTTGTCTTCTTTATCTGTTTCTTTTCTTGCGGTTGTTGTTGTTGCTGATTTTGTGGTTGTTGTTGTTGTTATCCTCCTCCTCCTCCTCCTCCTCCTCCTCCTCCTCCTCCTCCTCCTCTTCTTCTTCTTCTTCTTCTTCTTCTATCCCTTTTTTTTTCTCCCAAGACTTCTTGATGTTCTTTATCTTGTTCTTCATTTTTCTTTTTTTTTTTTTTTTTTTTCTCTCTGTTTAAATTAGACACCGCGTATCTTTTCTTCTTGTTATCATTCTTCACGTTCTCCTTTCCCCTCTTCGTCTTCTCCTTCTGCTTTCTTTTTCATGATGTTCTTCTTGTTCTTGTTCTCTTGCTTCTTCTTGTTCTGCTGTTGTTGCTGCTGCTGCTGCAACTTCGTTGGACTCTTCGTCTTCTTCGCCTTTTACATTTCATTTTTTTAAAAAACAGTTCTACTCCTCTGTCCTTTTTCCCGTCTTTTTGCTTACGACCTCAGTCTCCTCGTCCTCTCCATGTCTTCCTTTTTACTACACCCTTCATTTTGGCCCCTGTCTTCGCCTGGTTTGATCATTACTCTTACCTTTGACTGTCCTAAGATGATGACCTTGGAAGAGGAAGCTTCAGCGAACCCCGTCCTAAACACAAACGCTCGAGCTGTTGCTGATAGAACACACACAGCAGACTCTCTCAGCCCTAGACGTGGTGTTTCTTACAGACATCGTCCAGCTTTCTGTGGATCGTCCCAACATTTCTGTCCAGGTGAGGTCTCACAGACGGAGGTCTTTGACATAGAGTCTTTACTGCAAAATTGAAAAAAAAAATCCTTACTTGGCTGCCCTATTGGAGATATCAGACTCGCGTCTACTGATTAGGAATTGGACGAAATAATATACCTTATTACCACTCGTCGCATTGATCAGAGAATAAGGCCAGTCTTCCTCCCCTCCCCACTCCAATCTCCCCACCTTTAAAATGACAATACTGATTAAAACAACATAACTGTGTAGTCCAACTTTTGAGGCATATCGGGCCTGATTCTGAACCTGTTTCTATTTTGAAGGGTTTTTTAATCTATATTTTCCTCGGTGCAAATACATTCAGCATGTCTCCTCATTTTTTGCTGTCGTCTGCTCGACTTACAATCCAAAAATGCTGCCGCCCAAACCAGTGGCGTAGGAATACACAGTACTTATTTCCAACTTCTTGCTGTCATAGGTTATCAATCTAATTTCAACCCACATTTCAGTGACAAATCTCATTGTTTTCTCACAATAGATTTCTTTTTAGAGAAGATTTCCCCCTTTTTCATGTGATTCATAAATATCTGACCCCGCTGGTGAACCCGATCTTTGACCAGAACCCCTAGTTTGTATCCAAAGCGTTGTTCGTTCTGTCTTTCGGTTGTCTAGGTATAAGAATTAGCATTTTCGCCGCTTACTTATATGAGCAGACATTCTGGTGGTTTTATGTAGAGTAATGCCCCCCCCCCCCCCCCCCCCCCCCCCCCCCCCCCCCCCCCCCCCCCCCCCCCCCCCCCCCCCCCCCGTATCTCCTCTTCACCCGTTCTTTTTTCTTTTTTCCTACACACACACACACACACACACACACACACACACACACACACACACACACACACACACACGCAGGCGCGCGCGCGCACAGACACACAGACACACAGACAGACAGACAGACAGACAGACAGACAGACACACACACTCACATACACACACACACACGCGCGCGCGCGTGCACACACACACACACACACACACACACACACACACACACACACACACACACACACACCGCCTGCAGAGGGTAACATCTTTACATGTGAAGGTAAACCGAACGCAGACCTACATACGAGCCGTGCTGTAGTGTGAAGAATTCTTAGATATGATGTCGAGGTAATCAGTGCTGAGAGTGATTGATTGATGAATGATTGACCAATTGAAGCAAATCAATTGATTGTATATTGGTTGACCAATTGAAGCAAATCAATTGATTGTATGTTGATAATTGACTGAAAGACTCCATTTTGGATTGGTGGATTTTTATCTATTTTTTGGTGTATGTTTGTGCGTGCGCGCGCGCGTGTGTGTGTGTATGTGCGTGCGTGTGTGTGTATGTGTGTGTGTGTGTGTTTGTGTGTGCGTGCGCGCGCGCGCGCGCGCGAGTGTGTGTGTGTGTGTGTGTGTGTGTGTGTGTGTGTGTGTGTGTGTGTGTGTGTTTCTGTTTGTGTGTGTTGCCAAAGTGGTTACTTTGGATCACACTACTAACAATGTGGATATGCTTCATTTGATACTGCTAACACAGTTCTACGACGGTGAAACTTTAATATTCTGTACATCTGTATTTCAATCATGCTTTATTCAGCATGTTTCTCTGTCAGTGTGGCTGCCTGTTTGCTAATCTATTTGTATGTCTGTGCCCGTCTGTTTCGCCCACTGAAGTATTAAGCTTAGATTATGGTTAGTCCTTTCTCTGTATTTGTTTGAGTCAGTCTCTGTCTTGCTTATATTTTACAGCAAAATTCATTGTTTCTGGGACTAGTCGATGCTACAAAGTAAATCATTCATCTTTCTTTCCTTTTTCTTTCTTTCTGTATGTCTTTTTTGTTTTGTTTTTCTTTCTCTGTTTCTCCTTTTCTTTCTTTTTTTTCTCTCGCTTTTTTATTGCCTGCAGGATGCTGAAATTATTGTGAAAATAGTTGACGCTTTGGTTGCTGTGGATGACGACGTTCTCCAGGAATCACGTCTTGTTGGAAACGCTACAAACAGGTACACACACACACACACACACACACACACACACACACACACACACACACACACACACATACACTCACACGCACGATCACAGAGCACGAGTGCACACACACACATACACACACACACACACACACGCGCGCGCGCGCACGCACGCACGCACGCATGCACGAACGCACAACACACACACACACACACACACACACACACACACACACACACACACACACACACACACACTTGCGGTGAAAAAATCCGTCTTGAGTATTTGTTACGTGAAACAAACGGTCCATTTTACATTCAGTGCACGATGGTAATGATGGTGGTGGTGAACTTCTTGGCAACGATGATGACGACGGTGATGATATTGATGAGAACATGGTGACGACGACCATGATGATGATACTGATTACTGATGATCATGACGTCGAAGTCGACCTTAATGATGATGATGATGACGACCACGACGACGACCATAATTACAATGATCACCAATGATGACGATGATATCGAAGAGGACAATCATGACCACTGATGAAGATGATGACAACGACGACGACGACAACGACAACAACGATTAAGTTAATGACAGTTTCAGTTTTAGTTTCATCAAGAAGGCGTCACTGCGTGCGGACTAGTCCATATACGCTACACCACATCCGCTAAGTTTTGAGACCACACTACGCATGATTTGAAGCTGATGGATAAATGAATTAACGATTAAGTTAATGGCAACACCGATAACAAGATTGAACCCTCCCCCTTCCTCAGCCCCCAGTCACTCCCCCTATGATAACTGATTAAGATGATGACAACGACGAGAACGACAACAACAACGATTGAGTTAATGACAAAACCGATAACGAGATTGATCCCACTCCCACCCCCTCCAACCCCCAGCCACTCCCACCTATGATCACTGGATGAAAATGATGACAACGATGACGACGACAACGACAACAACGATGAAATTAATGACACTTCTGATAACGAGATCGATCCCAACTCCCAAACCCTACCCTCCCTCCAACCCCCCGATCCCATCTTCCTTCCTCCTGACCTTTTTTGCTTTGTTCTGGACAGATTGCTTTTTTCTCTGGAGCGTTTAGGCGATAAAGTGGTCCTGAACCAACAGACTGGCAACAACAACCAGAGCCTGCGTCTTCTCGCCTCTTCTTTCGCCTACGAGGTGTGGGACCTTACCCAAAGGGCTGGTGAAGGACGGCCGCTGGTGATTGGCTTAGAGAAGCGCGTGCCTGTGCCAGGAGTGGAGGGTCACGTGGTGAGGTCACATGACCTGTTCACGGTGTTCGAGGACGACGGCGACTTGGATTTCAATCGCACGGACGTTGCCATCGTTCTTCCCGTGGCGTTTCTACGGAATGTTACTGAAGGTGATGATTTTGAAGGTTGTTTTCTTTTCTTTTCTTTCGATTTTTTTTCCGGGGGGGGGGGGGGGGGGGGGGGGGGAACGGGAGGGGGGGGGGGAGAGGGGTGGGCATGGTTTTTTCCTTTAATAGTACGGTGAAGTATCTCTTCTGATTGTG
>CM065715.1:87657086-87662086 GCA_033310375.1 Conus canariensis
TGAATGCTGGCATTTCAACTTTTACAACAGAAAAGTATATGGGAAGTAACTCTTTTTCTCTCCGCTCCTCTTCCTGCTTCCACTGGTGTTAACAGTCACAGACTGATCTGTTAATACAAGTTTGAATCGCGTGTCTATCGATCCTTCTGTTGCTCCGGCGTTGCTGTAAACACGTCACTTTTTCCTCCGGCCTCACAGTTTGGTGTGGCTCTTGATCAATGAGCTGTTTTAAGATCCGTTTGATCTTGGCTAAGATCTGCGATCTTCTCTTTTTTATTTTTTTATTTTTTGCTTCCTCCAAGAAGCACGGGCACTGTCCATCTTCTCTGCCATGGCGTGGCTAGGATGGAATCTCGTTCTGGAAGAACTGATTCTCTGCACGCTGCGTGTCATCTTCCTTCACTCTGCATCTGCTGTCACTGGCAGGAAGCGGTGTTTTGTGAAACTGGGGTCGCTGGCATTGTATTTTGGGGGGTCTCTCCTAATGGAAGGGTGTGTGGATGCGCAAATAATGGGGCTAGAGATGGACGAGAGAGGAGGAGGAGATGGATGATCAGCGGAAAGGGAAGTGAGTGGGAGGGGGTATGCTCCGCTTAGAGGAAAGTATGAGACCTCACAATGATTGAGATTCTGAGCTGGGTTTCCTTGTAAACGTAGGGTGGATGATGGTTATATTCTGACTGTTTGGTTGTTTGGCAGTTGGGGGTGTAGGGTGGGAGTTGCGAGGGAGAAGGGTAGGCTTCATACGGCTGGGGATGTGCTTTGCTCCCCAGTTGTTAGCCTGTCTATCCTTAGATAACGTGCCATTTTGTGACTTGCCAATCCTCCTCCTCCTCCTTCCCCAACCTCTCTTATTGTCTTTCTGCCTGTTAGAGTGTCTGTCTGCTGACTGTCTGTCTGTTTGTCTATCTGTCTCTCTGCTTCTCTCTCTCTCTCTCTCTCTCTCTCTCTCTCTCTCTCTGTTTCTGTCTGTCTGTCTGTCTGTCTCTCTCCCTCCCTCCTCTCTCTCATATAAATAGTCCCATATTATCATCTCTGACATTTGCCATATGGACAAGATTTTCATAATGTTTGTCTGATAGATCCTCATTGGTTTGAAATCCTTACTAATGACGTCTAGGCCGATGATAAGATGTGATGACTGTTGTACGAAAGGGCATTAACCTCTGTCCATCAAAGCAGGACCCAAATCAGCCTTTCATCATCTCTGTGAAGGACAGAGGGCAAGGGTCAAACTTGTTGCCAGCTACAATAAATCACAGTCACGCACATCGTGGTTTAATCCTGTCAAGACTATGTGATTCATAAAACGCAATGAAATGAGAAAAATATTTCCTGGATGATAATGACTCATGTCCTCTTTGAACGCAGACTACGAGTCTGAAGTTGGATGCTAACGTCAACGAAGTGACTCAGCAGCTATGCAGGGTCTCTTGTAGAGGGGTGCAGCCAGACGACCTATGATTAGTTGGCTCTTGTGGGGTGCTGGCGTTCAAGCAGTGACATCACGAGTTCGGGTGTGGCTTTGCAGGAAGCAGCCTAAATGAGCGGAATGCAATGGTGGTTCATTCTTTCGAACAGGCGTTCTTCTGACATCACAGTTAACAAATCTGTTAACATCTCCACTTTTTTCTACCTTGTGCATGTAATCAATCCACTGGTTGAGCGAGAAGCCCTCTGTGAGGCAACCACAACAGTCTCGCAGAACTCCACAAGAACAACAGGGCAGGTGGTGGTGTTCTCTGACGCTCTCTCCGTGCTCCAAGCCCTCAAGAACTCCCGCTGCAAAGAACAGAACCATCTCACTTCAGCCCTTGTTGCCCTGAGTGCCAAAGTAGAGAAAGTGGTGATACAATGGGTACCAGCACACTGTGGCATCAGAGGCAACGAAAAAGCGGACATTCTGGCAAAAGACGGTGCACAGAAGGAGCAGGCCAACAACCTGGTGTCATACGATGAAATTAGGACAATCATCAAGACACAGCAAGGAATAAAATGGCGCCTCCTGCATCCCAAATACAACCCAGAAGACACATACCATTTGCTGGGACGACGGGAACAGGTCAAGATCTTCCGCCTGAGGACTGGACACAATCGCCTGCTCCACCACATGCACACAAAATTTGGAATTGGACAGAGTGGAGAGTGTCCTTGTGGTGAGGGACCAATGACAACTGACCACATCCTTCAAGTCTGTACGACGTATGCAGCATCCAGAAGGAAGTACTGGCCAACACCGACAGCAATGGAAGCCAAGCTGTACGGCACCCTGGAGGAGCTGCGACGGACGGCAGCCTTCATCGAGGACACCGGGCTGCTCATCTAACGGGATGGCGAAAGAGGAAGAAGAAGAAGAATCAATCCACTGGTCATTAAAATAAATTCACCTGTTTGGATGGTATTTTTCAATAATCAGCCGGCCATACAAAAAGCATTTTGTAAATCACACTGCTGCAGGGATAAAGAAGTAGACAAAAGAAGAGGTAGGGGGACATTATCAAGGAGTGGACAGGTTTGTCTTTTGCTAGCTCTTAAAGGATCGCAGGCAGGTGTGGAACTGTTGCAAGGAAGTCAGCAATGGTGTCTCAATACAACAATCTCTACGTGATGTCATGTATGATGGACAGAAGACTTCAGCAACATCACATGAAGTCTGCTGTCCTCTATTCTTTAACAATCAGTCGGTCTTTACAATAATCCATTCGTCAAAGAAGGCCACACTCTAATAAAGTTCAGGGGCTGTAAATGTCGCCAGTTTACAGTCTAAAAAGAACAATAAGACAACCGAAAGAGAGGTAAGCAGACAGGGCGTCTACCTGTACAATTGCTGGTGCGCGGTCAATATGGAACGAATTACAAAACATGGACAGAGTAAGCCCTAGGGAACTCCCACTTACGAATATAAGCTCCTCCTGTTTCTAAATTGTGCATTGTAGTCAAGTGCCAGGCTGGTGCTATTATCCTGCTGGAATAGATGTGATCGTTGAAGAGGCTGCAGCTGAGAAGATGGAAAGTACCGGGGTTGCATGGTAAAGTAGTAGTAGCATGGATATGTGTGTGTGTATCGATGGTTGAGAGGCCCTGAACTGACTGACAGGCTTTCGAGCGATTTGTCCAACTATCAATGAATGGCAAAATCCTGCGAGGGAGATCTGTTGTAGAAGTGTCTGTGTAAGGTAGACAAGAGAGAGAGAGAGAGAGAGAGAGAGAGAGAGAGAGAGAGAGAGAGAGAGAGAGAGAGAGGGAGAGAGAGAGAGCACTGAACTCAGTGAGAGTCATATGGGAGAGTCTCTGAATACATGACAGAAACGTAGAATACAGAAGGAGACCCTGTTCTTTAATGTAGAAACGGAAGAAGAAGGAGAAGTCCAAGGGAAAGTGGATGGCAATGGCACTTTCTACTGCTCATCCACAGTCAGCTAACATTCTTCAGAGACCTGTTCGTAAAACAGATACAGAAGTGTGAAATGGTATGAGAACTCAGACTTAGGCCCCAGACTTTAACTGTCTTCGGAATCTTCTCGTGGCTATCGAAAAAAACTTGGCAATGGAATAAAGACAGATTGTTTCTTTCATGCTCGAACCATGGTTTATATCACAAGTCCACCTGTAGTGCCAGTTAATATCTTCTCATAGTCATGTCGTCATGCACGTATTTTGCGGTATTTGAAGACTGGTATTGCAGACCATTTCACTTTGATACTGTTCACTCAGATTGGAGTCTGGTGTATCATGAGGCAATCAATTTTTAATTTCATTGGATCGTATCTGGAGCGGCTGTCAAGAAAATCAATTTAATCTTCCACCACACTACATACTGCGCGCTGAGCACGTCTGTCTTCTATCTTAGTATTCATGTAGCGACCTTTTTCTATTTGTGCTTGCTCGTGCATGGATCACATATCATTGGTTTCTTGGGTTTCCACTGCCATCAGCATTATGCATTTGGATTTGAAATGTAGTTCATAAGTTTATAAGAAGTGTTGGAAAAAATTCCTTCTATTCAGTTGTAGAAGATAGGAGCGAGTGTGCGATTCCTCATTCCCAGAGAAAGTGAAATGCATGATGGGTGGCTGAGTGAGCACATGTTTATATGTTTGTAAAGATTCCTCCTGGTTGAGTCTAACTTTTACATCAGCAGCTTCACGTTAGCAGTTTCAAACACACTTACCAGCTTGGACATTTGTATTAGAAAAGAATACAACGTGGATATTTGTTTTGTAAAGTACTTTGTAATGAACTGTTTCCAAACTGGCAATGCTCCTCTTCTGATACTACGTATAATTTTCTCGATCTGCGTTTGTGTCTCTAAGCTTGCATGTGGTACAAACACGAGTACAAAGTATGTACGTAAGTATGCTGTTATGCGCGCGCGTGCATGTGTGTGTGTAATTACATGCTTTTGCGTGCGCGCGTGTGTGTGTGTGTGTGTGTGTGTGTGTGTGTGTGTGTGTGTTAGGTAGGCACTCAAGGTCTGACCAGCGCATTGGGCTAAAGCGTAGGTCAGACATCTGCTAAGTAGTAGCCACAAGACCCTCTTCTTCAATTCTCTCATCTTAGTTGTTAATTCATTTATCTTTCAGCTTAACATAATGCGTGGTGTGTATATGGACTCGTTCGCACGCAGTGAAGCCTCCTTGATGAAACTGAAACTCTGTGTGTGTGTGTGTGTGTGTGTGTGTGTGTGTGTGTGTGTGTGTGTGTGTGTGTGTGTGTGTGTGTGTGTGTGTGTGTGTGTGTGAACACTCATGTTTGTGTGCTCACGTGTTTAAGCGCAAGTGCACAATTACGTGCATGAACACGTGCGTGTGTGTGGGAGAGAATGGCATCCTGACTGATACACTCGGACGCAAATACGAACCTTCCGCAGTTCTTAGATGGAGCTTTTTGACACAGATGGGGAGCCACACCATTCTCACCCATCCATTTCCAGACCAATCGACTAGGGTGTCTGCCGCTTTGGGTGGCATCCTATAATTACTTGGGCCACGCACACACAC
>CM065715.1:87664586-87669586 GCA_033310375.1 Conus canariensis
ACATGCTGACTTTGACAGACGCACAGCGCTGCAATAAACCACACCGAGTAGGCAAACCATTGAATGCAATAGTGCATAGTTTATTTTGTAATGAAAAACGATGAGAAACATTGCCTAGAGGACAATCAAGTTCAACGCACAAGTCAACATGTGCGGGGAGCTATATAAAACCAACAAACCAACAAACCAAAGAAATAAATCCACCGACTTAAATATCAACCATCTCCATCAATCATTGAAAAATGATGGGAACAACATGGGGGTGACAATGATGACTCATGACGTGACGCTAGATTAAATAAACTGTAACACGAGCCACAGTTTTTTCCGGACAGAGAGAGAGAGAGAGAGAGAGAGAGAGAGAGAGAGAGAGGGGCGACCTGGAATGTTCCGTCTACGCAATGGTCAGGAGAGTATATCGTACAACAATAGATGACTATTATATATGAAATCCATATCATCAATGCAGAAGACATCGTACATTGTGGGCCCTGAACCTTTCCTGTAGGGGCTTTGATTCGCAGGTGGTGCATGGGTGAAAAGTGGGGAATCTGAGGTGAAGCAAAGAAGAATCCAGTAATCCACAGACTAACACAACTGGACAGGACAGTCCCTGTCTTTCGCCAGGTCTCAAAGGGCCGCAAAGAACATAACAGATCAAGAGAGGTTGTCTGGAGATCGTGAGTGATAGTACCCTCTCCAGCAATCCGGAAATCACATGCCGAATCCTTACAAAAGGTGGTATAATACAAGACAAAATCTAACAATGTACTAATTTCCATGAAACAATGTTATAATGTTGCTATCTGGATGAAAAACGCATCAACTGTTACATCTTTTTTGCGTGCCCGATGCACAGAATTGTTTATAACTGTTTCATTTCTTGTTCGCGAAGTACAAACAATGTAGCCATTGTAACATTTTTTTTGTCGAGACTACTGTTTTCTGAAGACTCATAATGTATAATTACCAAATCCGATGAAAATGAGATGGAAATATCTTGGTTGCGTTTTCTGGAGGTTTAACTAGGGATAACTGCAAATTCCGATGTAACAGACTGACATTTTTTGGCTGTTGATGAATACTAAATTATGTTGTCTCCATCTCCTGTATGCACAGTTCATACCTCTCTTTAACAATTTGCTGTCCACATGGAGAAGGGCAACATTGCTGCCGGGTGTTGCATGTGTACAATTCCTTAGACATAATCATTTTTGATTTATTGTTCATTCTGAGGCTACGGAGTGGTATGTTCATGGGTTTTTCACGTTGTGTTGATCCAATATAACTGACCTATTGAAAAAAAAATCTATTTATTTTGAATAATCCTGATGAAGCATTGCCCATGTAATGTAATAGTTTATTACATTTTAACAATTTGTTACAAATTTCGTCCTGAATACGCAAAAAAGCGACTTTTTGTGTGTACACTTTGTTGTTGTGGATACTGCACATACATATTGTAGCGTTGTTGTGTTGTTGTTGTTGTTTTTTTTTTTTTGAGAGATTATTGCATCGCCACATTTTACGTTGCATCAAAATGCAGGGAAAAAGTACGCTCAAAAATACTCAAAATGTACCATCAACCAGTGATTTTCCTTTTTTAATTCTGTATTTGTCTGCTTCCCCTTTCTTCATACAAAACGTAAAGCTCCCCTACTGTCCAAAGGTACTGTACAAATCACATTATTAAAAGGAGTTGCAGACATTCACAAGATGTTGGTGACAGAAAGATTATCAACATTAACAAAAAGTGAATTCGAGTGAAAATTGAATTCACTTGGACTGCAAATATTTCGGAAATATGAAAAAAAAAACAGACTGCCGTTCTATATTTCTTATAATTCACCTGTACCTCTGCTTTTTGTGTTGCTGAAAATTGATAGGATGCATTAGAATTTTTTTTTCAGACCCGACAGCCACCATAAACTCTGAAATTAGCCACCTTATTTGACTTGTGCACGCATGCATTTGCTTGATAAGTTTCACAGAGGGCGGGGACAGGAGGAGGGGGAAGAGCAGGGACAAGAAACAAAAAGGAGAGGGAAACGGGAAGAAGGAAAGAATAAACAGGCGAGAATAGGCGCTATATAAGTATTCATTATTATTATTATTATTATTATAAATAGGCGAAGGAGGCAGTCACACTGGGAGGAGGGGGTGCATACACGTGTCAATGAGGGAGGTGTAGGAAGTGGGGGTGGGGTGGGGATGGGGGTGGGGGTGGGGGCAAGGGATGGGGGTGGAGGTGTGGGCTTGGCAACGAAAGCCTAGTGTCTAGTCTCCCCTGATTTTCACTTGGTGCTCCTCCTGCTGCTGCTGCTGCTCACTTGCTAGTTATCACAAAAGCATCTACAACGGGAGTTTCTCAAACATACTTATAATTCAATAATTATCACATTTTAAAAGTAGGCGGAAAGAGATTCATTACACCTTCAAGCAGCAGATGTCCGTCAATCAGACTTAATTCAATAATTATCACATCTTAAAATTTAGTGGAAAGAGACCGTAAATATTACATCCAACAAAATAGATCGCATTTCCACCGCTATGTAACTAACAGCTAAAACGAACATGCTAATCACGGGTCGTGAAGGCGTATTGTGTCATGTCCTTCTGCTGATAATTGACAGTTTCTCAGCTCTCCATCTATAACATCCACACCAGTCGTAGTTTCAACCCCTGAAAGCCATAATGTCATCACAGTTGAAATATGCCATTGATCTTTTGTCATCACACTATCACCACGTGGATTCCGATCAGTTTCATCAGCTAAAAAATTCAGCCAAATTTCAGCCGCACGTGAGGGTAAATGAGAATAAGAATTCAGGTCATAATGCTTACCGTGAAAGAATGCTACTTTGTCTAATCCATGAAAGAAAGAAAACGGTGTTGGTGCATAATCAGAGAGGAATTTCTTTCTAAGTTGTTGCTCTCAAAGACATTTTGTCTTGTACTTTGTTCGCGGCGGATATGACGACCACATGCAGAATGGAAATGTCTCTCACGTACAGTTAATTCAAGCCTTTGTTGGATCTTCTTCTTCTTCTTCTTCTTCTTCTTCTTCTTCTTCTTCTTCTTCTTCTTCTTCTTCTTCTTCTTTGTCGAGGGAGGATGTCAATTAAAAAAAAACCTTTACATCTCTGTCTGGTATTTCCCTTTTCTCCCCTTCACGGATTTCTTTAGCAGCCGGCTGGATTGTGATGCTGTCCCTGTCGTGCTGAGAATACCATAGAATTTTCATAAGTGCTGTTCTTAATCAGACAGGACGGTGAACTACTACTATCGCAACAGCCGCATCTACCGAGGAGTCCCATCCAGAAGACGAAAGTAGACTCCAGACATGTCTAAACAAATGGTCCTGTACACAAGGCAGAGATCAACAGTTCCGATATGCTGTCACTGCAGGGTTTAACAGTTACACTTTGTTTTTCATCCCGTCTGTACCCCTGCTCTCCCAACTCCCACTTCCTACTTTTGAAACCTCTGTTAAGTCATTTTCATAGTTACCGAGGTTCATTTGACGATTTCATTTTTCAAAAGTTACTTTCGTGCTTTGTTCGCCAGTTTTATTTGACATGCTTATAGAAGACCTACTGGTCGGAATGCGTTGCTTTTGTATTCTCAATTCTTCGTTTTTCTGCTTCGACAGTCTGGTTACACGCCATGCACAGAGCCTCTGTACTGTGTTCCGACAGTCTGGTTACACGTCAGGCACACAGCCTCTGTACTGTGTTCCGACAGTCTGGTTACACGCCATGCACAGAGCCTCTGTACTGTGTTCCGACAGTCTGGTTACACGTCATGCACACAGCCTCTGTACTGTGTTCCGACAGTCTGGTTACACGCCATGCACAGAGCCTCTGTACTGTGTTCCGACAGTCTGGTTACACGTCATGCACACAGCCTCTGTACTGTGTTCCGACAGTCTGGTTACACGTCAGGCACAGAGCCTCTGTACTGTGTTCCGACAGTCTGGTTACACGTCATGCACACAGCCTCTGTACTGTGTTCCGACAGTCTGGTTACACGTCATGCACACAGCCTCTGTACTGTGTTCCGACAGTCTGGTTACACGTCAGGCACAGAGCCTCTGTACTGTGTTCCGACAGTCTGGTTACACGTCATGCACACAGCCTCTGTACTGTGTTCCACTGAGGAGGAAGAGCTGAAAGAAGAAGAACACATCAAGACTGCCCTTTCCGCTAATGGATACCCTGCATGGATGTGGGACAACCCTCGAGTTCCCTACCCTTCTTCTACAGCTACGGACAGTGTGAAAGTGGGGATCCCTTACATTAAAGGAGTTTCAGAGCGTCTAGCCAGGACCTTCCAACAACATGGATGCAACGTGTTCCACAAACCCACCAATTCCCTACGCCAGCAACTGACCCATGTCAAAGACAAAACGGACCCCCTCAAGCCGTGTAGTGTAGTGTACAAGGTAGAGTGTCAAGACTGTGCCAATACCTACATTGGCGAGACAGTAAGACCACTCACCACCCGTCTACAGGAACACCAAAACCGATCTACTTCTGCCATACACGAACACCTACAAGCCACAGGCTACAGTTTCAGCCCCCAAGAAACTAAGATCTTATCTACAGAGCCCTTCCTCACAAAAAGAAAAGTTAAAGAAGCCATCGAAATCAAGACTAGACGCCCCAGTCTGAACAGAGATCAAGGTTTTGAACTTCCCCCCATCTACAATCAGATCCTGACAACTGTTCACCCCACACAACAGTCGCCCCACCAGGCCTCGCTGCCACAACAGCAACAGTGAGCTGAAGAAGACAGGGCGACCCTGTCGAAATATTCTCCAAGTAAGTTTTTGATTCTGAGTATGGGTATGTTTCTAATGGTTACACGTCCTGTTTTCCCTCTATAAATTGGTGGGTCTGCAAAAAACAAAAAACAAACAAGCAACAACAACAACAACAACAAAAAGTCAAATCACTAGGAACCAGTCATACACACCCCCCATCCCATAAACCCTACAC
>CM065715.1:87687086-87694586 GCA_033310375.1 Conus canariensis
AAGAGTAGGGCCTGGAACAGCAGAATCATGGGCACCCATTGGTAGTAGCCGATCTCCGTCTCGTGGGGCAGTTCGTTTCTGGGCGGGATGTCTTCGAAAGCCACGTGGTACGTGTTGGAAATCCAGCACACGTTGTTGGTGTAATCCACCTGCAACACAAAAAAGGACGAGGTGTGAAAAGAACTGCGCAATGCCTCCGCACCACGAAAAAGGTAAGGCGTTAAAGAAGGTGTGTGATTACCACGTTACACAAAATATGAACATGTCAAGGACGTGTGCAGTTCATTCTACAACTATTAAACCATGTCAAAGACGTGCGTATTTATCTTCTACAGAAAGAGACAAGGCCTCAAAACGTGTGCGTAGTTTATTTGCACCACAAAAAAGACAAGGAATCAGAAGACCGGCGAATTTTATCTTCAACACAAAAAGGCAAGGCGTCTTGCTCCCAAAAGGTCGCGGAATAAAGAGATGAGTAATTCATGACACACAAAGAGACAAAATGTCAACAAAAAAAAGAGAAAAAAAACAAGGTATGAGAAGACGCGTGGTATATTACATTTAATAAACAAGATTGAAAAACAGGTGCGTAATCGCTGCCCAGTAAAAACAGACAAGATGTAAACAGAGATTAACAATCCATCTGTAACATAGAAAGAAAAAGTGGGGAAAAAAAAGATGCTCTAAATCCACAAGTCACATAACGAAGCAAGATGCGAAACGTCTCTTTATGTTTCAGCAGGACCACACAAGCTCTTGGCATAAGAAGGCAAGATACATTAAGACAAAATGTGAAAAAAGTGTTAACATCTGTGAAAAAGAGAAGAATTTCAAGACATGTCTGAAAGGTATTGTAATCCATCTGAAGCACAAAAAAAGACCGTGTGGGTGTGTAAAGAGGTGTAAAGTCTCTTTGCAACACACGGATAGGTGTGAAAAACGTGTGTAATACACGAGTAAAAGAAATAAGTCTGAAGAGATGTGTAGTTCATGTGCACATAAAAAAAGTTATCAACAGAGGTGTGTAATCGGCCTGCAAAACTAAAAAAAAAAAAAAAAAAGAAAGAGAAAAGCGGTTGTGTAATCTACGTTAAACACACAAAGACAAGGCGTAAAAAGACGTGGTGTAATTTATTTAACACACAAAGACAAGACGCGAAAAGTGGTAATGTAATTTGTGTAACACACAAAGACGAGGCGTGAATAGAGGGGCTGTATTCTATGTGAAACATAAAAAGGGGTGTGAAAAGAGATGGTGTATTCTGTGTGAAACATAAAAAGGGGTGTGAACAGAGATGGTGTATTCTATGTGAAACATAAAAAGGAGTGTGAAAAGAGATGGTGTATTCTATGTGAAACATAAAAAGGGATGTGAAAAGAGAGAGTGTATTCTATGTGAAACATAAAAAGGGATGTGAAAAGAGATGGTGTATTCTATGTGAAACATAAAAAGGGGTGTGAAAAAGAGATGGTGTATTCTATGTGAAACATAAAAAGGGGTGTGAACAGAGATGGTGTATTCTATGTGAAACATAAAAGGAGTGTGAAAAGAGATGGTGTATTCTATGTGAAACATAAAAAGGGATGTGAAAAGAGAGAGTGTATTCTATGTGAAACATAAAAAGGGATGTGAAAAGAGATGGTGTATTCTATGTGAAACATAAAAAGGGGTGTGAAAAGAGATGGTGTATTCTATGTGAAACATAAGAAGGGATGTGAAAAGAGATGGTGTATTCTATGTGAAACATAAAAAGGGAGGGTGAAAGGAGATGGTGTATTCAATGTGAAACATAAAAAGGGGTGTGAAAAGAGATGGTGTATTCTATGTGAAACATAAAAAGGGGCGTGAAAATAGATGATGTATTCTATGTGAAACATAAAAAGGGAGGGTGAAAAGAGATGGTGTATTCTATGTGAAACATAAAAAGGGAGGGTGAAAAGAGATGGTGTATTCTATGTGAAACATAAAAAGGGAGGGTGAAAAGAGATGGTGTATTCTATGTGAAACATAAAAAGGGAGGGTGAAAATAGATGGTGTATTCTATGTGAAACATAAAAAGGGATGTGAAAGGAGATGGTGTATTCTATGTGAAACATAAAAAGGGAGGGTGAAAATAGATGGTGTATTCTATGTGAAACATAAGAAGGGATGTGAAAGGAGATGGTGTATTCTATGTGAAACATAAAAAGGGAGGGTGAAAATAGATGGTGTATTCTATGTGAAACATAAAAAGGGATGTGAAAGGAGATGGTGTATTCTATGTGAAACATAAAAAGGGAGGGTGAAAATAGATGGTGTATTCTATGTGAAACATAAAAAGGGATGTGAAAGGAGATGGTGTATTCTATGTGAAACATAAAAAGGGATGTGAAAGGAGATGGTGTATTCTATGTGAAACATAAAAAGGGATGTGAAAGGAGATGGTGTATTCTATGTGAAACAAAAAGGGAGGGTGAAAATAGATGGTGTATTCTATGTGAAACATAAAAAGGGATGTGAAAGGAGATGGTGTATTCTATGTGAAACATAAAAAGGGAGGGTGAAAATAGATGGTGTATTCTATGTGAAACATAAAAAGGGATGTGAAAGGAGATGGTGTATTCTATGTGAAACATAAAAAGGGATGTGAAAGGAGATGGTGTATTCTACGTGAAACATAAAAAGGGATGTGAAAGGAGATGGTGTATTCTATGTGAAACAAAAAGGGAGGGTGAAAATAGATGGTGTATTCTATGTGAAACATAAAAAGGGGTGTGAAAAGAGATGGTGTATTCTATGTGAAACATAAAAAGGGGTGTGAAAAGAGATGATGTATTCTATGTGAAACATAAAAAGGGGTGTGAACAGAGATGGTGTATTCTATGTGAAACATAAGAAGGGATGTGAAAATAGATGATGTATTCTATGTGAAACATAAAAAGGGAGGGTGAAAAGAGATGGTGTATTCTATGTGAAACATAAAAAGGGATATGAAAAGAGATGGTGTATTCTATGTCTAACGCAGAAGGACAAGATGTGGAATGAGGTGGTATACTCCATGCGAAACCCCCAAAGACAAGATGAGAAAAGGGAATTTAAAGCCATCAACAACATACATATAAAAGGTATGAAAAAAGGTGTGTTATCCCCCCATTTGCAACAGAAAGAGACAATGTATAAAATGAAGCGCGTAACCTATCTGCAGCTCAAAAAGGCACACTGCGATAAATGGTAAATGATCCCTATCACCAAACAAAACGGTATGAAAGGAAGTGGGCAATTGAGAGGGAGCCGGAATAGCTCAGTTGGTAGAGCGCCGGACTCGTAATCTTGGTGATCCTGGGGTTGCGGGTTCGAATCTCCGCCGGGGCGTTTCGGTACATGGGGATTTTCCCCTCGGAGTTAACATTGGTTCTGACTCCATTTCCCATACAGTCCTTCGAATGAGACTATAAACCGAGGTTCCGTGTGTGAACGCACGCATAACATCTTGCACACACGTAAGATCCCATCACCAACTTTCGGAAGAGTAGGCCAGTTTGGCCGTTGGTATGGATGACACGTTACACACAGCATGCACCCTGCGTGAGAAATGGAAAGAATGAAGGAAGTAAGGAAATTGAGTGAACGATATTGAACGATATTGACTGGATGACATGGGAAACGACTGAATGAAGCGCCAGCTGGCAGCTCTTCAGTCGGCACTACCCAGGTAAGTAGCCCGTTGTGTAAGCGAGTGTTGATTGTAAAGCGCTTAGAGCTTGGTCTCTAGCCGAGAACAAGCACTATATAAGTATTCATTGTTGTTATCTGTAACACAAAAAGACATAACGCCAAAATAGGTGTGAAATCCACCAACAATACAAAAACGACTTAGCTTGAAAAGAGATACGTAATTCCTATGTAATACAGAAAGCCACTGTGAGAAAAGAAGTGTATAATCCCCATGTAATACAAAGAGACAATATTCAGAAAGAGATGTGCAATCCATCTGTTAAAAAAAATGGTGTATTGTGTATCTGCAACACAATAATACGAAGTGTGAAATGGATCCGTAACTCATCTGTAACACAGTCACACATGGCACGAAAAGAAAATGGTAACACACTTGTAACATGAAAATACTGGCTGTAGAAGATGTCATGTAACCCACCTGCTAAAGAAAAATAGAGTCGTAAAAATAGATATTTACTTCACCCGTAACACAAACATAAGATGTAAACAGAGGTGATATATTCCACCTGCAACACAAACACGTGCAAAAATAGGAGTGAAATCCATCTCTAATATGACAAGATAAAGTCTGTGACCGATCTGCAACACACACACAAAAAAAAACATACATAGAGATGAGCAATCCATCTGCCACAGAAAAGACAAGGTGAAACATAGGAAGGTTTAAAAACAGGTCTGTAAATGATCTATTAAACAAAAATGCAATGTACGAAGAGAGGCATGCAATGCATCTGTAACACAAAAAGAGAAGCTATGAACACTATCATGAAATTCATCTGCACCACCAAAAGACGAGATGGAGGGAAAGGTGCAAATTAAAACATGAAAATGTGTTAAAATAACAGTGTGTCATCGTTCTGTGGCACAGAGAAACAACAAAGAAGAGAAGCGGGTAATCCATCTGTAACACCATTCGACAAGAGCTGGTGTTATTCATGTCGAAGACCCAGCGACGTATGTGAAAAAAAAGTTGTTGTCCACTGCAGTGCTATAGACAGTGTTACCGAAATTATTCTCGGTTTGTGATGTTTTGGTCATGACGCTAAAACAGTAAAACAACAACAACAATAATAATGCTAATGATGATGATGATGATGATGATAATAATAATGATGATGATGATAATAGTATATACTTTTTTTATTATTGTTATTATTATTATTATTATTATTATTATCATCATCAATATGAATAATAATGATAATAATATCATTATCATTATTGTTGATATCAATATTATTATCGTAACAACAACAATGCTGATACAACAACAGCAACAATAATAATAATAATAATAATAACAATAAGAACAATAACTATAATAATAAATCAAGTAAATGCAGAAAGAACATTACACACACACACACACACACACACACACACACACACACACACACACACACACACACACACACACACACGACAAAATTCACTATGTGTGTACAAGTAAACTAGAACACTATAACAAAACCCGGACAAACCCGGATCTATTCCTCAAATAAAAGAGTGACGTGTTTATATCATTGACTATCTGTTTTCATCATAACTCGTTGTCCCCCTTCTTCTACTACTCCTCTACTTCCAGACAAATACAGAGTGGTACGCAGTGAAAATTAAATGGTTAAAAAGTTTTTAAAAGTGTGGTGAGTGTGTGAGTGTGTGCATGTGTGTGTGCGTATGTGCGTGCGTGCGTGCGTGCGTGCGTGCGTGCGTGTGTGTGTGTGTGTGTGTGTGTGTGTGTGTGTGTGTGTGTGTGTGTGTGTGTGTGTGTGTGTGTTGTGCATTGATTACCTGCATTTTTCAGATAGTTCACGGAATGTTCAACATAAAAGCTTCCAGCCATTTCATTTACTTCGAAACAGTCTCGAGCAGCTAGCCGTTTCTCATCCATTTTCATTTCCATCTACTGTGATTCATTCGTTAAACCGTTTCTGGTGTGCCTACTATTATCAAATACAAATGGAACTACTTTAACTGGCGTCAACCCTACACTACTGCTTTCATCACATTAACGAAAGTTAACTACTAACCCGTCCTGTTGTTGTTGTTTTTTCTATTCAAGCCCCAGGTCGCGAAACTCACGCTCCCGTAAAAGATTGCCGCCGTGGCGAAGTGATTAGCGTTGCGGATTCCCGTGTGGGAGATCGTGGGCTTGATTCCCGCCAGAGCCATTCATTAGCGGACATTTTCTGCCCCGACTCGCTCCTGCACAGAGCTGAGTTTGCTTGCTATGGGCATACAGGGACCACACAGTCGAGTTTCATCCACTGAATGGATTCGTCTCTGAGAGCGTTGCTCAAATTTCCTGACCAAGACTGCAGGTGTCTGTGTCTCTCGGGCCCGGTTGACGCCGGGAAATATTATGAAAGTAAACGTAGAGAACAGCCCTGGCATGCAGTTTCAGATCCAAAGGAAAATTCGCAGTATCATCCCCATCATCCTCATCCTCATCGATCAGCGTTAGATGGTAGGTCTTATTTTCTATGGTCCTTCATGCCATGGTGACCACAGTTTTGATTTCCTATTCACATCTATAGCCTTTGTGAGGTTGTGTTAGGGTCATCGATATCGACAAATTCATAGCGATCGTCGTTGAACAGATATGGTGGCGCCCTCCGGAGAGAGGGCCGGAGAGGTCACGCTGGCTCCGCAACCAAATAATTATTTTTGTTTGGGGGGGGGGGGGGGGGGGGGGGGGGCTTAGTAGGCGGTGTCCTGCCTGCACGGGACCAGAACAGGCAGCACTGAACACCACCGAAGTAACTCGGCAGCAGTGCAGTGTCTCCTCTGGTGGGTTGTCCAATGACGACTTTCCACTGACTACTACCTAAGGTTGCCGGTGCCGACGCTGTGGCGGAACATGCCAGGCAGTGGCTGTGGACAAGGAGCCGAAATGAGCGATGTGGATGCAGTGTCACTGAGGTGGCAAGGAAGATGAAACAGGAAGAAAAATCGTTTTCACTGATGTCTGTTTCCAGGTCGGTTTAATTAGGCAGTATCTCCCCATCCTCCTCAAACTGACTTCAAAATGAAATTCTCCATCTAGTTTGATGAATAAAGGGAATGCTCTTATTTTTCCAGAGAGCATCCAATTAGTCCACGGTCAATTTTTCATCAGTTCGAATTAATTAGAACAATAATCCCTGTCTCAAATTTCTAATAGCATGGGGAATAATGTCTGGCTACTTTTTGTTCAACTTTGTAATTTTCTAAATAATTAGGCAAGATATCCTTTCTAAAGTCCGTCTCCACTAATATCTTCTTTTCTCATTTTAAAAAAGATATGGAGCCTAAAAGAAAGGTGCAGGTAAACGTAGACAATATGCAACAAATGCCATGTGGAGGTACAAAAAGGCAGCTGTCATTTTAGCTCATTGACGACAGGTTAAAAAAGCTATCTTAGAACAGACAGTTGGAAGTGTGGAACAATTATGATTTGTCACGTTTGAAGCAAATGAAGTTAACGTTTCATTCCGTTTTGACTGATTTCTTGAACAGAAAATCGGAACAGAAAACTGGAACAGAAAACAGGGACTGGGACGTTTTCCTAGCACGATTTTTATTGACGTCTTAAAAGCACCGTCAAGCAGAGGTCATGAAAGTTTATTTTTGATTTTTTTTTTTTTTTTTTTACAAATAGTGAACCAGTCCTGCCCAAATAAAAGACTCAGCCAAATCTAAAACATTTCTTGTCAAAGTTTCGTTACGCAGAGTAGCTGCTACTTATTCAGATTCCCTGGAAATTAAACTGTTTTTCAAGAATGACCAAGAAAACAATTTGCACT
>CM065715.1:87699586-87704586 GCA_033310375.1 Conus canariensis
ACAAAGTTACAGGCACAAGGTCACAAAATGACAAAGTTATAGTTACAAGGCCACAAAATGACAAAGTTAAAGGCACGAGGCCTGCTGTTCTTGTCATTGTTCTAGGTATTGTTGTTATTATTGTGATGCTATTACTGTTATTATTACTATGGATGATGCTGTTATTTTCATGAGTATGATAATCTTAGATTATCCCCTTTCCCCCTTTCCTCCACCTCCCACCTACGTTCCCCTCTCCCCTTTCTTCTTCATTTATGTGTGTGTTATTGTTTATTTAAAGAAAAATGCAATAAAATGTTTATTACAAAAAAAATAAGGCACGAGGCCACAAAATGACAAGGTTACAGACATGGAGTCACAAAGTAACAAGGTTAAAGGCACGAGGTCACAAAATGACAAGGTTACAGGCACAAGGTCACAAAATGACAAGGTTACAGGCACAAGGTCACAAAATGACAAAGTGTAAGGCTCAAGGCCACAAAATGACAAGGTTACAGGCACAAGGTCACAAAATGACAAGGTTACAGGCACAAGGTCACAAAATGACAAGGGTACAGGCACAAGGTCACAAAATGACAAGGTTACAGGCACAAGGCCACAAAATGACAAGGTTACAGGCCCAAGGTCACAAAATGACAAGGTTACAGGCACGAGGCCACAAAATGACAAGGTTACAGGCACAAGGTCACAAAATGACAAGGGTACAGGCACAAGGCCACAAAATGACATAGTGACATGCATGGGGTAACAAATTAACAAGGTTAAAGGCACAGGGTTGCAAAATGACAAGGCTACAGGCATGGACTCACAAAATTACAGGGTTTGAAGCACAAGGTTAGAAACATGGTAAATGACTCAAAACGAAACGAAACGGACTAAAATGTATAAACAGCAAACCGGGAAGTTATACAGAATCTACAATGCAATGCTGGAAAGAGAAAGTATCTGTGTTATAGTCAATAATATTCCTCGTAAAAACTAAATGCCAGAGAGACATGAACTATATTAACAGTGGATAATGAAAATAACAACAATAACAATATTCATAATAATATACGCCGTCATCATCATCATCATCATCATCATCATCATCATCATCATCATCATCAACAACAACAACAACAACAACAACACCAACAACAAACCAATAATGATAATGATATTAATAAATAATAGAAATTAAAATACTGATTATACAAAAGGGGTCATCGCATACCACCTGTTGTCCAATTACATTCAGCATATTACATTTTATATAGAACTTTAAATGCGAATTTTAGAAGTTTAAACTAGGAATATATGTGCTGAAAATTCATGTTCAAAACAAAGAAGAGAAGAAACTGTGGATACAGACTGTGAAACGTGAAGCTCCGAGAACTAATGTTAGAGCACATAGAGGCAAAGAGACATACAGCGGAAAGAAATCTTACGAATTCTGCAAGTCCTCTAGAATGGTCTGACTCTCGGACTTGGCCTGCGTGGAGGCGGCACACGCGCATCGTGGGGGGATGCCATTGGCCAGAGAAGGCGTGTCTCTCTCCGCTTCATTGGGATAGTCCGTGAACAGGTCCACTTCGCTTTTGAACGTGCTCATTGCATGCAAAAGGTAGGAGTAGGAGGAGGATAACACAGGGTTGACTCTCTTTTCACGCTCTTTTTCATCATACTCATCGGCCTAGGGACAGCTGAGCTGGGTCTGTTCATCTATGGCAGCTTCTCAGAAGTTCAGAAGAAAAGCGAGAGTGTAGTTCTGTTAAGTATGTCTACACGTAATTTAGAAACTGTTTCAATATTTACTAGATTGTACATCATACTAATATCTTGAGTGAAATCCATCGTACGTAAATATGATCAGCAATATTTTGCACGACCAGAGCGTATACTGGTAACTGGCCATGTGTGCTTTAGGCAATGAAAAAGACCAGAGGGGCGCAAGACATCCCGAACAGCTTAGGTAAGTGAATAGATTGGTCCCGTTGTGCTAAATGACAAAAGACATTGAGAAGTAAACAGAGTTGCAAAGAAAACAGCACAAAACGTCTCTTACACCTAACACACGTGTCACATCTGAGAACTGAAGACTGAAAAATCGTTAGGTCTTAGTCTGGGCCCCTGTTTAAATGAGTGAATACTCGTTTTGAAAACAAAAGGAATGGAACTCAAGCACTATTTGACAAGGAATGTAAGTATCTGATATACTGACTCGCCTCGCCGGCCCGAGCGTCTTGAAGACTGTTGCTTCTTCTTTTTCGGCATACGGCCAGATACATGAAGACACATGCGAAAACACGACCAACCTTGGCCAAGCTACGTCTCTGAAAGAGGCGATACCATGTTTACTGCCTTGTTAATAAGACAGCTTCAATTTTCGCTTGATATTGTCTGGAAATGGCTGGATTAATTTCTTTCGCCAATTCCCGAAAGAACGGAAGAAAAAAAATTGCTTTCACAATTGTGACGGTGCCTTGGTGCTGTGCCCTCTGAGATTCCATTTGCAGAGCTGAGAGTAGAACTTCCTCGTGTGTGTCTGCCGAAACGCGCTGACTCAGTCTCTAGCGAGGAGACCTTTCGCGCTGGATCATTCTATCACGACTTACTTCTGCCACCGAAGTACAAATTATGTATTTATAGCCAGTAGGTCCACGCAAGGGAACGAAGTGCCAGAACTCAAACTGTCGGCCTAACACTTTCACATCCCGAACCATCGCAGGGAGAGGCACACAACCACAGTTGCGTTGGAGGACAGGATCCCCATCTCCGTCTATGTGGTCTAGCACAGGAACTCGACTTCAATACCCCGGTGTGAACATGGTGTGCTTGTTCGGCCATCTCATTTGTCTGGCGCCTTGTACGGGCCGGTTAATCTGCCTCGTTCCTGTGCTGGGGTGAGAGCCGGGGCATCGTGTAAATAAAACATATCCCCGGGGGACCCGCGCAGTGTGCAAAACTCCAAATTGGCAAGGAATTATTTATATGCTTCCTGCATCTTGGATGGGAAGAGATGCATCATGCGAGAGCGAGCGAGCGAGCGAGCGAGCGAGAGAGAGAGAGAGAGAGAGAGAGAGAGAGAGAGAGAGAGAGAGAGAGAGAGAGAGAGAGAGAGATCTATACATCCAGAAGAACTGGGGTACGAAAGGGAATATCACTGGGGTCGTGTAATCAAGCCTACATCCATTATACATACACCTCCATATACCTTGAACCACGCGCGTGCTCGGTACGTCAATATGCCACGCACTCCTCTCCCATGTCATCAGCTTGATGATAGTATTACAACCAACCCCTCCTCGCCGCACCTCTCCCTATCGAACCACGGTGTGGTTTGGCTGGCACGGTGGTGGTGATCGCGGGCAAGACGCGAGGGTGGAATATGCCCCCCTTTGGAGCCAAATTGCTTCCACACAAACCTAGCCTGACGTGTTTAATTCATCCGGTTCGGGGCTAACCGACACGCGAGAGGACGTGGGCCCCGACACCTCAGTGGCGGAACGAGGGGGCGACAATTTCATTAGAACCGTCTTGGGCTGTCTAAACTCGGGCGGATGTGCCTATTCAGGCAAAGGAACCTTCAAACACACTTCTTCTTCTTGTCCTCCTCTTGCGTTGGGTTGGGGGCTGCTGAGAGAAGAGAGAGAGAAGAGAGAGAGAGAGAGAGAGAGAGAGAGAGAGAGAGAGAGAGAGAGAGAGAGGAGAGAGAGAGAAGATACCCTGCTCTATAAGATGATCATAAAAGGCGGCAGTTCTAATGAAAGTTGGTATTTGCATGAGTTTGTGTCAGTGCACAAGCGGCTGGATGTGTACTTTAGCTGCTCTAGGCGAGTTATAGTCCAGTTTTGATGGTGGTGGTCTTCTTTAACGAAGCTTACGTACTTCAGCACTTTTATCGTTGTTCTGAAGTTCACATCGCATCTTTCCCCATGTACTCGTGGTGCAGCTCATTATTGTTAATTTGAAATTCGTGGGCATGACAAGGGTTCTTTCAGTGCAAATAGCTCCCCGCCTTCAGAAGTTGTGTGCTCTTAGCTTCCTTTTTTTGTCACTCTTTTTCATTCTGCGTTTTCTGTATTTCGTGTGTGTGTGTCAAATTTCTAATATTGTCGTTAACTGATTTTTCTGCAAATAAAAATGATTTTTTTTAACTGCTGATCTTCTGTTTCACAAACACAAGCTGTCCTTGAGGATGTTCAGAAGATTTACAATAGAAAAAAAAAATTCAGGACAGAAATCATCTGATGATTTCTGTTCTGTTTTTTTTTCTTTTATTGTAAATCTTTTGAACATCCTTAAGGATAGTTTGTATTAATTTTTCTGCATTTACAGACAATTGTTCTGAAAACTGTTTTGTCCTTTTATCGGGTCACTGTTTATGACACACTCTCTCTTTCTTTTGTTACTGTAATCTAGCTACTAGGAAGTTAGAATTGTACAAACTGGCCACTGAGCTGACATTCTGCGATACACGTTGACCAAGATAGTTGTTTTATGTATTTTGTGTTACATGTAAATGTTGTCAAATTTTTTTTTTGACTTGGGACTGAGGCAGCTGGCGCTCTTAGGACGGCCTAGTCTTCTCCTCCTTAAGGATGTTAATAGTTAAGCTATCATGTGATGATGATGTATGATGATGATGATGATGATGATGATGATGATGATCATCATCATCATCATCATCATCGTCGTCGTCGTCGTCGTCTTCGTCGTTGTCGTCATTATTGTTATTATTTTTGTTGTTGTTATTATTATTATTATCATTATTGTTGTTGCTGTTGTTGCTGTTGTTGTTGCTATTAATTATTATTATTATTATAATTATCATTACTATCATTATTATTCTCATTACTATTTAGTTTTTCAATATTGTGTCTTGCTAGGATGTGATTATTTTCCCTTACGTGTTGGTCAGCCCTGAAAAGACCCCTAGGTAAAGGGTTGGGCTTGAATAATCTATGAACGATTTGCATGCCATGTTAACAAATTGCAAGTCATTGATCCGAGAACTG
>CM065715.1:87714586-87719586 GCA_033310375.1 Conus canariensis
GAGGGTCGGTCGGGGTGGGGGTGGGGTTGGGTGGTGGGGGTGGGAGTGGGGGCTTGGGTTCGGGGGGGGGGGGAGGGGACAAAAGAGGACTGACTGACTGTCTGTCTGTCTGTCTCTCTCTGGCTGGCCGACTCCTGTGCATCGTTACCCGCTCGGATCTTTTTTTGCTCAGAGAGAGAGAGAGAGAGAGAGAGAGAGGAGAGAGAGAGAGAGAGAGAGAGAGAGAGAGAGAGAGAGAGTATTGATGGGCTACGGGAGCCGAGTGCGGGAAGGGAAGATGAGTGAGAAGCGGGGAGCGGCGGGGGCGTGGGGGGGATAGGAGGGGGCCGGGGGGGGGCGGAGGGTGGTGGTGGTGGTGGTGGAGATGGTGGTGAAGGTGTGGGTGACATACCTTTGGGAACAGAGGTAGCGGGGTGGATGGATGGTGGATGGTGACAGGGGGTGAGCGGGTCATTAAGACTCGGTTGTGGCTGTCTTTACGGGCCTCCAGCGGGTCTTAAGTTTCCCCCTTCCTTGACTCCGAGACCTTTTGTTTATTTATAAAATTCATTTGTTTTGTTTTGTTTTGCGTCACTACTTATTCAGCTCTATTTACTGTTCTTTCACTGACGGTCTCTTCCTCAAAACTCTTTAAAACATTCCTAGTCTCAAGCTTCTAATGTATTATTTTTCTGTCTTTCACTTTTCTTTCTGTTTAAGTTTCAATCGTTTAACTTCGTTGTTTCTTGCCTTTACTTTACACCCTAACACACAATAAATATCAGTTTATTTTGCAAGCGTTTAAAAAATCTCAATGTGAACATGCGGACAGTGAAAGAAGGTTACCTGTATGTAAAATTTATCGCTGAAAACAGTTGGAATCAATCTGGCTATTCGCGAGCAATCAGCGTTTAGGCTTTTACATTCAACAAAGGTGGACATTTATCTCTAGTATAAAGTCGATAGGTGTATCTAGCATCACACTCATGTGGAAGTTTTGTCCAGAAGCGACGCGGATTTCTCCTAAACGAAAAAAACAAACAAACAAAAAAATAAATGAATGGATGTGAAATAATAGATGAACAGTAAATAAGTAAACAAATCTAACGGTTGAGAGTTAAGTTGATTCTGTACAGAACAGCTCTTGTGAAACTTTTCTTTCGTCGGCCGATCGAGCGTAACGCGTCTTGATAAAATGAAGCGCAGTAAGCTGCACTCTACCCACAAACAACCGCATGATACACACACACACACACACACACACACACACACACACACACACACAACACACACACACACACACACACACACACAAACACACACACACACACACATATATATATATATATATATATATATATATATATATACAACATACACACACACACACATACACACACACACACACACACACACACACACACACACACACACACACACACACTAAAAAAAACAAACAAAAAAAACAACTAACACGCAGGTATCGGTACTGCATACGTCGACCCGATCCCCCTCCCTCCCCCCGCCTCCATATACCCTCCAGCTATTGCAACTCCCAGACACAATCAACACACCCGTCCCCCTACACACACACACACACACACACACACACACACACACACACACACATACACACACACACACACACACATACACACACACACACATCAGACAGACAGACAGACAGACACACACACACACACACACACACACACACACACACACACACACACATATAATATATATAGGGAGCCGGAATAGCTCAGTTGGTAGAGCGCCGGGACTCGTAATCTTGGTGATCCTGGGGTTGCGGGTTCAAATCTCCGCCGGGCCGTTTCGGTACAGGGGGATTTTTCCCTCGGAGTTAACATTGGTTCTGACTCCATTTCCCATACAGCCTTTCGAATGAGACTATAAACTGAGGTTCCGTGTGTGAATGCACGCATAACATCTTGCACACACGTAAAATCCCATCACCAACTTTCGGAAGAGAAGGCCAATTTGGCCGTTGGTATGGATGACACGTTACACATAGCATGCACCCTGCGTGGGAAATGGAAAGAATAAAGGAAATAAGGAAATTGAGTGAACGATATTGACCGGATGACACGGGAAACGACTGAATGATGCGTCGGCAGGCAGCTCTTCAGTCGGCACTTCCCAGGTAGGCAGCCCGTTGTCTAAACGAGTGTTTATTATTTATATGTAAAGCGCTTACAGCCCTAATCTTTAGAGAATAGGCGCTATAAAAATTAACATTATTATTATTATTATACACACACACACACACACACACACACACACACACACACACACACACACACACACACAACACACAACACACACACACACACACACACACACACACACACCACACACACACACACACACACACACACACACACTTCATCCGCCAAAGCGATGCCTGCCTGCCTGCCTGCCTGACTCTACTCAGCAAAAAAACACCAGAACACAGCGGGCACAATCCTCCAGAAGACAAGACAACCCCGAAGCCAAAGCTCTGGAACAAACACTGAGGAGGACAGCATCCATCGAGGCACCACGGACCACTCACGACTCACTTCAGTCACCAGACTGCACTCACACGCAACTGGAGGATCATCATCATCATCATCATCATCGAGCTTATACGCCACAATCATAAGATCCATCTCCAAAGTTCAACAGAACACATGAAATGAAGAAACCCAGCCCGGCAGAACTTGTACTCTGACGTCAAGACTGATGGCACCAACAGCCACAGAATTCCGTTCCTCATCGCCCACACAACCCACAGGAACCCGTGGACGTCAGGTGTCTTGGAAAGTGGAGACAAGAGGGATCAATAGTTAGAAGTTAAAAAAAAACCCATTGCTGTTCTTGGAGACTTGGTTCTAGTAATTTGAGCCATCTTAGTTTCAGATCCACCCAAGCATCCAAAGGCTGCGAAAGTCAATGGGCGACCTAGATTATATCAGGGGAATCCAAGGCGGAAAATCTGGTTCAAGATGCGTTCAGTCTAACTACCGCCTTGGTTTTGAGAACTAAGCAGAACTATGGAAGTCTGTGTCTTCTTTCTGTATGCTTGGTGTGTGTGTGTGTGTGTGTGTGTGTGTGTGTGTGTGTGTGTGTGTGTGTGTGTGTGTGTGTGCGCGTGCGTGCGTGCGTGCATGGTGTGTGGTGTGTGGTGTGTGTGTGTGTGTGTGTGTGTGTGTGTGTGGTGGTGTGAGAGAGAGAGAGAGAGAGAGAGAGAGAGAGAGAGAATGTCCGTCTGTCTGTGAGTTCCCTCTCTAAGTCTGTGTACCACATATGTGAACAATATTAAACATCAGCACATCCGTATGTCAATCTTTCTCTCCTATGGCCTGCCCATCCCCGTCCTCCTCACTCTTTTTCATTCACCCTCTTGCGTCCTCTCTCTGTCAGTCTGTCTGTTTGTCTGTCTGTCTGTTTGCCTGTCTGTCTGTTCGTCTATCTCTTTTCAGTGAAGTCGCCTCATAATTTACGACCAGCTACCGAAAACAAGAACATAACAAAACAAAACAAAGAAAAAATATGTAAAAAAAAATGATTAGAAAGAAAGAAAAGAAAACGAAGAAAGAAAAAGGAAAGAACGACGGAAGGAAAGAAATCACAATCTCAACAGAAGTCACCACAATAGAACCAAGCGTGCATATAATACCAACGCTGCATCCCTTTCATTTGTCTTGTAGGTTCAGTCCGACATGGCCAGTTCGTAACCCGCTGCTGTCCATCATCAAAATTGCCAATTTCGCAGCCCGTCTGTAATGTGTTGTCGTTCTGGTGGTAAAAGTGCAGGGCTAGATAACGCTTCTGTCCCTTCCTCCCCCTCCCCCTTCTCCTGGGATGGTTACGGCACTCCTCTCCCCCCCCCCCCCCCCCCCCCCCCGCCCGCCCCCAATCTGGCATACAACCTGTCTGAGGTGGGCATGATGGATGTTCAGTCTGAATGAAACTAACATGGATTCTTGGTCTTTCTGGCCATTCTGTGGTGAAACAAGTTTCTATCTTTGCGACCGGCTGAAATTTCTCTTTATCTGGTTTACCTAAAACTACCAGTTGTTGACTTTTCTACAAACCTTCCGTATTGAATATTCATATTCAAAACACAAAGAGAGAGAGAGAGAGAGAGAGAAGAGAGAGAGAGAGAGAGAGAAGAGACAGAGACAGAGACAGAGAGACAGACAGACAGACAGAGAGACAGACAGACAGAGACAGAGGGACAGACAGACACAGACAGAGACAGACAGAAGAGGTGGGGAGAAAGAGAGAGAGAGAGAGAGAGAGAGAGAGGAGAGAGAGAGAGAGAGAGAGAGAGAAGAAGAAGAAGCCAGACAGACACACAGAGAGAGAGAGAGAGAGAGAGAGAGAGAGAGAGGGGGGGGGGGGCTTTATGCTGTTTCATTGAAGAGAAAGAGAATAGTGTAATAAGAATTTAAGCGGATTTGTCTTCCTGGTGAAACCCATTTTGCACATGAATCTACCTCGGCGAAGCGCCAAGAATCTGGTTCTCAACGAAAAATATCGATATCAGAACTATCAGTCCGTACGTTGCAGGATGAATGAATGAACACATGAAGGAACGGACGAAAGAGAATCAATGAATAAACAACTCTCTCTCTCTCTCTCTCTCTCTCTCTCTCTCCTCTCTCTCTCTCTCTCTCTCTCTCTCTATTCTTCTCTCTCTCTCTCTCTCTCTTCCTATTTTGGAGGATGATCGTCTACTCATAGCATGTAACACAGACATATCGTCTATGATTCAACGGTTATCTTATCAGTACTGGAGAAAACCCCTATCCTCTAGCTTGGCAAAGCAGCCAACGAGAGGTCGTATACCTAAATGTACATCAGAGAAGAGACGCACAGCAGAAGCTGAGAGAAAGCGAGCTGCGCGCAAGGCCAGAGCTACCTCCACCTCCACTGTAGCACCCACCCACATGTGTCCCACATGTGGGCGTTCCTTTCGGGCCCAGATCGGCCTCACCAGCCACCTGCGGACC
>CM065715.1:87722086-87727086 GCA_033310375.1 Conus canariensis
GAAGAGAGGGGAGGTAGAGAAAGAGAAAGGGGGGGGAGGGAGAGAGAAAGAGAGAGAGGACGGGGGGGGGGGAGGAGAGAAAGAGAGAGAAGACGGGGAGGGGGGGAAGGGAGGCACAGAGAGAGAAAGAGGGAGAGAGAGGGAGGGAGGGTAGGAGATAGAGAGATAGAGAGAGGGGGGAGGCATGGAGAAAGAGAGGGTGGGGGATTTTGGAGGGTGGCAGAGAGAGAGAGAGAGAGAGAGAGAGAGAGAGGAGAGAGAGAGAGAGAGAGAGAGGAGGGAGGCAGAGAGAGAGAGAGAGGAGGAGAGAGAGGAGAGAGAGAGAGAGAGATTCAGAGAGAGATTCAGAGAGAGAGACCGAGCGAGACAGAGAGAGAAGGCAGGGAGAGAGAGAGAGGGAGGGGGAATTTGGAGGATGGCAGAGAGAGAGAGAGAGAGAGAGAGAGAGAGAGAGAGAGAGAGAGAGAGAGAGAGAGAGAGGTTACGTCTTCGAACAAAACAACAACAACAACAACATCATCAACAACAACACACTCAAAAAAAAAAAAGGCTGCAATGTGATATAAAAGATGATAATAAAAAAAGAATAGACGCGTTGTTTGAGGCTTTGTGGGATATGATGTTTTGGTAGAAGAGTGTGCTTTGGTTAAAAAAAAAGAAAGAAAAACAAAAACAAACAAATAAAAAAAACCCCACAGATCTGCAAGACAGATGATAACAACAAAAACAATCGCATGTAAGCTCTTCCATGTAACCTACACATACTGGAGCACCAATCCACAGACAGAGGTGAACATTAGAAATAAACAAGCTCGCAGAGGCTGGAGCATTCAAAACAGCCAGACACTTATAGTTTACGATCGCGTGTTACAGAACAGCAAAAAAAAAAACCCTCAAGAAGTCGCTAAAAGCTCATGTCCCACAAGTCTACTTTAAAAATAAACACAGACACACGTAGGCACTCGTCCGTTACGTTTATTCATTATCTGAAAAAAAACCCCAAAAACAACCAGACCTTTTTTTTTCCTTAAAGAGCACAGCAAGTAAGACAGAAGTAGGCCAAGAAAACGGGAAGTCTCTTCCGTCTGCGTGATGCAGCAACTCTTTTCAACTGTCATTTCATCTCAGGATTTATTTTTCACATGATGCAGAAATTCTCAACAACTGCCATTTGAATCTCTGGATTTTTTTTTCCCCATCCACAGTAGACAAAACAAAAGCCCAATGAAGACATAAAAAAAAGCAAGAGGCAAAAACAGAAAGTAAGAGGGTAAAAGAGAGCATACAGTGCACGAATATGCAAGTCCATGCGTCAGCAAGGAAGTACGTTAATGACGTTAGCAGTTAAAGACGTAAGCCAGTCACTCGTCCGTCAGTCACTCAGTGATAAAAGAAAGTTCGTAAGCAAGCGGGTGAATAGACATGCGGATTTGTCTTTTTACTGGTTATATTCACACTGTCATGACATTTGACACGTCATCGGCTATAATAGTTCTGCTTAATTAAAAGATAATTTGGAGACCAAAAGTCACATATCCAGAGGGAAGGGATTAAGGGGTGGGATGGTAGGGGAGGAGAGACGCAGGTGGGTGGGTGCAAGAACTGAAAGGTGTGGGTTAGGGGTGTCGGGTAAGGAGATTAGGGAAGAGGTAATCATGTCGGAAAAGTCAAGATGGTTTGCAGTTCCGAACAAGTGGAGGAAGATTTGAATGATAATAATGACAGTGGAAGAAAAACACGAATGTGAGAAAGAAACGACCTGAAGTCATGCCCAAACAATAATATTACCTGCCTGATTAAATGTGTAACTGACTGGCTGACTGACTTACTAATCAGCTAATTTACTCACTGATCAACCAGACAATCATACTAACTAACGAAGTAACTGAAGGATTGACAGAATGACTAACCAGCTAATTACTGACTGACTGCAAAGCTAAGCAAACTGACAGATTGACTGACTTACTGACTATCTAGTAAACTGCTGAACTGACTGTCCGACTGACAGACTGACTAACTGACAAACCCATCCCCCAAACAATTCACCTTCGGTCATAGTCCATGGAACTGATCAAAGTTTTAAGGTAAACGAAAGTTGTTAGTCCAAACACATGATGATTTTGTTTGTGTCATTGTCTGGGTTACAAAACCAGCTAACTGAAAGATTGACAGATAAAGTAACTAACTGATCTTCTGACTGACTGACTGACCGACAGACTGACTAACTAAGTGACCAACTGACTAACTAACTAGCTAACTAAACTGCCTACCTACCTACCTATCTACCTACCTATCTACCTACCTACGTACCTACCTAAATGCCTGGCTAGTTAGCTAGCTAGCTAGCTAACTAACTAACTGACTGACTGAGTGACTGACTTACTGACTCACTCACTCACTCATTCGTTCACTCCTCACTCACTCACTCATCCGCTCACTCACTCACTCACTCACTCACTCACTCACTCACTCATCCTCAAACGACAGACAAACAGACGCAGACAGACAAATCCAACACACACACCACACACACACACACACACACACACACACACACACACACACACACACACACACACACACACACACACACACACATCTCCCCGACATACGCCTGGCCTCGTTAGCTATCCCAGACTTGGGATTTTTCTTTATTTTTGTTTGAAGCTCCAGCCGATTGTCAGATCGATAACGACTCCAGTTCCGCAGACAGCTCACACTTGAACCCGGAAACTGCGCGTGGTTAAATCGAGTTTCCATTCGTCACAGTTCCAGATCGTTCTTGGAGGAAAGTCTTGGAGCCAGGGAAATCATCGACATGATCGAACGCTACCTCCGATACCCGTTAAAAGAGAATGAGGCATAGAGGACAAGTGGGGGTTAGTAGAGAGAGAGAGAGAGAGAGAGAGAGAGAGAGAGAGAGAGAGAGAGAGAAACACACACACACACACACACACACACACACACACACACACACACACACACACACACACATACATACAGACACAGGGACAGACAGAGACAGAGACAGAGAGGTACACACACACAGACAGACAGAGACAGACAGAGACAGAAACAGAGAGGCACACACACACACCCACCGACCCACCTACACACACACACACACACACACACACACACACACACACACACACACACACACACACACACACACACACACACACACACTCACACACATGTACACACACGCGCGCGCGCGGTGTCTCTCTGTATGCAGATGAATGTGTCTGTTCGTTCGTACACACTTGAATGACATCTTTACTTTTTCCTTGTATGAAATCAACTTACATTTTCCTTCTTCATCTTTTCCTTCTCTACGGATGACGATGTCGGAGAGGAGAGAGGGGCGTGGGAGTAGCTATGGTTCTTATTCAATGGACCCTCGGACAATCACATTTTGACGGGATAACTTACGTCTGACACTTTCCGTATGAACGTCCCTCTCCTCCCCACCCCACCCCCACCCCCCACCTCTTTCCCATTACGTCCCATCCTCCTCCCGGCGCTCCTCCCCTTACCCCGCCTTCTTTGCCAGTTCCAAACACAGGCTGGGACTTGGAGTCGTTCTCCGGACAGTCTGTTCAGGAAATGGAAGACGGGACACCATCTCCAGAGACCACACAAAACCATCGCCCATCACACAGGCCCGGCGGTATGGTCGCACGGCAATGTCAAAATGTCGTTATTACCGTTTTCACAATAAGAAAAAAAAAAGTAATTATCTGTGTAAAAAAAAAGTCTGTGTAAAAAAAAAGTAACTATGATGTGAACAAGACCTTAGACATTTTTTGGTACTGGTTTTGATGCCATTAAGATGCCAAATAAAGCGCAAACTGAATGAAAACAATTTTTAGACCCTCATAATTAAGCCGTGAGCAGTGTTCAGTGTGAAATATGAAGTAATGTCTTCCCGGCTTCCAGTCGTCTGAGCCATTGTCAAGCAGTTTTTTTTAAATGCCTTCAGTTCGTCCAATACCAACAGTACCAGAGCGCATGCATATGAATAGTATTTAACTGTTTCCATGAGTAATGATTATCTGTTGTCACGAGTCATAATTACCTGTTTTCATGACTCATTATCAACTGTTCACGTGAGTCATTTTGACTGCTTTCAGGGTGACGACACTTTAAACGATATATTTTAGAGGAAAGAGAAACCCCGAGTAATTTCCGAAGCAACAATATCAGTGATATACACAAAGTTCACGTGAAAACTGTGATCATTTTGAGGCAAAATACAAATAACCACATAAAACAATGCTCAAAGTAACGGTTATTTAGGACATGAATATAAAACAGACAGACCAGTGAATTTCTGACAACTATATCTTCTTTGGAAGTCATGAAAAACAAATATAAGAATTCACAAAATAAAACTGCCAAGACGGCTATCAGTGGGAGATTTTTCAGGCTCTTTAGTCTGTTTAAGTTCATAATAACCTGTTAAAAAAGTAATGACAATAAAACACACACACACACACCAGCAAGAGAACATAACGTCTGTCTACCATTGCAAATATAGTAACCTTTTCCTCAGTTTATGGGACAATATAACTTCACAATTAATTTTTACGTCATTTGGTTACAGAAAGATACATGGAACCCAGGATATGTAAATCTTAATCGATTGATAATAATTATGGTAAGTGAAGTCCATCTGTTTGCAAAACAAACAAACAAACAAACAAACAAAAAACAAACCCAGTCTGCTTTACAGTGTCTTTACCGTTTCACACCAACGTTTTGCTATTTTCTCTCTCTCTGATTGGACTGTTAAACTGACTGATGGACAAAATAGACCTATTCCGTGTCAAAAAGTCAGGGGAAGATAACGCCTGCCTTTTTCTTTTTTTTTATTTTATTGGAAATAGAGTTACTTTTTCTAAACATATGCATCAAGGTAATTGATCAAGAGGATTATACATTTTCTTTGAAGTGCACCAAGGATAACGATAAGATATCGACTGTCTGCATAACAG
>CM065715.1:87762086-87764586 GCA_033310375.1 Conus canariensis
ACGATCACTACTCGCCTACCAATCGGCAAACTCAGCAATGACGGTTTAAGTGCTTTTTGCCAGAATTGTTTTTCAGTCTGAATGAAATCTGAAATTTGTTTCTTTGTACGTAACATTCCCATCCCCCTCTTCCTCTTAGAAAAGAAAATGAAATAAAAGCCCACAGAAAAAAATTCACGGTACACATATTTTATTATATCATACCCTCACTGGGTTTTTTTTTCCAATTTGTTTGCAAGTACCAAGCCTCTCCTCCTCCGTCTCTCACTACCTACATGGCTGCATCTTGATAATAAGACCAGGGCCAGACTGTGTGTGAGGAGAAGTACTGGATGCCGGAGACAAACTGAAGGAAGAGTTTCCTGACCGACTACTAAACCAATAGGAGCGCTGCAGTAGAAGTCTGGCTTGCAGCCGTGTGTCGTCTCCATCTGTCATCCGGGTCACCCTTTTTAGCCCAGGAGGAAAGCGGGCAGAAGCCTATCTGACGTGCACTGCCCTTAACCTCAAGTCCACCTTCTCTCCTTCTGTTTGTCTGCAGCCTGTACTCCTGACAACAGCTTCCACTCTTGTCGACAACCTCTAATTCTGATGTTTTCTCTGACAGGGAAATTCTGTTATTCTGGAGATTGGCTGTAGTTATTTCTGGAAGTTTTTTTTCCCAAAGAAACTTTGAAGGATGGTTAACTTGTGTGTGTGTGTGTGTGTGTGTGTGTGTGTGTGTGTGTGTGTGTGTGTGTGTGTGTGTGTGTATGTATGTATGTATGTGTGTGTGTGCGTACATGCGTGTGTGCATGCGTGTGCGCGTGCGTGCGTGCGTGCGTGCGTGCGTGTGTGTGGTGTGTGTGTGTGTGTGTGTGTGTGTGTGGTGGTGTGTGTGTGTGTGTGTGTGTGTGTGTGTGTGTGTGTGTGTGTGTGTGTGTGTGTGTGTATTGTGCAACGTTTTCAGGTGTGTCCAGTAAGATGATCGTTATTTCCTGTAAAAGACAGAAGAATCTTCCTGTGAAAATGTGAGATACTTTATCATAGATGATCTACCATCACGTATGAACGTAACAATAAACGTTTTAGAACGTTTGACAAAGTCGTCATTCAACCACAAATTTTCAACATTTCTTTCCTCTGTACTTAACCCCCTTCCCCCACTTGTCTACCTTTCCCCCTCCACCTTCTTCTCCTCCACACACCCACTGTCTACCCCGACACCTCTCAAAACAGGAAGGAACAGTGACAGGAACAGGAATAAGTAATAAAAAAGAAAATACATAAAATAACAAAAAAATACACCCCTTATGAGTATACCCTGTCCTCACCACAGCTGAGGTCGTTTTCAATTACCCATCTTCCTCCACTCCTCCCCCCTCATTCACCCAACGGCTGCATCCTTGTTAGAGGACCAGAACCAGGGTGGGTTTACACCCACGGAAGTACCTGATGCTTGATGGAACAGTTTCCTGGCTGACTACTAAAGCAATCAGAGTGCCCAGTAAAGTCTCACTGGCAGCTGTGTGTCGTCTCCACGAGTATGTCTGGTCAACCTTTGCATCCCAAGGAAAGAGAAAGAGAACTGCCTGGTGTGTTCAGCCTGGTATCTCCTGTCTGCATCTTTCCCTTCTATCTGTAGCCTCTGCTTCTGTCTAATGCCGCTCCTCTTACGTACAACCTCTACTTCTGATGTTGGCTTTGGCACCCAAATTCTGGTTTATTTATCATTGCGACCATATATGGCAGGAAGTTTTTATCAAACAAAATCTGAGCGATGGTTGACTTGCCTGAGCAATGTGCAAAGTTTCTGGCGTGCTCATTTCAATGGTTTGTATGAGAAAAGAGTCTTCATGTGTAATTTGGCATTGTGTACATCAGCACAGATCGACTTCTAACAGGAAACTACACTGAAGGTTTTAGTGTGTTCACAAATGTTGTCTTTTCAATCTAACTCGTATTTTTCTCTTTTTGCCACACAACACTTCCATCACCCGTACCCTTAGAAAAACCCAAAAACCAAACCAAATCAAAACAAAACAAAACAAAACAAACAAAAAAAAACCCACCACAGCACGAACAACAAACATCCAAACCAACACCCACACACCCACCACCCACCCACCCACACACCCACCACCCACCCACATATATATATATATATATATATATATATATATATATATACAGATACACATACAAATACACGTATGTTGAGTATTTCCTGCTCTCTAAACCTTCAGGTCATTTTGCAAGTACCCAGCTTCCCCTCCACCTCATTCACCAGACGGCTGCATCTCGCTGAGAGGCCCAGAGCCAGGCTGGGTGTGAAGAGAACTGCCGGCTCTTTGGAGTGCGGAGCACTGAGGGAACCATTTCCTGACCGACTAATAAAGCAATCTAGAAGCCATGAACGGTCTGACTTGCAGCTGTGTGTAGTCTCCATCTGTCGGCCTGGTCACCGTTTTCAGCCCAGGAGGAAAGGGGCGGAGGTCTGCCTGGTGTGCACTGCTCTCTA
>CM065715.1:87769586-87784586 GCA_033310375.1 Conus canariensis
GTGTGTGTGTGTGTGTGTGTGTGTGTGTGTGTGTGTGTGTGTGTGTGTATGTGTGTGTGTGCGCGTGTGCGCGCGCGCTTATAATCTGTCACAGTAAGATATGAGAACCACCGCAGTCAACTTTGAAAACAGAACCTTCATATCGCCTGCTCAAATGCCTTTCGTTTGATGTTCCACCTCATCAGCAAGACGCGGCTGACTGTGTCGGTACTCCCTTAGCATCACGTAGAAATATGCCACAGTCTATAAATCTGAGGTATTGTCACCACCAACGGTTAAAAAACAGAATCCAACGGCACCCCAAAGTAGCAATAGGGTAGAGAGCAAAACGAGAAGAAAACGCTGTCTGGAAATAAGTTACTGAAAACTAAACTCATGTACAGAGCATGAAATGCATGGGCTAATCTTTGAACCTATGCTTGAGGATCCATATAAAGAAACAAGGGAAATTAAAAGGGGTCAACCATCAGAGTGGTCTGCTCAGCTGTTTACTAACCTGAGCATTATCATATCTGCTTGTTCCTGTTTTAAAGATTTGTTTACGACACCCCTTTCATTAGAGTCAGGAATTTGGATTTTGAGGTATCAGATGTCATTCGTTATCAATTGTATATTGTATAATACCTGTTTGTTCTCATTGCTTACAAGATTTGCTTACAATACCCTTTCCATTAGGGGGCATGGTTTGTATTAATTAAATCTCTCTCTCTCTCTCTCTCTCTCTCTCTCTCTCTCTCCTCTCTATTTTTGATTATTTTTGTATACTTATTTTGTTTGTTCTCCTCCACTTTTCTTACCCTCCCTTTTCCTCCTCGACATCCTCTTCTTTTTTCTTTTTTTTTCTTCTTTTCCCTCCTCTTCGTCTTCTTTCTTTTGTTTCTTCCTTGTTCTCTTCTTCACTTTTTCCCCTCACTGATCCTGTCTTTTCCTCTTGTCACTGTAAAATAATACCATACTGACAGTCACTAGAAATTGTACATGTGGGATGAGTTTTAGGAATCTTCATTGTAATCCACACAACGGTCCGCCATTGATTGCTACAGTAGATTCGCGGTCTGTTTAGTATATCGATATGCGGAAATGGAAAATAATCTTGAGTTCACGACAGTCGGCCATTTAGACGTTGTATATAAGAAGCATCACGTATGCTGTAGTTCATACGTTTGTTGAAAAGGGTAAACTGGCAGCCAGTGATCATTTTCCACAATACTTTTCAAGTATGGACTAGAAACAGAGCAACCAAATCGAAACTTTGAACACACACATGTACACGTACTCACATGCCTTTACTCCCTCCCATCCATTTTTGTATCTGTTGCTTTACTCTTTAAAGCAAATCTGCTAGCTTAATGATGCAGCTCAGCTTGCGCACACCGGCAACGTTTTTAATGAATAGAACAAATTACAGCGACATTAGGGCAATGATGAACCCGGTACAACAACAGAGAGAGAGAGAGAGAGAGAGAGAGAGAGGAGAGAGAGAGAGAGAAGAGACAGAGACAGAGACAGACAGACAGACAGACAGACAGACAGACAGACAGACAGAGAGCGGAGGGGATTGGGGCGGGATCAGAAAGACACATGTGACAAAGCTACTGCCTGAAAGGATGAACTATATGGATAGCCCAGTGTTTTCTACGGCTTATCATGATAGCCCAGTGTTTTATACGGCTTATCATGCGTGACAGCAACAGCGGAGGGAAAAAGGTATATGACATCCTGAGCATCCCCATGCCCACAGCTTTCTGTAGCAAAGCGAGCCCTTCTCTCACTTTTCATTGTTCGCCATCCTCCATTCCCAAGCAATCATCAGCCAGTAACAGTACCAAGGGAAGTCACGCCCACCACATTCAAAATGTTTATAGCTCACTTATCCAAACTGATTCTAAAACCCCCACCCCTACCCCACCCCATTCCTCCTCTCCCCTCTCTCCCACCTCCAATTTGCAGATGAATTCCTTGTTCACATGTATCATACAGTGACAAACATTCTGTTTTTCACCCTGCAAAGTAAGCTAGTTAACGTGAAGTGTTGAAGTCATAATCTACACAACAAAGAAAAACCATCAATCACTTCCTATCATGACACGATCTGTCCAGTGGAAAAAACACATCACTTAATGAGAAAAGACTCTGGAGTAAAAAAAAAGAGACAGACAGACAGACAGATAGAAAAATAAGCGGAGTTCCAGACACCCTCGTGTCAGTGCGCCGCTGACCAAGGCACCTGCAGACAGACGGGGGTCTCCAGTGATACTCACAAGGAATGATGATGTGGTGAAAGCGATGGAACATGTCCGAGTTGTGAGACCCCGAGCGATGCATCCTTACTGAGCGGCGGTGCAGCACGGCTGAGAGAGCTCAGCCAGGTGCTAATCTTCACACCGCTGGTCAGTGACTGTCAATCAAGATTGTTAACAAGTCGCTGTAGTGATGCGCCTGTCTTCACACCGCTTGTCAATGACTGTCAATCAACACTGTTGACGATTCACGATCGTGATGCACCTGTCTTTGCACCGGTTGTCGATGGCTATCAATCAACACCGATGACAGTTTGTACAACACTGTTGGCAACGTGACTCTTTTCTGATCTTTCAGAGCCACACACTTTTATTTTCCCATGATAAAGATAACCTTTCTATTCGGAATTCGACCTTTTTGGGGGGGGGAAAAAATATACACGTCTACAGTCTACAAATAACAAAAGTTTGCGACACGAAGCATAAAAACTGTGGAAAGTAAAGTAACAAAGCAATCCAAGTGGAAAGTTGTTGCCACAAAGTAAAACCGACGGGAAAGTTGTCGCCACAAAGTAAAACCAATGGGAAGTGAGCGCCACAAAGTTAAGCTACAGGAAAATTTCCGCAAAGTACGACCAGTGGAAAGCTGTCGCCACAAAGTAAACCCAGTCGATGGTAGTGCCACAAAGTAAGACCGGAGGAAAGTTTGCGCCACAAACTTAGGCAGACACCTAAACATTTGGCAGGTCCTGAATCGTTCTCGTAGTGTCTGTGACACTGCGGTACAACTGTTAATGTTGTCGACATCTTGGAAGCGAAAACACGCGTATTCTCACCGAAGCATTTTCTCGTTTTCACATGTAGGGTACGCGCTCACATTTACCGCCGACCCATAGATCTATATAACATACACTTCACCGGATTCGTGGAGACTTAAACAAAAGCAAAAAAAAAAAAAAAAAAAAAGCCACCAAAAAATGGAATCAAAGAATGAAATGAACAGAGTCAGAAAATTAAAAAAACAACAACAACAACAAAAAAAACCACGGTCCAAACCACCTCAGCTAAAGGGAAACAGCAAAGGGAAGAAAAGAGACCAGAGTTAGCCGCAGTGACTGTCAGAGCAGAGATAACGTGAAGACGGACGGACACGCCACTGGCGCTGCTGGTGACAGACACCCCGAAGACAGTGGCGGCTGTGGTGGTGACGTTGGTGGTGGTGGTGGTGGTGATGCCAGCACCTGTCCGCAGCAGACCACGACACAGACGACCGACCATGTGACAGCCGAGTTCTCGGCCCCCGGCACCCGGTTGGCCGCTCCCCTCTCCTCCTCTCCATCCCTGCTCCCCTTCCTTTCTCCACCACCACCACAGGCAATCTTCCAGCCAGCCATCCGCTCCATCGGCCCCGGGTTGGAGGGAGGCGAGCACTGATTTGGTATGCCTCCTCCTCCTCCTTCTCCTCTTCTTCCTCTCGTCCTTCTTCACAGACTGGGGAATAGTTAGTAGTTGTACACGGGCTTCGTCCGTTCCTTCTGGGAGAAGGTGTGGGTGGAGTAGGGGTGGGGTGGGGATGGGGGGGGGGCGGGGCGGGAGGGAGGTGTGGGGGTGGGTGAGAGGAGGCTGGCCTAGTCAGCTGTGCATGGCAAGTCGCCGACACGCCGACATAGGCGGTCGCCGACTCTGAGACGTTGGCGGTCGCCGACAAACAGACAGACTGACAGACAGACAGACAGACAGGCAGACAGATAGACTGGTAGTGCTATAGAGTCCAGTGAACTGTCCCCTTCCTCCTTCGGAGATCCTTAATACAAGACCTGCTGGTGCCACTGTACATTTCTGAACGATGTTGAATGTGAGATTATTCACGAACGAAATCTTCTATTTACAGTGTTGTCATTTTCCAGGTGCTGGGGTTTTATGACTGTAATATTCAACACTTACCAACGATCATATCTGGGGACACGTAGATAGAAAATGATAGTGAAAAGGGGTTTAAATGAATGCGTAGAAGCTGTCACCCTTGCACACCGCTCGAGGCCAGTAGATTCGCCATGGAGCCATGCATGAGTCGCATGTTTAATTACTCATTTACACCGCTTCCCATTATTATCATCTTCTGTTCATGTACTCCAAATTTGATCCGTGTATTTCCTCACACTTCACATACTTTCTTTCCTTTCCAGCACCGAAAACCTCTTTCAAATCACACACACGCTGCCTGGATTTGCGTTGAGCAGGTATCAAATCTAGAACCTGATAAACAATAGGAAGAAGACACCATTATCCCCAAACTATTATTATGTAAGGGGACTGTGTGTTAGCTTATCAAATGTCCTACTTCAGACTACACAGAAAGTAAGACCCGTTTTTTAACACAGCATGCGTGATTTGTGTGCTGGCATAGTACAGGATAAAGGTAAGTTCGGTGGGGTTAAACTCTTCCCAGATGTTACAATGCGATACCTGTCTGTGTTTGACTAGTACAAAATGACCATAAGCTATCACCACTTTCAACTCATTCCGTGCGGAAGATGGTTAGGATTGTGAAAACTGCTTCCCTAGAATAAAGGAAGACAATGAAATGACGTGTAACCGTTGTGTGTCAAGTGTTGATATTACTGAGCTTATGTTATTCAGTTTTGTTTCTTTAAAGCGACAATGAAGGCAACTTTCATTATCGTCATCCTAATCATCATCATCATCATCATCATCATCATCATAATTATCATCACCATCATCATCATCACTTTATTGTTGTTTTTGTGGTAGCTGTTGTTGTTGCTGATGCAAATGCTTCTTTAGTCGTTGTTGCTGTTGTTTACATCGATGACGGTGTTGAAAGTTGTTACTGACATTGTTCCTTATACTCCCATCTCACTATACCATTGTTGCCTGTTTCCTGGACTCTGAACCCCCAATACAATAAAACGACCACTCAAGACGATAATACATTCAAGTCTCGCTTCCGCATATAACCCAACCCTTCATTTCTGTCTCTCTCACCGCTCTAGCCCCGAATCACCCTGACGATAGCCACAAACCTAACCGCGCCTGACTGCCAAGATGGCCGCCACCTTCACCGGGACAGTTTCGATCCTAAAATGAAACGTCTGGCGACTTGAGCACCCTGCCGGCAGAGACCTTGTTTTACTCCCAAGCTTTATTGACAGCTGTTCCTCGCGCTAAAGTTTGGAGTACAGATCAATGCCTGCGTGTTATCTGTTTATTGCTTGTGTGGTTGTGGTTGCGTCATGAGGAAGAGTAAGGTCACTTTTTTTTTCTTTTTTGTTTTTGTTTTGTTTTCATCCAGTTGTAGGTCCGTCTGCAGTATGGAAATGTCATCATCGAAGACAAGGACTTGACAGACAAATGGAATGTTTCCGTGGAACGAGGGGGAAGTATTTGGGCCAGAAAGGTCAAAGTGGCGGGGTCAAAGAGATCTGGTGGTAGACGTGATTCACACCCCTCAATTTTGTTTTGTTTTTGTTTGTTTTTTCTCCCAGTTTTTATGGTTTATAGCCCAGCCGGCTGCACGGGTGGGGGTGGGGGGGGGGGATGGAATTAAGACTGACGTTGTCTGTTTTACATGGACAAATGGTACTGCTACTACTACTGCTGCTGCTACTTCTTCTTATTATTACTATTATTATTATTATTATCGTTATTGTCATTATCGTTATTATTATAATCATCATATTCTTCATTATTATTATTAGTGTCATTATTATTATAAATAATGATTCTTCTTCTTATTGTTATTATTATTATAATTATCATTATCATTATCATCTTCATCATCATTATCATTATCATTATTAGAAGAAGAAGAAGAACAGGAGGAGGAAGACGTAGGAGGAAGAAGGAGGAGGAGAAGGTGGAGGAGGGAAAGGAGGAGGAGGAGGAGGAGGAGGAGAACCAGAAATCAATAACATAACACTGGGTAGCCTACCATTTTTGATGGCTCAGGTCATTTTTTTTTAATTCAGCCGAACCGACGATGGTGTGTATGGTGACGATGGTGTATATCAGTGCTATTTTGGCTATTTTGTGATTCAAAGCGTTAGACACATGATGTTAACTATAGAACCAAACTCAAGCTTATTGCGGACACTGAGTGATAATGAAAATTTTTTTTTTTTTTTACTGCTGATCTTCTTTTTCACAAATCAAAACTATCTTTGAGGATGTTCTGAAGATTTACAATAGAAGAAACAAACAAACAAACAAACAAACAAAACAGAACAGAAATCGTCTACAACCGAAAAATTGACGATTTTTTTTTTATCTAGAGTAAATTTTCAGAACATTCTCAAAGATAGTTTTTATTTTTGTGAAATGAGCGTATGTTTTAATCCATTAATCAGATAAATTCAAAAAATCAATCAAACAAACAAACACAAAACCCAACACGTAATGACCGAACTTTTCGCCTAACGCCACAAAACCCAAACAAAGTAAAGCAGTTTCATGACTGACTCTCAGCGAGCTGGCGGTCCTACTACCGGAGGCAACCCAGCGTCTTCCTGTTCAGGAACCTGACCAAAATAGAAGGCAAGGAAAGGGGCTGACACGCCATGCCATGAAATATGGCCGACAGCAGTCTGCAGCGCTGGTATAGGTCTACCGTCCTCCGCCGCTCCACGGCGTTTCCTGGCTGCCGGCTTCTCTCTTCCCCGAGATGCAAAACGGCGTTCTGCCTGAGTGCCTGTCCTCATGCTGCCTCACCTTTCCGCTTCCATCAATATGACCCCATGCACTCTATTTCGATCCCCCCCCCTCCCCACCCAAGCCCCACCCCCCAAACTCCCTCAACTCCAGCCCCCCCCCCCCCCCCCCCGCCACTTTCTTATTCACCCTACTCCCTCCATCCTCCTTCCACACGTTCTCACCCTTCCATTTCCTGAACACCGATTCATGGCCTTCGGCCTCTGTATTTCAGCATCATCACACCTTCCTTCCACCCCCCTCCCCTCTCACCCCTGCCGCCCCCCCCCCCTCCGCTCCATCCTCCCCACCTCCCCTGCTCATCTTGCTGCTTCTCCTCCTCCTGATCCTTCTTCTCCTCCTTCTCCTTTTATCTCTATCTTTCTCCATCCGCATTCATTGCCGTCACCATCTTCCGCTTCTCATTTCGAGCTGTTCCTGACCGCTCACTACCCGAGTGGTGTTGCCCTGACTTGAGGTCAGATTAGATCTCACCCTTGACCCCCAGCGAGAAGCCTGAGAGAACGTGAGGGTATAGACAAATATCGAGACGAGCGAACCAACGTTCCACGGTGAGTAACGAACAAGAAGGATAACTCTGGCTCCTCGTTTAAGGTTTCCTTTCATTCCATGGTGTTTTCTCTCACAGCATGATTTTTTTCTTTGAACTTTGTCGTTAATCGTGGAATTTGCTGGACGCAGGAGATGTTGTTATTGTTGTTGTTGTTGTCGTACCCTGGCTAAAAGACTCCAGGGATCATCCGAACAGCCGAATCACTTGAACGCTATGGTACAAATGCATCAGCTTGGGATGAGAACATTGCGTGTGTGACCGTTTTTGATTACCCTGCCACGTGGGCAGCCACTCTCCGACTTGGAAGGATTTTGGAGACTGATGGTGTTATGCTAGGAGCTTGTCACGACTGAAGACAATCCCCGCATAACTATGCTAAGCATAACAACATTGTGATGTAGCCTACGTCAATTCGTCTGACACAGCCTTAAGCCAAGGCGAAACGCAAGAGATAAAGTAGGAACAAGATTACTAGTGTGTTTACTGAACATGGAGCAATGATGCGACAATAGAAAAAAAATATAGTGAAAAGACAACATCTGATGAAAACCAAGCATAAACTACAGAAGCCTGTTCACCATTTCACGCACCACCTTCCTACAGGGGGAAAGCCACAAGCAAATTCAGTTGTTTAGAAGAAGTGGTGTGACCTTTTAGTCATTCTAGGAAAATAGGAAAAGCCAGGCGCCGTGGTCGCTACATTTGCAGAGCCATTGCCTCCAAAGACTTGAAGCCTCCATTGACAGTCAAGAAATACATAGTGCCAGTTCTCTGTGAAAACTGATCAGGAAGTTCCAACCCATTTTTTTTCTGAAAGGAACAGACCCCCCCCCCCCTCTCCCTCCTTTCTTCCTGGGTATTTCGAAGATCACGTTGCATAAATAAATGAATGAATAAATAAATGAATAAACAATAAACAAGTAGGGTAACTCTTGCTCCCATAAGAAAACCTAACACAGAGTAACTTTTATTCAAGACTAGCACAGCCTTTTAAACTCGAATAAAGTCAGACAGATACAAAGACGAACAATCTAATAGTGGGGGAAAAACAAGCGCAGGCCAACAACCCCTTCGTCATCACAGTAATGACTTGGCAAAGAATTGAACTTAAGAGGGGGGGGGGGGGGGGGGTTGAAGATGAAGAAAGTGGGAACATAAAATTAAGAAAATATATTATAAATGTGGAAACGCTTCACTAGCTGCATGAGGGAACCATCGTAATCCCTCTCGAAGGCAGATCTATTTGTATTGCCTGCTCAACGGCTGTGTCAGTCTTGAATAAAAGTTACTTTGTGTTAGGTTTTCTTATGGGAGCAAGAGTTACCCTACTTGTTTCTTGTTTATTGTTTACTGTTCCCTGCCTCATTTTATTTTCAAATAAATAAATAAAATAAATAAACAAACAAATAGATAAAATTAAATTCAGTTGCTTTTGGACACTCAGCTGGACTCCTCACTGCTGTCCATTTTTGACACACGCACGTTCATCACTGAGAGAAAACTGGAACTGTCATGCTACCCGAAGAGAACCAATTAAACATACATACACACACACACACACACACACACACACACACACACACACACACACACAATTAAAAAAAAAAGGAAAAAAAGAAGAAAAAAAAGCTAACGTCATTTGAAGCCATCAGACACAACACCGTTTCGTCCCTATCTCTTCTTCCCCTCCTGTCTCTCCCCCCTCCCCCCTCTCCCGATACCTAAACCACGTACACGCTCCCTTCACCCACCCTACCTCTTTGAAGCTTTCAATCATACCATAAGCTACGAACCGGAGAGAGAGAGAGAGAGAGAGAGAGAGAGAGAGAGGGAGAGAGAGGGGGGGAGAGGGAGAGAGAGAGAGAGAGAGAGAGGGGGGGTTGAAAGAGGGATGGGGAAGGCAGAGGGAGATGAAGGAAAGAGGTTGGGGGCTTAAAAAGGGGGGGGGGGGGGGGAGGTCGGGTTTAGAGAAAGAAACGCAATTTATCTCTGTAAAGGGTGGCGTGTTGCTCGGGAGTATGCGGACGCCCATCTTCCCTCCACTACAGGAGACCTCAGGGGACGGGCCAGAGAGGCTATTTCAGTGCACAGTCTGTTTCAGGACCCCCCCGAGGGGGTGGCCGGTCCGAGGGAAGCGGCTTGACAGCCCCTCTGTCGGCACCGGAGACGGGCTGAGATCAGGAGGCTGCCGGCCCATATCTTGCCAGGCTGCAGGAAATTCTGTCAGCAAGGACAGAGGCTTTTTGCTGCTGCTGCTGTTCTTGGGGGTTTGGCTCGTTCCCTGGGTTCCCACCAGGCTGGCCTATTCCCTGACACTGCTGGGTGTCTCCTCTCTCTCACCCCCCCTCTCTCTCTCTTTCTGTGGCTATCTGTCTGTCTATCTGTCTGCCCCCCCCCCTCTCTCTCTCTTTCTCTCTCTGTATTTGCTCTCAAAAGTGCAATCCATCAATGCTTGGGTTCAAACCACAGCTATCCCTCTCTCTCGCACTCTCTCTCACTCTCTCTCTCTCCTCTCTCTCTCTCTCTCTCCCTCCCTCCCTCCCTCTCTCTCTCTCTCCTCTCTCTCTCTCTCTCCCACCTGTTGCTCTTCACGTTCACGTCGTTTCCAAGTCCTTGGAAGGGAAGGTCAAAAAGGATGAAGGCTGTTAAGAGTGAACGTCTTGACTTTACTGACCCTTCTGCCTTTCAACCACCACCTCTGACACATCCAGTTCTTCATAGATTCACCATTCCCACCCGTTTCTCCATGACATATTCATTCACATTTGCTTAAAAATAATCTTGCTGCATTTACCTACCAACTGAGAATGGCTGAAAATTTTGGTTGCCACCACACTCGTTTTCAGACAAACTTGGCCAATTGATGCCAGTCATAACTTACCATTTCACGATTTCAACAAAGTCTGTTTTGTTGTGTTTTGTTTATTTGTTTTTTTTTAGTTTGCTCGTTTTTGTTTGTGTTTTCCCCATTGATTCAGGACTGATCTCCAGAGTCCCCCTCTTCACCCACTCACGCCATGAATCGTCATCGATCAAGGTCCCAGCCTGCTGGCTATCTTCTGCGCAAAGTTCGAGGGATTGAGCAAACTGTTCTGGTCGTACGCTCTGTATTCATGTTTCGTTGCTCTTGAGTGTAGAAGTCTGTTGTTTGTCTGTTTCTAAGTGGCTGGTGTTTGGCTGTTTCTAAGTGGCTGTTGTTCGGCTGTTTCTAAGTGGCTGTTGTTTGACTGTTTCTAGGTGGCTGTTGTTTGACCGTTTCTAAGTGGCTGTTGTTTGGCTGTTTGTAAGTGGCTGTTGTTTAGCTGTTTCTAAGTGGCTGTTTGGCTTTTTCTAAGTGGCTGTTGTTTGGATGTAACTAGGTTGGCCTTATGCGTGAAAGATGAACGAAACGGCAAGTGTTCGTGTGCAACATGTAGGGACTGCATTACATTCTCAGGAGAAGGAGGTCAGAAAGGCAATTGGGAGAAACTCCAACAGGACGCGGCAATTTGTCCATAGAACAACAAGCAAAAAACACACTTCTCTCCCTGTTCTCTCACAAATGCTTAAGTCAAGCCCTTCCTCTTTCGTTTTCCTTTTCTCGTGCGATGCGTTTTAAAATGAAATTTGTACTAAGATGAAGTTTAAAACAAATATGAGTGGGATGTTGCAATCCGCCTGAGACCTATGCATTTGGTGTCATGGATGCATCTGAAATATCCTGGCTAGTTTCTGTTTTTCTTTTCTTTTTTTCCCTAGGTTTCAGCCTTTCCACTTTCCACTGTACTTCACATTACACTCAATACCTTGTCTCCAGTTTCCACACACTCCATACCTCTCCCGAGAAACGGGACAAATCTCTCTTTCCCACTTCCCCGTCCTCCCTTCGGTTTGTCCCAAACAACATTCTCACCCATTCCTATATCTCCCCTCCTCTCCCCACACCTCACCACCATCCAGGAAAGAACAATCATTAAAAAAAAGCATCCACTAACGACATTTGAGGCCATCAGACACAACACCGTTTCCTTCCCATTTCCTTTTCCTGCCACCCCCTGAACCACGTCCATCACCACCAAACCCCTCCACCTCCTCAGAGCTTTCCATCACACCATAGGCCACGAGCTGGGGTAGAGAGAGACAAGACGGTGGGGTAGTTGGGGATGAAGGAGGATGGGGAGGTGGGGTGAGATCGATGGAGGGTGGGATGGGGGCGGGGATGCTACAATAGGAAAAAGAAGGCGCAATTTACCCCTGCCAAAGGCGGCGTGTTTCTCAGGAGTGTGTGGACGCCCACCTTCCCTCCACCACGGGCCCTCCAGGGATGGACCCGAGAGGCTATTTCAGTGCGCAGTCTGTTTCAGGACCCTGAGGGTGAACCCAGTCCAAGGGACGTGGTTTGACAGCTCCTCTACTGGCACCAGAGACGGGCAGAGATAGGGAAGGTACCGGCCTGTATCTAGGTTGCAGGAAATTCTATCAGCAAGGACAGAGGATTTTGGGCTGCTGGTGCTACTGCTGGTGATGGTGCTGGGGTCTTGGCTCATTCCCTGGGTTCCGACTGGGCTGACCTATTCTCTACAACCGCTGGGTCTTCCCCCCCTCTCTCTCTCTCTCTCTCTCTCTCTCTCTCTCTCTCTCCTCTGTCCCCACCCCACATTGTCTCTTCAGCCATAGTCGTTTCCAAGTCCTTGAATGGTCATACAAGATGGAGGCTGTTCCAACTTGACTTAAATTAACTCTTCAGCCTTTCAACAACCCCCTTTGACACATTTAGTTCTTCAAAGATCTGCCCTTCCCGCCCATTTTCAAATGGCGTGTTCATTTACTTGATTTGTTAAGGAAATCTCACAGCATTTACCTACGACCTGAGAATGGCTGAAAATACTGGTTGCCACCACAATCGTTTTCAGACAAACTTGACGAATAGACGTCAGCCAGAACTGGCGATTTCACAGTTTCAAAAAAGGTCTGTTTGTTTGTTCTTTTTTTTTTTTTTTAGTTTGCATGCTTTTGGAAGCTTGCTATTTTTCTCCATTTGATTTGGGACTGATATCCACAGGTCCCCCAGTTCACGCGCTCGCGCCATGAATCGTCATCGATCAATGTCCCAGCATGCTGGCTATCTTCTGCGCAAAGTTTGAGGGATGGAGCAAACTGTTCTGGTCGTACGCTCTGTATTCATGATTCGTTGCCCTTGAGCGTAGAAGTCTGTTGTTTGGCTGTTCCTGAGTAGCCTGTATCTGTGAGAACTGTAAGAAAAGGCACGTGTTTGTGTGCAACTATTGGGCACTGCATTACATTCTCAGTTGCAGAAAGCCAAAAGGCGACCCGAGGAAACTCGATCAGAACGCAGTAGTTTGTTCGCAGAAAAAACCCAACTAAACAACAATGAAAACAAAACAGAGTTCTCTCCATGTTGTCTCACAAATCCTTACTCCGATCCACTCCTCTCTCATCCCTCCTCTTTCTGTCATGCAATGTGTTTTAAAATGAAATGTTGACAAAGAAAAAGGTTTAATGAATGCATGTCGTTTGCTACAATCCACTCTAGACCCATACATTTTTTTTTTCGATGGAATTATTTGAAATATCTCAGACATTTTCTTTGATTTTCTTTTCTCTCCCCCCCCCCCCCCCCCCCCCGCCCTCCCTCCCCTCACCCGCTCCTCCGTTCTGGCATTTTCATTTTCTTCCATCTTCTGTACTTCATATCATATTCCATATCTTGTCTCCCATTTATTCACGATCAACACCGTTCTGTTTCTCTGGACATATTTGTCTTTCCTTCTGTCCCATCCTCCCTTCGGTCACCCCAAACCCATCTCTCTTCCATTCCTTGCGTTTCCTCCTGCAAAACACTGCTCCACCCCCATCCTCTCCCTACCCTCCTCCTTCTCTCTGTTTCTGTCCCTACTCTGGACCCGGCCACCCAAAAAAGTAATCCAGACTTATTCCAAATAACCTCGCAAGCCCCACCACCAACCCTCTCATTCCCCCTCCTCCCAGCTTCCCAGTGCTTCCACTGAAAGAGAGTCAGGCCACCCATAGAAATCGAAATGGGAGTCAACAGCACAGACGATCATTTAAACAGGTTCTCGTCGACGGTGGGGGAAACGGAGCTGCACAACGAATTGACGATTAAATAGGTTGGCATACAGATTGATGCGATTCCATCCATCTTCACGCCACAGCGTGACGTTGACCATCGGACAAAACTGGGAGAGGCGCCAAACTCGGATGATCAGATCTGCTACAGCTGAAAAGGGAGGGAATGTATAGAGGGTGGATGGCTGGTCGGGAGAGAAGAGAGGAGTGGGGCTGGGGGCGAGGAGGGAATTGTTTGTGTGTGGTGTGTGTGTGTGTGGTGTGTGTGTGTGTGTGTGTGTGTGTGTGTGTGTGTGTGTTGTGTGTGTGTGTGTGTGTGTGTGTGTGAACGCGCGGAAACGACATCAGTAAAAGTCACAGTCAACATTCGATCCAGAGGTTGGGGCCAACGGGACAGGGAAGGAAGTACTGTTCCATAAATCTGCTAGGACTGGTTGACTAGATCTTTACGGCCTGTAAACAGGTCTCTGTCTCTCTGCCTCTCTCCTGTCTCTGTTTCTATCACTTACAACACAGACGAGCGCGCATGTCCGCAGGCTCAGAAATGAAACACACACACACACACACACACACACAACACACACACACACACACACACACACACACACATACACACACACAAATACACACACATTGTAATCATATAGAAAACAGATTCCTGTCGCAACAAACAATAACAACAGCACAGCATACAGGTACATATACACATAACAATGCACACAAATCCGTATGATATTAACCTGCATCGTCGCACGCACAAATAGAATTATGTACATAACCGATCTTTGCGTGAAGGTCGGTTGACACTGCAGTAGATAGTTACTGCCCTCGGATTTCAAAAACAAAAATCGTCAAAATTACTCAAAAACACAGGGATGCTGGCAAAATGCACTGTATGGAAAGGCCCTACTGGTAAACAGACACTGCAGAAAGAACAGTTATTGTTAACCCTCCATCGTGGTCACTGTCTCTTTTCCAAATTTCTTGAAGACATCAGAGAAGCTGGCAGGCTTTACATTAGGAACCCACATGAAACATATTCTTTTAGAGTGTTGGGACTTGCACGATGTGAGACACAAACATTTTACAGCAGATTCCATGAAAACCTTGTTCAGAGACGTTCCGCCTGACGCGATCTTTGAGTTCTTGAAAGAGATTAACATTTTTCATCGGATCTGAGATTTTACAGTGGAAAGATTTTTTTAACAAACTTTCGGATGGGTTTTTCGTTGTATTTTAAAGAATGTGTGAATGAATGACTTGTGAGTTGATTTTAACGTGGTGACAGCCCTGATGTGGCCCTTTGCGGTCGGCTGGGCTATAAGCAACATTATCTTATCTTATCTTACCCAACGCAAGCAAGCAAGCAAGCGAACAAACAAACAATAAAGA
>CM065715.1:87839586-87842086 GCA_033310375.1 Conus canariensis
GAAGAAGAAGAAGAAGAAGAAGAAGACGACAACGAAGAAGAAGAAAGAGTCGGTGACGAGGAAGAGGCACACAAAAACTGAAGGAGTTCATTTTAAAAGAAGAAAATGAAAAGAGGACATCAACTGTACATCATAATACTCCGCAGGTGGCTGACAGCAGGACAAGGACAGTCACCTGAGGAGTATTACTGTCTGCATTTTTTATGTGTGTCATTTGTGACGTCTGCAGAAAACATCATGATGTTGTCGAAAACCAAATTACCTGGTTAACACTGAGCATCAAACGAAAACAAGATAAATTTGTAGAAAACCCACTTACATGTTTAGTATAGAGCATTAAACGACTCATGCACGCTTAATGGCTTATTATTTGTTTGAATTAACTATTTCGACTCGATTTAACTTGCAATCTCGTTGTGTGGACTCGACTTTTGATACACCTGTCGAAAATGGACTTGAGATATCACTATCTTCACTTCGATTGCAATAATCATGATTGTCTAGACTTAACAATTCACTTGCACTGACTTGACCAATTCTATACTTGTCTTAGAGTTGACCTGATATATACATGTCTTGACTTGTAACGTAAAGGTTGTCTCGCCTCGCAATCATGTGTCTTGATCTGGTTTAGTTGGCTATGCACATGTCTTGATCTAACTTTCAATGTGCTGGACGTGGAAGTCTATGTGCGTGACCTGATTCGTACTGCACTTGTCTTGACTTACGATGTGTTTTACTCGATCTGTTACGTACTTTAGGAGACTTGCAGCATATTAGTCATAGCGTGTCCTGACTTTGGGATGGATGTAGTAGTTGTATTAGCTTATTTTGAAATTTAACACTGATATGTACCTATTGTAAAGTGACATGCAGTGCATTTCTCGTGGTTTGACATGACTTGATTTGGGAGATTTTTTACCCGCAATGCATGTAACATGAATGGACTTTCAATGCACTTGTATTAACCTGATTTGACTTGACTGTAAAGCACTTAACTTAAAACGCACCTGCGTTAACATTACTTTCAACGCATCTCTCCTGACTTGATTCGAAATGTACTTGATGTACAATACCCTTGGCTTGAAATATAGTTGATTTGACTTGATTTGCTCTGCAGTTGACTTCTTTTGACTTGCAAGGCATTTGACCTGACTTGACTTGAAACACATCTGACTTGACAAGAATCTGACTTGACTTGATCCACAAGGCAGTTGACCTACCTCGGAGACTGACTAACAAGACATTTGACCTGACTAGACTTTTAACACATATGACTTGACAAGAATTTGACTTGACTTGATCCACAAGGCAGTTGACTTACCTCGGAGACTGACTAACAAGACATTTGACCTGACTTGATGGGCAAGACATTTGACATGACCTCAATTACAAGACAGTGGACCTGGCTTGACTTAGCAGGTGACTTAAGAAAAGAATTTGACCTGGCATGACTTGCTGGTAGACTTACACCTGACCTGACTAGTGGTGGTGCGTTTGACCTGACTTGACTTGGCAATGTACGAGTCGGGGCGACCCATTCCCCTCCCAGACCGCATAGTGCAGACAGACAGAGACACGGCAGTGCCATCGCGAAGTGGGACATTAATTGTATCGATCCATGGTACACCCAACCTTGCATCTATCACTCTCGCTTGCCGGATTCTTGCGGCCCGCTATTCGTTATGTCGCTACGGTCCACAAAAAAGGCAACGGGGAGAAATACGGTCAATAAAGTAGCCCGACCCCGGTGATGGCCCCGGTGGTTGGCTACGGTTATAAATGGCTTGAACAGAAGTCAATAGCCTCCTCTGCCCCCCGCCCCTCCATTTTTCTTCCCAACCCTCACCTCATTCGTTTTCGATGTCACTGCTACTTTCAACCTGTGGTTTAGGGTTAGAACGTTCGATAGGTGGTCTGAAAATGAATAGAGTCGAACCGGCTGTGCACGTGCACTTACACACACAGAGACAAGCACGCGCACAAATACACAAGTACGCATGCGTGCATGCACGCGCACACGCATGCAGACATGTATGTACGTATGCATGCATTCCTCCAATCCGCCACCCTCACAAATACACACACAAACATACGCGCGCACGACAGCGTGCACACCCCACACACACATACACACACACACACACACACACACACACACACATAAACAAACGCACGCACACACACACACACACACACACACACACACACACACACACACACACACACACACACACACACACACACACACTTCTCATTCCATTTAATTCCACAGTTTTGCCGGCAGGCCGGATGTTTTGCCCGAGGAAAGTAGAAATAAATAGACAAACATATTCCACCGTGCATGGCTTGTGTGCGGCTTAACATTGTCATCTTTCTCATCTACTTCAGGTGTTTTGTTTTTTGTTTCCCGGAAAGAAATTAGTTTGTCTGAGTACACAGTTTCCAGAGAGCCGGGTGATTACGACCGGAGCAGATAAATCATAGCTAGCTGGGCAGT
>CM065715.1:87852086-87857086 GCA_033310375.1 Conus canariensis
CCATAGACTGTTGTTGTTGTTGTTGTTGTTGTTGTTGTTGTTGTCGTTGTCGTTGTCGTTGTTGTTATTCTTTGTTAATTTTTAGTGATGTTTGTCGCTACAGTTTTATAGTTGCCATTGGATAGTGCTTTGCAATGCTTATTGTCTTGTTTTCCTCACTGTTTGAAATGCAGTTAGTACCTGAACAACAATCAAAATAACAGTGAACATATTTTCTGTGACGAGTTCTTCCAGTGACAACTGTGTAATTTGTTCGATCTATTGTCAGGGAATTCTCTTCATGTGAACAAACCCTAAGTCACAATTATGTACATTTCACTCACGAGACAACGTCAGCAAACAACAAGCTTACAATTTGCAGATATTGGTCTAATAAGGAACTTACCCTCTTGAAGTGCATCGGCATAGGACAGAAAGAAAACTTCGGCCCCCTCTCCCTCCCTTTCCCTGTTTCTTCTTCTTCCATTCCATTAGAAAATAACCAATGGCACTAGTTCTTTTGTGTCTGGAAATTCCCTCAAAACACGTTCTTTTAAACTGCAAAGCAGTGAGTATAGGCTGTGATTAATAAACAAGGAAGACTACGTTCTAGACGGCGCAGATGTCTCCGCATGAGGATATTTCCCCGTGCACTCAGCCACATTTGTTGAATCACGAGATCTAGAATGCAAATGAATAAACAACTAAATATAAGAAATATGAAAAGTAGGAAAAAAAAGAAGGTTGGGGAGTTGAGGACACTGACTAATTTCATAACATGCCTGACCTAAGCGTTAGCTGATACTGGGAAAAAAAAAACTCGTTCAGAAATGCTTAAATAAAGTGAAAGAGATAAAGAAATTTGCAAATAAGTGTAAGTGAACATATAAACGGTTTCTGGAGAATGAATGTCAGAAAGACGCTGCTTGCATAATCACTAATAAGTATGATTCTATTCTGTCTGCTTATATACTTATGAGAGAGAGAGAGAGGAGAGAGAGAGAGAGAGAGAGAGAGAGAGAGAGACAGACAGACAGACAGACAGACATACAGACAGAGAGATAGAAATACATACGGACAGACAGACAAACGGACAGGCAGACAGACAGAAAAGTTACCACTAACATTCCCAACCTGTCTGTTTGTGTCTCTGTTTTTTTTTTTTTTTATTTGTCGCCATCTGTGTGTGTGTGTGTGTGTGGTGTGTGTGTGTGTGTGTGTGGTGTGTGTGTGTGTGTGTGTGTGGGCGCCCCCTTTTTTCTCTCTGTTTCACTCCTTGCCCTATTACCTCTTTCCTAATTTTCTTCCTACCTACCTCCGCCTCCTCCACACCTCCAGCTGCCAGTCAGGTCTCCTAAGAATTACTTCCCCTTCCTCCCCCCCCCCCCCCATTCCCACCCACCCCCCCTCCCCGTTGCGCAGCTGTGTCGCCCTGAACCATTTACGTTCAAGCTACCTTTAAGTGAACTTGGCCAGTGTCTCCTCCCACCCTCCACCCCCCCCCCACCCCCCACCCCCCCCCCCCCCCCCACCCCCCCCCCCCGCCACCCCCACCTCCCCCCCCACCCCCCCCCCCCCCCCCCCCCCCCCAAAGCCTTTAACGCACCAACCACACCTTGTCCCAATGGGACAAGGTCTATTTCTCTACATCCTGTCTTCATTTCCTTAAAGCAAATCCGCTTATTTTTCCATTTCTTCTCCTCTCTTTCAGGGAGGGATTAGTGGAGTACAGGGACAGTGAGACGATAGCGATTCATTCGCTTTTCATCGTTGTGGTCAGAATGAAAAAACAACCCCCCACCCCCCCCCCACCCCCCCCCACCCCACCCCGCCCCTCCCAAAAAAAAAACAAAAAAAACACACACACACACAAAATACCCAGGTTACAAAAATGTGCAGGGACGATTTTTTGTGCATCCGTAGCGTGAAACCAAACTAGTCCCTGAGGCTGTCTTGGCTGTTTATAGGATCTTTGGTCTGTTTGCTCGTGAGCCATTGCCGAATTTGGGTTATTGTTCTGACTCGACACACGGTCAAGGACGTTGACTTCCAGCATGGGGTGGGCGCTGGGGGTGGGGCTGAGGTGTGACCTTTGAGGTGAAGGGGGTGGGGGATGTGAGGAGGGGGACATCATGCGGATGGGTTTTCTTGATGGAAAACTACACTGCATGAAAATAAAGTTAAAAAAAATAGCCTTGCAGCATTATTATTGCAACAATAGCTGTAAGTTTCGACACCAAATGCACGTGTAAGTGCGGATGAGCTATTTGTTTTGTCTGTTCGTAATCCTGTATAGTAATAGCACAGCTAGTACAGTTTCCTGGTCTGTATGTAGTTGTGTGTTTTGCTTCGCATATGAACTGATTCATACACTTGTCGCTTTGCGCAGTATGCGCAACTGATATTTCGAAAGACTGTTGTTGTTGCTGTTGCATGCTAGTTTTCAGTAGTATTTGTTGTTACTTTTTTATTATTGTTATATAGTGCTTAACACATTCCTTATCATCTTAATTTTGTAGCTGTTTGAAATACAATTTGTGTCTGAACAACAATCCTCAAACATCAGAGAACATGACGAGTTCTCCTAGTGATATTTTCACGATTAGTTCAAACATTTGAACTTCATTTGAACAAACCTTAAATCGCTTCTACAATAAAAAAAAAACACACACAAGACAACATCAGCAGACAACAAGCTTAACATTAGTAGATATCAGTGAATGAGGAAACTAAACCTCTTTAAGTGCGTCTTTGCAGGACAGAAAGAAAATGGTGTGTCTCCCCCCCCCCCCCCCCCTACTCTTCTCCTCCCTTCTCCTGCTCTTCTTCTTCTATTCCATCAGAACACTACCATTGGGGCCAGGTTTTTTTTTTTTTTTTTTTTTTACGTACCTGGGAATTCCTTCGAAGCTCTTTTTACTGCTAAACCACGAGTATCTGTTGTAAATGATAAACAAGGAGGGCAGCTTCTGCTTTCATGATGAAACAATTACATGTCCATGCTTTAGACACCATTTCGCCTAGAACATATGCAGACATGGGTCATACGCTACTTGAAGCAAAGAATTAAACTTGTTTTTCTGGGTAGACAGGGGTGAGAATTTCGACCCTTTCATGCGCCAGTAAAAAGATTATTAAACCATCCAGGAGGAGTGGTGGAAGCTGATTGCGAAGTCTTCAAGACTCGGGGATAAGTGATAGGCGATAGTTGATGGGAAACCTCTCAAAGCAGAGATGCTGACTTACAGAGCTGTATCCTATGAATCAGATATCTATGCTTGAGGTCTATTCCACATATGCTAAACCGCATTTGCTGAGCTGTGGCATCCAGAACCCGTACACGATACAAATTAAGGAATAAATGAATATAACAATCACGAAGAGTCGAAACGAAAGGATGGAATGAGGACACTTGGACTGATCTGAAAACACGCGTGCGTGGATTTGTTTTAAGTTGGAATATAAGAGTAATTTGAGTTCCACAAGCAAATGAGCAAACATTGTTAAAAAACAACAACAACAACAACAACAACAACGAGTAAATGATTGGAAAGAGACAGATACAGAAATTCTCAAGTAAATGAACATACCAATGCTGTTTGGCTTACGAATGCCAGAAAGACTGCGCTCGCTTAATCACTTATCAAGTGTGATCCTGTTCTTTCCGCTCACATGCCGATGAGAGAGAGAGGGAGAGAGAGAGAGAGAGAGAGAGAGAGAGAGAGAGAGAGAGAGAGAGAGAGAGAGAGAGAGAAGAGAGAGAGAGAGAGCTCTTACAGTCGCGTTTGTTTGTCGTCCGTTTCTTTCTGATGGACAAACATCGCTTCTGTTTCCCTTTGTTCAGTCGCTGATCTTTTTACCCTTTCCGTCGTCTTCGTTCCCTTTGATTGTCCCTCTAAAAAACGTGCATTCGTTCTGGTCTTGCTCTGTTTCTATTTCAAACTGTGGTCTCATTTCCTGTTTCCTCTCCCGCTCCCCCTATTGCTTTTATTTATTTATTTTTTTTTGTTTGTTTGTTTTTAGATCCCATACTCCGCCTGGTCTTACTTGTTTCGAGTGGTGTCTGTCTACCTGGTGTTGCCATCTTGGAAACACTGAACTGTCGGGCAAATGGAAGACGACACCATTGACAGCAGGTAACAGACACAGGAAACAGGTTCTCTGGGATGTGGGCACTATGGGCAGATGATAGGAGAGAAGTGGACAACAGGAAATGATGCAGATATCGGGGAGGTAGATTATTAACAGATTACAAATGCCGGAGAAAGATAAGGGGGGATACGTAGACTTTAAAAAAAAAACGGCACTATTTCGAATGCATGGAGACAGACACAGAGGGGGAGAGAGAGAGAGAGAGAGAGAGAGAGAGAGAGAGAGAGGAGAGAGAGAGAGGAGAGAGAGAGAGAGAGAGAGAGAGAGAGAGAGAGAGAGAGAATTCACCGAAAACAGCGTCGATCACCGGCGGCACCAACCTCCCTGTTGCATCACTGCTCTTCCTTATTCTTCAGCATCTCCATCGCTTTGGTCATAAGTGTAAATGTCAACATCAGGCTATGCCCCCCCCCCCCCCCCCTCCTCACTAACTTCCTGATTGGAACTCACGGAAGAGATGCGATATAGTTAACAGCGGCTAAGGGCTTGGTCATTGATTTTGAAAACAGAACGGAAAAACAAAACAAAAAAAAAAACAGAAAGAAACATAACAAAACAACCACACAAAAAGAGAAACAAAGAAGTAAAAACAAACACAAACGAATTTAAGGAAATATTGATGATAAGGATACCCAACGTCTATAATCCTCTTTATTATGTTCCTGCACTGTTTTTCGTTTCATATCTCGCCAGAGTCGGTCAGGTCCTGGTGGATTTATCTCTCCCAAATTTTCCCCACTCCTTCTCCCGTCCTCCTGCCCCCATACGACCTAACGTTTCTTTTTTTTTTTTCTTGCGTAGCCATCATTAGTATCGTTACCATCATTGTCGTTATTGTTGTTACTGCCGTGATCATAGCTATTAGTGCA
>CM065715.1:87859586-87864586 GCA_033310375.1 Conus canariensis
ACTTACATGTTCAGACAACTCAGCCATTAAACCATTCATGTAAATCAAATGACATACGTCGAAAATAGTCGACAAAAATCTAACGTGACAATGGAATGATGAAACAAAATATTTAAAATTCGAGCACACATGCTCAAGGTATCCTAAAACACAACGTTCATTTCCAGACGACAAAGTTATCAAACATAACATCGAAAATCAAATTTCATGTGTGACAATGAGTTCACAAAGAGAACTCATATTCTCTGACTATGAAATCATACAACATAACATCTAAAATTAAAATGACATGTCAAAACCAGTCCACAAGGAAAACTAACATTTGTTTTTACCGAAGACTTCATTAATTTCAACATTTGAAATAAAGTGAGGTATGTCCACACAAGTCCACAAGAACAACTGAAGTCTTCTACCCATGACTTCGTTGGACTTAGCATCAAAACTTCAATGAGATATATCCAAACTAATTGACAAGAATAATACAGTTTTCTACCGATGACGTCATCAGACACAACATTTAAAATCAAAAGACATATGTCTAAACTGATTCTCTGGAATAACATATTTTTAACAACGAAGTCATTAAACATTCAGGTCTATTTTCAGGTTACACATTCCTCTCAAAGTTCGCTAAGGTTAATTGCAATAAATGAGACAGGATCTCAGATAATAAAAGACACAGGAACTCAGGATCTCTCAAAAAAGGGGGGTGGGAGTGGGTGGGGGGGGGGGAGGGTTGACAGTCAAACCCCAAGCTGCGAAGCATATTTCAGTTCAAAACTATGTTTTTACTGTGACAGACGTGTACAAATTAACCATTCTCTCTGTTTTCAATCGATATACATTACCCACCCATATTCACACAACGTGATGTGAAACTGCAGAGAATATTCTGAGCGAATGTTGAGGGGTAGGCCTACATGTTCAAACAAGTCTACCTGGAGACCTTACATTTTTGGATGCTGCAATCATTATGCAGCATGTAGCCACAGGCCATAACATCAGTATGGAATTACATCGTCAGGAAGATTTTAAAAGTTACTATGGGTGTGCTGTCGTTGCGCTTGCCCTTATTGTTGTTCCTGTTGCTTTTGTTGTTGTTGCTGCTGCTGGTGCTGCTGTTGCAGGATATATATCGGTCAGAAATGCCCAAACCTAGCTAGTTTGTCAGCCACAATGAAGGCAATTCTAATTCAAACTGAGAAGGGAAAAAAGAAAACACCTGACAATTCAAGAACTATTCAAACAACGACGACGACGACAACGACAACGACGACAACAACAACAACAACACAAACATTTACCGCTGAATCAAACGATGATAGTGTTTAAGATCATCTAAGACATCACAAATTATAGTTCAACTGATACAGACGAAACACACGTCAGTCACACTGTCCTATAAGGAAACACAATGAGAACTTACTGTCAGCTAATCCTAACAGACTCTTGCAAATAGAACGTGGTTGTTTGTTGTTGTTGTTGTTTGTTGTTGTTGTTGTTGTTTTCATGTTCTTGTCGTCGTCATCGTCGTCGTTGTTGTTGTCGTCGTCGTTGTTGTTGTCATTGACGTCGTCCTCGTTTTCGTTGTTGTTATTTTTGTCTTTACCACTTTTTAGATCCAACATACACACAGGGACAAAAATGAAAAGAAGAAAACAAACAAACGAAAAGCTAAAACTGCAATGAGTCGGGCACTGCCCCATCAACACCTCCAAACAATGGAACAAACCGCTTCATGTTTGTTTGTTTGTTTTACCAAAAGAAATCCCCACCACTGTAAGCGGCGTTCCATAGAGGAAGCAATGCAGGGCGAATACAAAAGACATGGCCTGTTTAATAAAAAAAACAAAAAACAAAAAAACCCACACAGGCGCCGAGAAACGAACCAGACTGCACTATTTGAACAGGCCTGTGGCAGCGGTTAAGTATGCATATTGTTGGACAATTGACGATGCACGGAACCAGAGTCCAGACACTCTGGGGACCTCTGCGAAGGTGGTCTGGTATCAAGAGGGAATTGAGCTGGGGAGGGGGGGGGGGGAGGGGGAGGGATAGAGGAAAAAAAAAGAATGAGGGGCAAAGGTGGTCAGTTTCCCTCTTTCGGTGTCGGTGTCTTCTTCCCTTTTCTTTGTGTTTCTGTTCCTGTCTTTGTCTCTCATCTCCTCTTCCTCCACTTCCTCTTCCTCCTCTTCCTCCTCCTCCTCCTCTTCCTCCTTCACTTCATTCTCCTCTTCCTCCTCCCCCCTCTTCCTCCTTTTCTTTCTCTTCCTCCCCCACCTCCTTCTCACTATCGTTATACCTCCTCTCCCTCTCTACCTCAGTCTGTCTGTCTCTGTCTGTCTCTGTCTCTGGGTCTCTCTCTCTGTATCTCTGTCTCTGTCTCTGTCTCTCTCTCTGTCTCTCTCTGTCTTTCTCTGTCTCTCTCTCTCTCTGTCTCTGTCTCTGTCTGTCTCTATCTCCTGAATATAAATAGCAGATACAAAGAAAATATCAAAGCATGTCTTTTTTGTAACCAACTTGAGAACGAACTCCACTTTCTATTGAGATGCAATGCTTATACGCCTTTCAGAGAAAAATACATACTGAAGCACAGACAATTTCAGAACGTGAACTCAATTGAACTAAAACAATTACTTGCAAACGAAAATGTGCATATTACAAGAGACATTGCTATGTATATTTATTATGCACTGAGAAAAAGAGAAGCACTGGCATCCCACACAGTATGAATAATTAGTTACCCTCACAAATTAGCATTAGTACATCGAAAAATAGACTTTTGTTGTCATTTCTCTTTTTTCTCTTTATGAGTGCACTGCACCTCACATTGTTGTAGGCCGGAGGCCTGAAACATTAAAGTTGTGTTCAACTGTGTTCAGTTGTGTTCAATTGTTCAAATGTCTGTCCCTGTCCCTGTCCCTGTCTCTGTCTCTGACCTCTCTCTCTCCTCTCTCTCTCTCTCTCTCTCCTCTCTTCTCTCTCTTCTCTCTCTCTCTGCACCATGTATGCAGGTCAAGAGCCCAAACGGTACACCAACTAATCAAACCATCGACGTCATAGGCATAACAAATCACAATCATTCAAGTTGCAGAAGAAGAAAAGGATACCAGCTGTGTTAGAACACCCATGATCATCACCCTTTATCTACGCTTTATCTACACTGTGCATGCCCTCCTGATTATCCAGCCTCTACAAGGCGATTATTTTCACATTTGTTTTGTAGCAGGGAGGGCTATTCTTGGTTGGACGCCGCGTCACAACATGCATAAAAGCTGAAAATGCTCCCTTAGAAAATATCTTTTTCACTGATACGTACATGGTATGTATATACACGGTTACTGTTGCTTAATATTGGGCAAGAGAGAGAGAGAGAGAGAAGAGAGAGAGAGAGAGAGAGAGAGAGAGAGAGAGAGAGAGGAGAATGCGAATGCGAACGTTCAGTACATATAGGCCACAGGCATCTTGCACAGTGGTAGTGGGAAAGATTGGGGACGTGGGTGGGGAAGGGAGTGGGTAGATGGCTGGAAAACAACAGCAAGTACATACTTAATCACACCTTCTGATATTCACATATACTTTCAAAGTAGATAACCTGAGCTCAGATATGATCGCACTCATTCAACATAACTATCCTGATCAATAAGCTCATCATAAATCCGATTATAAGCGTTCTGACTTGGAAGAAGAAAACACACCACACTTCTACAGCTCATCATTTTAAGAAGCTATATCTAACTGATGACCATTATGTGTTTCAAAGGCAGTTAACTGGTTTTTTTTTAAATCTACGCTTAAGTGAGTGAAATATGTATTTTGCCACCGCACGAGATAATTGTTTATCTATACCATTCAAAAGAATTTCTAACGTAACATTAAGATAGAGACCTAGAAACCTGTCTCTTAAATCAGTATACAAAGGACATACATATATATGGTGTATCCCATCCTCATCTGCATTCATACAATATGGGCAAAATCGTGCAAAGGGATTTCCTCAAAATAGAGAGAGAGAGAGAGAGAGAGAGAGAGAGAGAGAGAGAGAGAGAGAGAGAGAGAGAGAGAGAGAGAGAGGGGAGGGGACAGACAGACGAACAGACAAGCAGACAGACAGAGGAAGGGGACAAAAGGCAGACAGAAACACTGACTCAAAGAAAAAGCCTCAACCACAGACAGACGGACATAATCTCTTGGAAAGGAATTTCGACGCGAACTGTTTCAATCAATGATGACATTTACATGGCAGTCCAGTAAATATGAAAAGGAACACGTTCCATTTCTTTCAAGAATGACATTAAGATTGTCTAAAGAGCGACATGATCAAACATTCGAAAGAATAAGATGAGTAAGATGAGCAAACCCTGATCTCATGACAGGCCTTGAAATACAAAGATCAATGCGATTCCTCTCATTCCTCTGCCCCATGAATGTAAAATGGAGGTGAATAGGCGTTGAGGGTGAGCTTCAAAAGTCTGAGGGGAACCATAGATGTCTGTACGGCCAGTAACATGAGGGGGAAGAGGACGACAAGAGAATGTAAATAAACGAAGAACGAGCGAAGGAGTGAACGAACGAACGAGCAAACGAATGAACGAGTGAATGGATGAATGAATGAATGAAAGAATGAATGAATGAACCAACGAATGAATGAATGAATGTGTGAATGAAGTAACGAATGAATGAATGAATGATCAGATATAAGAAGGTCACAGGGACATGCACTTAAGTGATATAGGTAAAAAAAAGGAGAGAAAGCAGAAAAAGAACTGAGAATTAAAATGAATGGGAAAGTAACGACTGAGGTACAAAGGATCAGACAGATAGAGGGAAAGGGGTATATGGGAATACAAAGAATAAGGGAAACGATCGGTTGAACGGCTGAATAAATGAATGAATGATTAATTGAATGAATGAATGAATGAATGAATGAATGAATGAATGAATGAATGAATGAATGAATTATTTTTCATACTGTTTGCAGCTCAGTCGAGCATGGGAGA
>CM065715.1:87877086-87879586 GCA_033310375.1 Conus canariensis
TCTTATACAATCATCACCTGAAAACACGTGCTTGCCTATTTCATTCTGTTCAGCGTACAAGCTTTTAAACATCTGACGGAGAAGCAGGGTGGGTATCTTTTGAACAGAAGCGACATACAGAGGTTGTGAACACGAGGACCTTTAATTCAATTATTGTCTCAACTTCTGTCTCCAAACATGATTAGCAATGACAAAGTACTGGCGACACATGTGTAATACGACCAACGGTCATATCAGATCTGGCAGTCAACGCTTTGTCAAACTGACAATGATACAATGTTAAAAAAAAAAAAAAAAAAAAAAAAAAAAAAAACCAGCCTCCATTGCCAATAAGTGATTCTTTTTCAGTGCGCTTTTTGACTTGCGTTGCTCCTAGTGTCAGAACAAATGTTCTGCAACGAGTTTCCCTCCCCCCACCCCCACCCCCATCCCCCTGCCTCCGTCTCCCTCGCCCTACCCCACTCCCAACCACTTCCACCATACCACTTTCACACACTAAAGCTCAGATGACCACACCCATCCTAACCCTCACGCTTTCTCTCTCTCTCTCTCTCTCTCTCTCTCTCTCTCTTTCGCTTTCTCTCTTCTCTCTTTCGCTCTCTCTCTCTCTCAATCTCTCTCTCTCTTTTCTCTCTCTATCAATCTCTCTTTCTCTTCCCTCTCTTTCTCTCAATCTCTCTTTCTCGATCTCTCTCTCTCAATCTCTCTCTCTCAGTCTCTCTCTTTCTTCTCTCTCTCTCTCTCTCTCTCTCTCTCTCTCTCTCCTCAGTATCTCAGTCTCTCTCAGTCCCTCTCTCTCTATTTCTTTCTCTCCCTCTCTGTCTCTCTCTGTCTCTGTCTCTCTCTCAATATCTCACCCTCTCTCTCTCTCTCTCTCTCTGTCTCTCTCCAAATGCGTCTTGACCACACAATACACATACGTCTGCATGATCCTTCCATTCTTATCTCGCCCTTTCACTACAAAGGTAAAATGAATAGAAATGTATAGGAAAAAAACAAATAAACTTATCGAGCTGTGTGAAAGTAGAGTATAAGTTTGAATGAGACCTTACCTTAATTGGGGCTTTACGTATTTATTGAATGTAACCTTATGAACAAGAGAAAGAGTTAATTCTATGTTTGCCACACAGGATACAAATGAATGCATGGAACAATGTACAAAGTAACGGCCATTTGACACACAATGCGGAAACTGACAAATGAATTTCCAACATATTTAAGGCGTCTCAAAAATTCACACATACGCACGCGCACGCTCACACACCACACACACACACACACACACACACACACACACACACACACACACACCACACACACACACACACACACACACACACACATGAATACATGAAACAATGCGCAAAGTAACGGTCGTTTGATTCACAATGTGGAAATTGACAAATGAAGTTTCGACATATTCAAGACGTCTCAAAAATAGAATAGAATAGAATAAAATCAAATGAAAAAAAATATATAAAAAGAATATTCCCAAGAGGATTGTCACCAGGAGAATGGCCAAAGATGGTTATGTCCGTGCCATACTGTGCCTTTGATAGTTAAACTACAATATCAGACACATAATACACACACGATCAATAAACATCGTGCGTCAGCAAATGCAGAAATTCAGTTTATTCTGGGATTTTCACACACTGAGCCATACACTGCACTACCTACATCAGATCGCTCGCCATGGACTACAAAACAGAGTGTTTGCCGCCAGTATCTGAAAGGAAAAGGGAGAAACAGAAAGAAACCAGGTAGATCTTTCTTTTTTTCACAAAGACTAACTTTCACGCGCAGGCGATTGCTAAAACCACACACACACACACACACACACACACACACACACACACACACACACACACACCGCGCGCGCGCGCGCACACAGACAGAGAGAGAGAGAGAGAGAGAGGGAGAGAGAGAGAGAGAGAGAGAGAGAGAGAGAGTTATTGTTGTTGATGTCGTTGTTGTTCTTGTTACTGCTGCTGCTACTGTTGCTGCTGCTGCTGCTGCTGCTGCTGCTGCTGCTGCTGCTACTACTGCTGCTGCTGCTGCTGCTGCTGCTGCTGCTGCTGCTGTTGCCGTCGTCGTCATTGTTGACGTCGTTGTCATGGTCGTCGTTTTGCTGTTGTTTTTTTAGGTCAAAAAGGTAAAGATGGAGGGATTGGGAAAGTGGTAGACTACATGAGGTTGGAGTGGAATGAACTTTCTTCTTCCACGTTAGATTGTGACAGTTTGCTGACGTTGAATACAAAACGAGGCATAGCAAATGAAGGATGGAATTGGGGCTATGGCAGAGGTGGGACCCCACAGCGCTACCGGCTTTCTTTCAGGAGTAGCGGGTGGCCTCCGGATGAGCCTGAAATGGATCGTTCCCTTGTGGACTGGGGAGAGCTGGCAACGGCCAGTCTTGAATGGGATGAGTAGCTGGGTGCCTGTATAATGAAGAGCCTGGGATGAGAGGCGGGGGAGTCATACTATCCAGCGTCTGTGT
>CM065715.1:87884586-87887086 GCA_033310375.1 Conus canariensis
TGCTGGATGATCAAAAACTCGAGAAAAAAAAACCCTTTGAAATGATAGCAAAGCATTGCTGGATGAGTAAAGGCTTCAGAAGAAACATAGAAATAGTATTTTTTTAAATGCCTTGTGGGATGCATACAAGGTTGAGGTAAAAAGTACGAAACTCCGAAAAGTGCAGTACTGGCTGAATGACAGTCTGAGAAAAAAATGAAACTGTATCTAAAAATACAGTAGTAGACGAACAAAAACTAAAAAAGCATGATCCTATATGTAAAGAATACAGAGCTGGACGAATGTAATTTGAGTAAAATAAGCATCTAACTTTATATGGAAAATGAATGCTAAATGAACGAGAGTTGTGTGAATAAAGTACAAAACTATGAAAATTACAACGCCGAATAAACGAACGTCGCTTAAAAAACTAAACTATAAGAAAAATGAATGCTGGATGAACCAAAATTGTGTTAAAAAATGTCAAACTAAAAAACAACTGGATGAACCAAAGCTGTGTGAAAAATCTAGCACACTAAAAATAAAAAATAAATGACTATTGGATGAATCAAAGCTGTGGGAGAAACTATCAAACTACGAAAAAAAATTAAGCAGGATGTGCGAAAGTCGTGTAAAAGAAAATCAGACAATAAAACAAATGTAATGTTGGGCAAACGAAAGCTGTGGGAACAAATTAACAATCTATGACAAAGGGGATGCTGCCTTAACGAAAGCTCTGTGAAGAAGTCTATGAAACTATGTGAAAAAGTATGAAATTGTATCTTTAATGCAATGGTGAATGGACGAAAATATGAGATGTATAAACGTGTGTGAAAAATGCAGTGATTGATTAACAAAAAGTTGTGTTAAAAATATGAAGCTGTAAGAAAAACGAATTCATAATGATGGAAAGCTGTGTGAAAAGGTGTCCAACTATGAAAAATACAACGCTCGATGAACGAACGTCGCGTGAAAAAGTGTCACACTACAAGAAAATACGAATGCTGGTTGAATCGAAGTGTATGAAAAAAAAGTATCAAAATATAACACAAAATAAATGTTTGACGAAAGAGAGTTGTGTGGAAAAATATCAAAATATAAGGACAAACTGAATACAGGATGAACGAAGGTTGTATGAAAAATATCGAAAGTATACGAAAAGTTTATGTTGGATGAACCAATGTTGCGTGAAAAGCTATCAAAAACTAGAAGAAAATTCAATGCTGAACGAACGAATGTTGTGTGAAAATTTATCAAACTGTAAAAAAAAATAAAAGGCTGTGCCAGTCTTGAATAAAAGTTACTCTGTGTTAGGTTTTCTTATGGGAGCAAAAAATACCCCACTTGTTTACTGTGTAAAAAAAATAATCAACGCTGGATGTTCGAAGATGAAGTGAAAACATATCGAACCATAAGAAAAATGCAAAGCTGGATGAAAGAAAGCTGCGTGAAAAAGCGTAAAACCATGAACAGTGCATTAAGCCTACCCGCTCAACGAAAGTTTCATGAAAAAGCATTCGATTCCAAAATCTGTAATATTGGCAGAATGAAATATATGCCAGGAAAAGTGTCAGACCGTACGAGAAATGCAGTATTGACTAGTTCCTGTCTGAACGTGATTTATGCCACCATGAAAACGATATGAAGATAGAAGTGAACAGATCAGGGACTGAGTGGAGCGTACACTACATTACCATGTTGATTACGTTAATAACGATTTATTGGATGTGACGTATTTAGAGAGAGAGAGAGAGAGAGAGAGGAGAGAGAGAGAGAGAGAGAGAGAGAGAGAGAGAGAGAGAGCAGGACTGCTGGAGAAGCGATGTGGAAGAATGAGGAGAAGATTTCTGGCGTCTGAGAAAGTTTCAGGATCACTTCCTCTCTGCCTGGTATTGATCTGTGTGCACGCTGTCAGCAACAAAATCTGCTGGGCAAAACTGCCCAGAACTCTAACGCTTTTTTTTTTTTTTTAAACAGAAATGGAAGGACTCCAACTTGTTTGTTTGATGTTAAACACCCCAGACTTCAAAATCTGTAGAATAGAGCCTATTCCTTCAAGATTAAACAGCAAAGTTCACGACACTGAAGAGCCGTTCACGTAGTAAAGCACTGCAGGCACATTTTCACCAGACCGATTCTGTTTCTGCAGGAGATGATAGTGATACTGGAAAACAAAATGGGGACTTATATAGTATACCGATTCTCCGCTTCCCTTTTCGTCACAGGCAAGAAGTCTCTTCATCTTTAGGTTGTGTGTATACACGTCTGCTTTTCAATGCCATTAAACTGTATCCATCAGTGTTATCCCCCCCCCCCCCCCCCCCCCCCCCCCGTGCTCTTTACAGACTTGGCAGATTAAAAACAAAAATCACGTCATTTCGCAATGCACAGCACTCTCTAAGCTTTTCAAGAAAATCAAAATGAAATAGAATAAAATAAAGTGAATGTGTAAATAAACAAGCAAGTGCATAAACTAAATGAATAAATCAATGAATGGATGAATTAATAGACAAAGGATTAA
>CM065715.1:87894586-87899586 GCA_033310375.1 Conus canariensis
TGTGTGTGTGTGTGTGTGCGTGCGCGCGCGCGCGTGTGTGTATATGTGTGCGTACGTGCGTGCGTGAGTGTGTGTGTGTGTGTGTGTGTGTGTGTGTGTGTGTGCGAGTGTGTGTGTGTGTGTGTGCGAGTGTGTGTGTGTGTGTGTGTGTGTGTGTGTGTGTGTGTGTATGTGTGTATGTGGATGCATGTGTGCGTGCGTGAGTGTGTGTGTGTGTGTGTGTGTGTGTGTGTGTGTGTGTGTGTGTGTGTGCGAGTGTGTGTGTGTGTGTGTCTGTGTGTGTGTGTGTGTGCGTGCATGTATGCGTGCTTGAGTGCCTGCGTGCGCGTATTTGTGTGCGTGTCTGTCTGTCTGTCTGTCTGTCCGTCTGTGTGTGTGTGTGTGTGTGTGTGTGTGTGTGTGTGTGTGTGTGTGTGTGTGGTTATGTTGACATCCTTTCACACGTGCGTGCAGTCTTTGCGTGCGGTCCGTTTGGTGTTTTTGTTGCTTTAAGCGCAGGCGTCGACTGAAAGATGGGAGAGAAAACGCCTTCGGACAAAGAGTGCAAGGACAAATACGCTTACATACCATGACGGCAACAACACCCACAAGCTTAACGTCACTCTCGTGGCGTCAGTGGCGGTGAGTTTGAGTGCCCCTCCCCTCCCTTCCTCTCCCACCTCCCTCTTCCTCCCCCTTCCACCCCCCTCCCCCCACCCCCCATTCCTCTTCCTCCCACTCTTTCCTTCCTTCGTGCATAAATACATACACGTTCACTCCCTTCTTTTGTAGCATCACCCTAAGTTGGACGGGGACGTACATTCTGTATGTGTCTTAGAATCTCATCTTCCCACGAGCAAAGCTGCCGTATCTGTTATTCGTGCTGAGAGAGAGACTGGCTGTGTTGAAGCAAACAAGCAGTCTGACTTGTATATTTCAGCCTACCCTTACACCGAGATCAAATGGAATCGAGTCTGAACTAGCACTCTAAAACCCGAAAACAAATTATTACTTTATTTGCTTACCTATTCCTTTTATAACCAGTCTTAAATAAATGTTAGCGAACCGCCAAGAGAAACGTGGACAAACGAGTCACAAGACAAAACACGACGCGTTTCGACTTCTTAGGTCTTCTGCAGGCAAGACACAAACAAACAGTACAAAGAAAATGAACGAATTTGTCACTGAGCTTTCTTCAGCGCAAGGTAGGCGTTGAATGATTTGTTTAGATTTCCGCCTGCAGTCGTCTCACTTTGCAACTATTCCTTTTATCGTTATTCCAGATTTATCAATATTTTCAGTTTTTTTTTCTGTCTTTCATTCCTCCTTTTGTTTCTTTTTTCTTCTTCTTCTTCCTTTACACTGCCGGCATAACACAACTACGGAGTCTTTGCTGTGGGGACAACTCAGGACTTGGATTGTGGGTGAGGTTCTGTTGATGATTGTAGCCATAGCACAGTGTCCTTTTTTCTTACTCACTAGGAGAGAGAGAGAGAGAGAGAGAGAGAGAGAGAGAGAGAGAGAGAGAGAGAGAGACAGACAGACAGACAGACAGACAGACAGACAGACAGACAGACAGACAGACAGACAGACAGTTTACAGATTTCACTCAGTTTCCCTTAATCTCTAGTAATGGTTCCATGAGTGAGGCATTTTGACCTTGGCCTAATACAGCTTTTGTCAGTTTTTGTTTCAGCTGGGGCGCGCGCGCGCGTGTTTGTGTGTATATATATATATATATATAGAGGTGTGTGTGTGTGTGTGTGTGTGTGTGTGTGTGTGTGTGTGTGTGTATGTGTGTGTGTGTGTGTGTGTGTGTGTGTGTGTGTGTGTGTGTGTGTGTGTGCGTGTGTGTGTTGTGACAGGCTGAACTTTGAGGCTTACTGGCTGTTATTTGACGAGTTGGTACAATGCTAGAACTATCTTCGAAAATGCTGATACTCCTTTCGTATGAAATTTTCCTTCTCTGGACGAGGGAATCAAATCCCCAGAGAGAGCTTATCTTGATGTTTAAGACAGAAACAAACAAACTAATAAACGTAGAATGGCGCCCAGGAGACCGCAGACCTCCACAAAAATCGAACCATCCTCCTGTATCCACCCTTTGATCAAATTCCGCACCGCATTTTAAGGATTTTGTTCGAGGGTCACGTTCCATTTTCCCAGCAAATTTCGTTGAAATCGTTTTAGAAGTGTTCGCTTACTCTTGCAGACAGACAGTGAAACATCAAACAAACAAGCAAAGAATAGAGACGGGTGAAAAGCATACTCTCCTTGCTGGAGATGAAACAAGGCGATACGTGCCATCTTGCCAACCCAGTGACACCTACCCAAGGTCTTAGCTATTGCCAGTGAGCAGGGTGCGAATACCGAACAAACCAGATGCGATAGACAAATTCAGATACGATCCGTAACATGACTTTAGCATGACTTTAGCACATGACTTTAGCACTTTAGCATGCTTAGCATCTGTCTCCCGTGTGACCCTCGACGTCGGCTTGGCTGTCAACAATATGGTCAGACTTTGGAAGCCATCAGTTACGTCACCAGTTCCACGCCGTCTCTAAGGACGCGGTGGGGGTGACTATGGCTTCAATCAATGACGCCCCTTCATGCTTAAAGCCCGTTTTCAAGAATGCAGTGGGGTGACTACGATCAATGACATCATTTCATGCTTAACGCCCGTTTCCAAGGAAGCGATGGCCAGACTTTGGAGGCAATCAGTGACGTCATTTTAGCCATGGCGTATGTTTCCAAGGAAGCAATGGGAGCTAGGGGGTCAGGCTGCGGATTCCACCAATGGCATCACTTCATGAGAGTCACGGGTTCCTTAAAGACTCATAGACCGACTATGGATGCAATCAATGAATGTCATTTCATGCGTGACAAATGTTTCCATGGTTGCCGTGGATTGTCTTAGGACGCGGTTCAAGACATCATTTCACGCCTGTCGCGTTTGCTGTGACTAGATTAATTCCGCCGTGGGCAGCGAAACGCGACGGTTCTGATACACGGAGTCTATGCTGCACAAAGCACGCTGAGGATGTATTGGAATCAGGATCAAACATAAACAAACAGATAGCATCAAGCGCAGGCTCTGTAGAGTGTGGATCGGAGTAATGGGTGAGGGTTGGGGGACACAGGAGGTTAAGAACTAAGCCAGAGATCAAACTTTTTTTTTTCTGGTATATTAGTAGCTTCGTCCGTCAGAATACGATTGTCTTTCTGTGTTGTATTGTTTCCGTTTGTTTGTTTGTTTGTTTGGCTTTTTGTTGTTTATTAAAAAAAAATTTTTTAGCTTTGTTTGTTCGTTTGGTTGGTTGGTTAGAGAGATGGCAATGGGCTGGTTCCTTTTCATAATTCTCTTTGTTCACTCTTCCTGGTGCCTGTTTGTTAGTCAGTCAGCCAGTCATTCTGTCTGTCTGTCTGTCTGTACTGTCTGTCTGTCTGTCTATCTGTCTGCCTGTCTGTCTGCCTCTCTCTCTCTCTCTCTCTCTCTCTCTCTCTCTCTCTCTCTCTCTCTCTCTCTCTCTCTCGTGTTTATTGTGGTTTTGGCATCAAGTATTCAAGGTACATTTACGTTTTGTACGTAATTGTTTGCTTGTTTCATGCACCTCGCATTTTCTATGACAATGTAATATTTGTCCGTTATGATTTTGTAATGTACTGATATTTCCTTATACTATTGATCGTATAAAAAAAATAAATAAATAAAAACTAACAACAAAAAAGCCACCCGATCCTTTCGCCGTTTTTTTCTTCCTTATTGAAAATCTCTTCTGTCTGTCTGTCTGGTTTATGATCATCTTCACGCAAGGCAAGGACATAGAGTGAATAAATGAATCAAGTTCCCAGACAGATACATAAATGAATGATTTGAATAAAAGTATACCAGAAGCGCAATCATGAGACCGAACAGTGTCCATTCACTTCAGCCAAACCTTACCCAAAAGTAGTCTTACAGGTCTTGCAACATCTCCAAATATTACCATAAATACATCGAAAATGTCGGCACGAAGCTGAATCCGCATTGTCTCACATTCATTTTGATGTGTAGTTGCAGCTTTCTAATTTCTTTTTCTTTTCTTTGTTTTAAACTGTGCCGTGATTGAATAGATACTCCCTCTCGACCTCACCCCGCCCCTCTCCCTAGGAACTTTATTTTGCTCCCTGCATACGAGTTGTGCTCTGAATCAGACCAAACCTTGCAAATTTGCGGTACTAGGTATCAATGGATCCAGTATAGATCTAACGAGCGATCTGTGCACTTCTTCCTGAACATATTACAGCGATGTCAACTACCCCCTCGATCACATTGAATCTTACAAGGTGGTAGACATCAAAATATTTAATGATTTTATTTATTTATTTATTTGTTAATTTAGTCATTTGTTTATTTATTTATTTATTATTGTATTTATTTATTTATTTATTTAAGTCTTTATCTATTATTTTTTGTTCGTTAAAATTTATGCATTACAATCTGCTTTTTTTTTTCTCTAGAATCCTGGATCATAAAACATTTTTTTACCAGTTTGTAAATATCAATGCGTCAAATGAGATTGATTCTGTTTTTTTTTTCCCTTCATTAAGATTCATGCATTAATTTCAGAAAATGTGGTGCTCTGTCTTTGATGCCGTGGGCGGACTGCCACAACTGGTGAAGACTGGAACCGCTGATGATGCTCATCCGGAGGACGAAAGTCGACGCTGGTCAGACATAAGCACATTGTTCTGTTCCAGACACAGAACTCAGTGATTCCCTCTGCTGTCAGTGAAGGATTTAACATTTGTATTTCAATTTCGTCTTTTTTTTTCTTTCTTTTTTTTAAATCAGATCTCCCCTCCCCGCTATTCCAGCTCCTACCCCCCCCCCCCCCCCCCTCCTAACCTTGCCTCCCCCTTTAAATCATTGTCATAGTAACCGAGTACTCATTCACCTTCTCTTGTTTTATTTTTTTCTCACTACATGTGTATTTCTGTTGTTTGTTTGTTTTGTTGTTGTTGTTGTTTATTTGCTT
>CM065715.1:87917086-87922086 GCA_033310375.1 Conus canariensis
CATCGTTTTTGAATTTGTCTTTCTTCTATTTTTTTTTAATCTTTGTTTTCCTCTTTGTCTTTGTCTTTTGCTCGTTTTGTTTTGGTTTGTTTCTTTCATTTCTATTGAGTTTACGTTTTGTCACACTTTATAGATAATTCGCTCCTTCCAATTCACCGATCTATAATCAGTAGTGGTAATGTAAAAGGAGGATGGACGTGGGGGGGGGATCAAACACACAAACGCACCCACACACATTCACAGAGGAGAGAGAGAGAGAGAGAGAGAGAGAGAGAGAGAGAGAGAGAGAGAGAGAAAGTGGGGGGGGATCAAACACACAAACGCACCCACACACATTCACAGAGAGAGAGAGAGAGAGAGAGAGAGAGAGAGAGAGAGAGAGAGAGAGAGGAAAGAGAGAGAGAGAGAGAGAGAGAGAGAGTGACAGACAGACAGACAGACAGACAGACAGACAGAGAGACGAGGAGAGAGAGAGAGAGAGAGAGGAAGAGAGAGAGAGAGAAGAGTGGAGAGAGAGAGAAAGGCAGAGACAGAGAGAGACAGACAGACAGACAGACAAACAGACAGTGAGAGAGGAAGAGAGGAGAGACAGACAGCAGACAGACAGACAGACAGACAGAGAAAGTGTGTGTCTGTGGGGGGGGGGGGGGGGAGGTAGAGAGCGTGCGCTTGCACTTGCTTGGAAATCCCAGTGCTGGAAGGTCATCGACTGCCTCGGGCCAGGGGAGAGAGTGGTCAAAGGTACAGGCCATCATCATCCTACAATATAACACACATCTCACGGAGAGCTTAGCGGCCAGAGAGCCCTGAACGACGCACATGTATACTGATTGCACATCTATACTGATTTATTCACCTCTCCCCTGCAACCACTCCCCCCCCCCCCCCCCCCCCGCCTCTTCCTTGCCTTTCTCCCTTTTCCCTTCCCTGGAGAAGACGTAAAAAAAAAAAAAAAAAAAAAAAAAAAAATCCCATTCCTGCCAGCTGCCGGTATTGAAGTGACGCACAGTGGCTTCAAAAGTGTGATATCATTTTTTTTTAACAGTGGAAACAGATAAATATCTCGAGAAACATGAATTTTCACTTCCTTCTTGCCCTCCCAAGAACTGTTTTGCCCAGAAACCATTTGTAGTCCCGACCAGAAACTAGCTCACTAACTAGGGAAATAGTTTTGGTTTCATTAACCAGGACTGATACAATTTCTTGGTTTACCATAGAATCATATTACAGCTACTTATTCCAAGGAGAAAAGAAAACCTAACAACCTAAGTGTCCCGAGAACAAGAACGTATTTCCTGGAACAATAATTCCCATACGACAAAGACTTGTTTTCGGTGACAATTGGCTGTTTTCGCGTGAAAATGGGAGTTTGCCCTGAGACGAAAGCTTTTGAACCCAGAATGCTTCCATACTGTTTTTTTGTTTTTCCTACCCAGCATTCGGTGTCTTGTCTTGACCAGTCGGGTTCCTGAGGCCGGACCTCGGCCGAACGGTCTTCTTTCTTTTCCCGGCTCATCCATCACATACCCCCTCCCTCTCCCCCATCTTTCCTCTTCCTCCATAAGCCCTCCCCCCCCCCCCCCACGCCTCCCCCTTTTTCTTGACCCCTTCTGTCCCTTACTCCTTTCCTTGCTCCTCCCCCTCCCACCCCTCCCCCACTCCCATCCGCCACTCTTACCACCAACCCAGCTCAGCTCATCCCACCTCTCCGCCTCCTTCCCTAATCTGCCCCCCCCCTCTCTCTCTCTCTCTCTCTCTCTCTCTCTCTCCTCTGTGCCTTTCGAACTAAATCATCTGTGCGTGTCAGTTCTCTCGCTTAGCCCGGAACCGGTGCAGGAAATTGAGTTGGCTCCCCTGCTAGCAAGAAAAAACAAAAACAAACAAACAAACAAACAAACAAACAAAAACCCACACACACAAAAAAAGCCCAGCACGTGATAATTATGAATTAGATCAGCTTGTTTATCACCCAGTCGTGTTTGTGTAGACAAAACACAAACAAACAAACAAACAAAACAGACAAACAAAAATGAAAAGACAGCATGTAATTGTGAATGAGATCAACTTATTGATCATCCAGCCCATGTGTAGCCAGAAGAAAACTCAGCCAGCACATCGTATGATTAAGAACTAAATCAGCTGGTTTCTCACTCTGTGGTCCAAATCTCGCCCTACTTCAACGCCGAGCACACAGCGAAGCGAAGAGGAGACTTGATTGGTTTAAACAAATTTTATTTCTTCGAGAACAATTTTGCAGCAATATTCATCAATCATGGAGTACAACAAGCATAGGGTTATAAACCGTACTCTTACAAAGAAAATGTACATTGGAGTGGCTGCGTCAAAAAGGTATCACAATGGAATTGGAAAGGAGGAAAATCAACAGACACAAACAAAAACAAAACAACAACAAAGACAAGCGAACAAACGAAAAATCGTTTAACACACAAGAGTACACTCAAACTACAGCACAATAATAAAATAACCCACACCACGCCCGAACCACGCCATGCCTTTTGAATCAATAGTATTCCATACCAGGTAGAAAACCGGGAAGGTAACTGTGGTAAGCCGAATAAGTTTAGTTAAGTGAAAACCTGTTAGAAAGCTTAATAACATTTCCAACCATAGTAAGTATCTCTGTATTTGCGTCCACATCCAGGTCAAGGTTACCAGTCAATAATGTTGTGATATCGCGTTATTGCTGTGTCGTGAAGAGTTTCTATTGTCAGAGCACGGGCCTGTTGACGGAGTGGACTATTAATCAAGAAGTGGGCTGCATCTTCAACTGCCGTGCCACAGACACATGAAGGGTTGTTTCTAAGATGTCGTTTGAAAAGATCGTGGTTTAAGTCGCTCATTTCCAATCTCAGCTTACACAAAATTATTTCTGACGTCCTATCAGATAAGTGGTAACATCTAGGCACGATACTATCGGTACTGCTGAGGAAACGCTTGAGAAACTAAGAGAATTAGATACTTTAATATTGTCAGGGAGGTCATTCCAAAGAGCAGTAGATGAAGGAAAGAAGGAAGATTTGTACATATCTAATCTACACTTTGGCATCTGCCTATCCAGGGGGCGCCTGAGGTGATAAGGGTTTACAGAGGATATAAGATGGGGAAGTCGATTAGACAGATAAATCGGAACAATACCATTGACAATTTTGTAGTACAGAATGATTTTATGACGTCGTCGTCTCTCTTTTAATGATGTAAAACCGGATTCCTTGTATAATTTTTGGTGGCTAGTCCCTCGGACTGAGCCGACTATAGTTCTAATCGCATCCAGATGCACATTTTCTAAATCTTCAGCTTGTTTATTTGTACAATTATCCCACACAACATCCGAAAAATCGAAATGGGGCAAAATAAATGACTTATACATTATTTCAAGTGATTTCCGACTAAGACGGTATTTAAATGAGTGGAGGCAGGCAACAAGAACACGACATTTTGACAAATGGATTTGATGTGGCGATCCCATTTACAATTATTTTGAATGATAACTCCTAGGTGTTTGTGGAATTCTGTATCATGTAATGTCATGTTATTAAACCTCAGAGGTTCAATTTGTGGCACCGCATGGTTAGAAATTGTCAATAATTCAGTTTTAGACTGGTTAAATGTTATTTTCCATTTGAAGAGCCCAAGTATTGATTTTTTTTCAAGATCTGAGTTTAAGATTTCTGTTCTAAGATGAGTATTTTCAAGACCTAAATATATACTGGTATCATCAGCAAATAACTTTACCACAGATTCAATATCATGAACAATATCATTTATGTAAATAAGGAATAATATTGGTCCAAGAATAGAACCTTGGGGGACGCCTGCCGATATCGGGAGACACGGTGATTTACTTCCCTTTAAAACTACTGCCTGTGTACGATTTGTCAAATAGTCAGCAAACCAATCAAGCAACTGTCCTCTAACACCCAAGGCAGAAATGTTTATATAGTAATTCACGGTGCCATACCTTATCAAAGGCCTTAGATATGTCAAAAAAATCACCTGTGCAGTAGTTTTTGAGTCAAGAAATTTGCAAAAGTCATCATATATACACAAAAGTTGAAAAACAGTTGAGTCTTTTGGAATGAACCCCGACTGGGCATCTGATAAAAGATTATTGCCTAAAAGATGTTTAAACACATGTTGCTGAACACATTTTTCTAAAATTTTACCGATACAGCTCAATAATGAAATAGGACGGTAGTTGTCGCATTTATGTTTATCTCCTTTTTTAAATATGGGGGTTACATGAGCCAGTTTCCATATTAAAGGAAATTTACCTTCTGTTAATGAGCGATTAAACAGGTATGCTAATGGTTCACAAATGACATCCGCAGCAGCAATTAAATTCTATTGTGTACCAAGTCTGGTCCGACAGCTTTTCTACTATCAAGACCTTTCAGTATTTCTAGAACAACGTCTTTGGCTGACTAATCAAACCGCAATATTCATTTATCCTAGATATATCTTCGTCATCGACCGAACATTGCGCGGCAAAGTATTTATTAAGGGCAGTAGCCTTATCTTTTGGAGTGTAATAAATCACATCGTTATCTTCAATGGGAGGGATTTCGTCCTGAGGCATGCCTTTGTTACGAATGAATGTTTCAACTAGTTTCCACCAATCCTTGGTTCCAAAGCAATTCGGAGAGGAGATTCTGTTGTCTAATTCTAATACATATTCTGCCTTCCTCAGTCTCATAATATGTGTAAGCTCATTTCGAGTACGACGAAAGAAAGCCCAAGCCCAGTCAGAATTTAATGATTTAGCCAATTTATGGATACTTTTTTTCTTTTGATTATTTTTTTAAATTTCAGTCATAATCCATGGCGCATCGCGTTCATCAATTGTAACCTCTTTGACTGGCATACATAGTTTTGCAACATACACAAGCAGATCAGAAAACTTCTCGGCAGCATCATCAATAGATTCCAAGGTTAAAATGGAATCCCAGTCAGTGTTAGATAATTCTGCACTTAGTCTCTGA
>CM065715.1:87934586-87937086 GCA_033310375.1 Conus canariensis
TCGGTGTGGCAGCCTGGTACAATCTCTCTGAGTTCTGCCTCTTTGATACGGAGATCAATACCCGACCAGTTTAGCCGTGGAGATTAGCGAGTTTGCGGACTTCTCTCATCCTGCTGTGTCTGATTGCGAGGTCGGCGGCTTAAAGGTAAAACACCGTGACATCGGAGACGAGGGGTGAGGGGGTTGGGGTTAGGGGGTGGGGTGGGGGGGGGGGGAGTGGGGGGTGTGGGGGGGGGGGGGGTTGGGGACTAGAATGTCCCGACGTTAATTGCTTGTCCCTGCGGTAATTTGACGTTCTACTTACACGGTGGTTTGTGGTTAGCAACGGCGGCAGCGGAAGCAAAAGTAGTAGTAGTAGTAATAGCAGCAGCAGCAGCAGCAGCAGCAGTAGTAGTAGTAGTAGTAGTAGTAGTAGTGATGATGATGGTAGTAGTAGTAGTAGTAGTAGAGTAACAGTAGTGGTAGCAGCAGCGGCACGGCAGCTGCATAGCAACAGTGGTGGCAGCAGTAGTATTTGTGTTGGTGGTGATGGCAGTGGTAGTATGTGTGTTGCTGGTGATGGCAGTAGTAGTATGTGTGTTGGTGGTGATGGCAGCTAGTAGTATGTGTGTTGGTGGTGATGGCAGTGGTAGTATGTGTGTTGTGGTGATGGCAGCAGTAGTATGTGTGTTGGTGGTGATGGCAGCAGTAGTATGTGTGTTGGTGGTGATGGCAGCAGTAGTATGTGTGTTGGTGGTGATGGCAGCAGTAGTATTGTGTTGGTGGTGATGGCAGCAGTAGTATGTGTGTGGTGGTGATGGCAGCAGTGTAGTTGTGTGGTTGTGTGAGTGGCAGTGTAGTAGTACAGTAGTGTGTTGGTGGTATGCAGCGAGCTAGTATGTGTGTTGGTTAGTGATGGCAGTAGTAGTATTTGTGTTGGTGGTGATGGCAGTAGTAGTATGTGTGTTGGTGGTGATGGCAGCAGTAGTATGTGTGTTGGTGGTGATGGCAGCTAAGTAGTATATGTGTTGGTGGTGATGGCAGCAGTAGTATTGTGTGTTGGTGGTGATGGCAGCAGTAGTATGTGGTGGTGGTGATGGCAGTAGTAGTATTGTGTTGCTGGTGATGGCAGCAGTAGTATGTGTGTTGGTGGTGATGGCAGCATTAGTATGTGTGTGTTGGTGGTGATGGCAGTAGTAGTATGTGTGTTGGTGGTGATGGCAGTAGTAGTATGTGTGTTGGTGGTGATGGCAGTAGTAGTATGTGTGTTGGTGGTGATGGCAGTAGTAGTATGTGTTGTTGGTGGTGATGGCAGTAGTAGTATGTGTGTTGGTGGTGATGGCAGCAGTAGTATGTGTGTTGGTGGTGATGGCAGCAGTAGTATGTGTGTTGGTGGTGATGGCTAGTAGTAGTATGTGTGTTGGTGGTGATGGCAGCAGTAGTATGTGTGTTGGTGGTGATGGCAGCAGTAGTATGTGTGTTGGTGGTGATGGCAGCAGTAGTATTGTGTTGGTGGTGATGGCAGCAGTAGTATGTGTGTTGGTGGTGATGGCAGCAGTAGTATGTGTGTTGGTGGTGATGGCAGCAGTAGTATGTGTGTTGGTGGTGATGGCAGCGTATAGTATGTGTGTTGGTGGTGATGGCAGCAGTAGTATGTGTGTTGTGAGTGTGTTGGTGATGGCAGCAGTAGTATGTGTGTTGGTGGTGATGGCAGAGTAGTATTGTGTGTGGTGAGCGTGGGTGGTATGGCAGCAGTAGTATTTGTGTTGGTGGTGATGGCAGCAGTAGTATGTGTGTTGTGGTGATGGCAGTAGTAGTATTTGTGTTGGTGGTGATGGCAGCAGTAGTATGTGTGTTGGTGGTGATGGCAGCAGTAGTATTTGTGTTGGTGGTGATGGCAGCAGTAGTATTTGTGTTGGTGGTGATGGCAGCAGTAGTATGTGTGTTGGTGGTGATGGCAGTCAGTAGTATGTGTGTTGGTGGTGATGGCAGCAGTAGTATTGTGTGTTGGTGGTGATGGAGCAGTAGTATTTGTGTTGGTGGTGATGGCAGTAGTAGTATTTGTGTTGGTGGTGATGGCAGAGTAGTAGATTTGTGTTGGTGGTGATGATGTTTGGCGAGCAGTAGTATTGTGTTGGTGGTGATGGCAGTAGTAGTATTGTGTGTTGGTGGTGATGGCGCAGTAGTAGTATGTGTGTTGGTGGTGATGGCAAGTAGTATGTGTGTTGGTGTGTGATGGCAGCAGTAGTATGTGTGTTGGTGGTGATGGCAGTATCAGTATTTGTGTTGGTGGTGATGGCAGCAGTAGTATGTGTGTTGGTGGTGATGGCAGCAGTAGTATGTGTGTTGGTGGTGATGGCAGCAGTAGTATGTTGTGTTGGTGGTGGTGATGGCAGCAGTAGTATTGTGTTGGTGGTGATGGCAGCAGTAGTATTTTGTGTTGGTGGTGATGGCAGCTAGTAGTATGTGTGTTGGTGGTGATGGCAGTAGTGTATGTGTGTTGTGTGGTGGATGGGCAGTA
>CM065715.1:87949586-87959586 GCA_033310375.1 Conus canariensis
AACAAAAAACAAAAAACAAAAAGCGAACCAAAATATGCGCACACCTCCTCCTGTCTGCACCTTCCGCGATTTTAAACTGTAGCTCCCAGCGCCATCTGAAGTCTCATAAAGGCTGAATTAAGATATATATGTAGTAGCTAGAAGTACAGTCACAGCAGTCTACATGCCTCTTAGTATTATATCTCCAAATAGTAAGTAGTCTATTAATCATGGTATGTGCCTGCACAAACAAGTATTGTCAGTTTTGGGAAACCCTTCTCAGGAGACGTCAATAACATCTGAACATTATGCACTGAACACCAGACATTAACTCCGCTTCAACGGTAATCTTTGGCAGAGAATTCAGTCGAAAGAAGTCCAAGTAAAATCTTATGGGCATTTTGTTTTAGTCTTAAATGTTAAAAATGTCAGGCCGTTGAAAGAATGTGTGGTTATACGAGGGACACGATTTCATCCTATTACTTGATCAATCATGTCACACTACAAAAGTGCAGTCAATCGACCGCAGAAGCCAGCCATCCTTTGGCTGCAATTTCGTGTACATGGAAATGATTTTAACCCGTGTGGCCCAAGGGAACAGAGAAAACAAGTCTGCAGACAATGCATGCCAAGGCGTGGAACCTGACATCAACCCCCAAGGCTTAAAGTGATGTCACCAATGCGGGGCAGATCTTGCGAATGACGCACATCACATGAAAGAGCGAATTCAATCTATAAGATAATTAATGCTTTTGAACAGCGATTGGACGGCGACAAGCTGAGCAGAGGGACCTTCACATTGGTATGAAGTGCCAGAGCTCTGGACTGACAGGAACATTGTAAGTTTCACAGTGAGGCTGCAGCAGGCGGAAATTGAAACAAAATTGAAAGAAAAGTGACTCTAGCCGCCAAATGAAAGAACGGACAGATCACAAAACAAACGCTACACGTTTCGACCTCTCTGGTCCACATCCATTTCGTGCCCAGCTTGAGGAGAGAAGTGACTGACTGTTCGTGTTTTGTTTTCATTGTCATGATTGTTGTTTGTCTTGAGTAGAGAAGTGACTGTCTGCTCGTGTTTTGTTTTCATTGGCATGATTGTTGTTTGTCTTGAGGAGAGAAGGGACTGTCTGTTCGTGTTTTGTTTTCATTGTCATGATTGTTGTTTGTCTTGCCTGAAGAAGACCAAAAAGGTGGAAACGCGTAGTGCTAGTTTTGTACTTTGTTTGTTCTTTCGTTTGACAGCAGAGTGATTTTCCTTATCATTCAGGAACATTGTAGTCATCCACTTACGTGAAGATGTTGATTTGATGCTGACTGTGAATAGGACTTTATATATACAACGCAGCCTTTTTCAGAGACTAATTCTGTATTATTGATTTGACAAAATCAATATGAAACTCACGCCAAGGATTTCAGCCGTTTATATTGCAGAAATAAGATGATACATGCGGAATGTGATTTACATAAGTAAATAACGAATCTAAGCTAGTACAATTCCCTACACAAGTCTCATCTCGGACTGACAACGATATAGTACTGGGAAGAGTAACCCAGAGATCATCAGCAAGAGTGGCATGAGACCAGACATAGTAGTCCACTCTAAGTCAACCAAGCAGCTGATCATGATCGAGCTCACGGTGCCATATGAGAACAGAATGGAGGCAGCTCAAATCTACAAGACTGAAAAGTATGCTGATCTGGCAAACAGCCTGAGGAGAGAAGGCTATCAGGTCAAAGTCCTCACTGCAGAAATTGGAGCTAGGGGGTTTGTAGGAACGTCTGCATACAGCCTCATGAAACAGCTCTCAGTTGCAGGGAAGGAAAAAACCAGAGCCCTGAAAGCAATGGCAGAAGCGGCAGAGAGGTGTTCAAGCTGGATCTGGTCAAGGGGGAACAAAAGTGAACTTCATAAGGCTTAATTTCCCTACAAATATCAGGTGTCCCTGTGGCTCAGTGGTTAAAGCGCGAGTCATTAAGTGGAAAATGAGCATGTCCAGAGGGTCATGGGTTCGAATCCCAGCCATGGCTCGTCCCAAGATGGGGAAAAAAAAAAGGGGCAGCAGAGGGACATCCGGAGTCATGAACCGGGTGTGGCCCAACCCCCCTAGAGTGTCAGGAGATAAGGGCCGAAACACTTGCTTGAAGGGGGCTTCTCTTCTGAGGACTCTCTGCTGCCACGCTCTCCACGAGTTTCTTTCTACTGGGACGACCGTAAAACTCTTCCTGGGACGCACAATACATTCAGCGAAGGCGTTAACTAGACACTGGATCTGGGAAAACCAGTTCTGCCCAGGTAGGACAGGTGAATAAAGCCACAATGTAAACACCACGGAACGGGACTGATGTGAGAAGGGCGTGTGAAGTCAGACCTCTCCTTCGATCCCCGGCAGCGGGAACATCGATTTGCCATCACCGGACGCCCAGATACGGGCCGGTGGGCCAGGCAGGAGAGAGGAAATAATCCTGGCCATTAGGAAATAACCTGACCTTTCTGACAGCCATCACTGCCTGACCACCTTCACCCTTCTCCATCCCATCCCTCTCCCTTGCCATGACTATGTCGTGTACGGTACTGGCCACCTGATTAAGCTTCGTCACTTCACCCCACTCCCCATCCATTCCTCCTCCCCCCCCCCCATCCCCTCTGTTCAGTCTTTTCTTATTTTCTTTTCTTGTTCTTATTTCTCCATCAAACCTCTGCCTCTGTGCCCCCTCTGCTTTCACTCTTGTTTTCTTGATTAAATTCAGATGATGCTTGGGATGCATTTGTATTCAGGCAGTGTGTCCACACAACTCATGCCCGTCATCATCACAGTATGATTGTCATGCAAGGGTGGGGATATGTACAGAGACTTTCACGACCTCAAGCTTATTTTTATCCCAAGAGTTGGAGTTGGTGGGCGTTGAATTTTGACATTTCTGGTTCGATCATTGAATTCACTCGTCACGGACCAACACACGACAAAGGGTGAACGGTAAGGGTCTAAGGCATAATACATCATTTAACCTAGGGAAGTGACTATTAAGACAATGCTCTTTATTTTCTAAAGCGCTTAATGTTTTTGAAGTTTAGCCCGTCAAGCTACTCATGGTTCTAAACGCTTTCCTTTCCCATTTCGTCCTAGTTACAGACACTTGCATGCCCAAATCAAACGGCAAACTACCCATTGCAAACCACAGCTAAAAGAGGTATGCATTATCTTGCATGTTTGAAGAATTCCTGCATTTCCTACACATTTCTTGGTTTATGACACTCTTGAGGGCATGTATGCATGTGTGTGTAGGGTATGTACGTGTAAGCGTATTATTTATGATGTTCGTATAAACCATACACGCAGTTGTATGTATTTTCATATGCGTGAAGTAAATATGCATAGACCAAGTTGTGCTGCAGAATAAATAAAATCATAAATTGTGATTAACATACGCAGGGATCAGCGGTGCATTTTCTTTCTCCATTGAACACAATTTTAGCACAGATCAGCACTGTGGATCAAAGCCTGCATTCAATTGCTTGTAAGATTTTATGAATACTGCTGGGTCACCCATTATGTGTAGTGAAAATGTGAATTGGACACTGGGCCCAGAAAATCAGTTCTGCCTAAGGTACAGATGACCTGCAAGAAAACATAATGTAAACACTACGGGTAGAACTGATGTTGGGGTGGAGTGTGACCTCAGAAATTTTCTTTGACCCTTTATAGTGGGAACATCGATTTGCTATCTCAGGGCACTCAGATTTCGGCAGATGAGCCAGGCAGGAAGTAGGAAATAGTCGTAGCCATTAGAAAATGGCCTCATACTCCTATTCAGCCCATTCTACATTCCTTGCCACGACTCTAATGTATACACGTCTGGAGCGAGTCTCTGCCCTCTCCTGCCCCTTTACCATCCTGCCCATCTCTCCTCCAGAACTCTTCCCCTTTTGGCCCTATCGTCCATACTTCCAGCTTTCTTGATCTGATTGAGATGATGCGTGGATTCTTTTTTTTCATGCATTGTAATCTTAAGTCAGCTATGCCTGGATTCCATTTCTTTTCAAGCATTGTAATGTAAAGTCCGCTATGCGTGGATTCCATTTCCTTTCAAACATTGTAATGTAAAGTCCGCTATGCGTGGAGTTCCTTTCCTTTCAAGCAATGTAATGTAAAGTCCGCTATGCGTGGAGTTCCTTTCCTTTCACGCATTGTAATGTAAAGTCCGCTATGCGTGGATTCCATTTCCTTTCAAACATTGTAATGTAAAGTCCGCTATGCGTGGAGTTCCTTTCCTTTCAAGCAATGTAATGTAAAGTCCGCTATGCGTGGAGTTCCTTTCCTTTCAAGCAATGTAATGTAAAGTCCGCTATGTTTGGAATTCATTTCTTTTCAGACACAGTGCTATAAAGTCCGTTATGTATGTGTACATAAGATATGTTAGTTAAATGGACCTGGACACAATTGCTAAGCAGAATGAATAAGGAAAGAGTGTCATGTAAGTATCAACTGTAACCCGGTGCATTATTCCACTATAAAAAATGATAGCGGAAAGGAGTGAAGACTAAAAGAGAATTCGAGTATAACCTTGCAGCAATGACACTTAAGCGCTTGTTAGATTATGAAAATCCTATAAGCATTCACAATGACGTGTAGTGAAACTGTGAACCAGACTTTGGGTTTGGAGGGATCAGTCGTACTGAAGGCTCGAATGTTTCTCGGTTTAAAAGAGACAACAACAACAGCACAAACACAACGGAACCGGACTGATGTGGGTAGACCGTGTAGTGTCAGATGTCTCCTTCGCCCCCTTGGTGGCTGGACAATCGATGTGCCATCTCCGGGCACCCCCACACACAGGCCAGTGGGCCATTCAGGGCAGAGGAAATAGTCGAGCCTCAGGAAATAGCCTGCCCCCCCCCCTCCCCCTCCCCCCTCCCCCACTGCCTGCCTTTTCTGACAACCATCAATGTCTAACTCGCCACCCCCCCCTCTCTCTCTCTCTCTCTCTCTCTCTCTCTCTCTCGCCAGGACTCGGCCATGTCTGCTACTGACTTCCTGAACAATCTCTGACTTCACCCCTTTCCACCTCACTCTGCTCATCTCTCCCCCAGTCCTCTGCACCTTCCCTCCCTTTGGCCTAATTTTCTAGACGCTTGCTATTAAACTGAGATGACATTTGGGATCTTTTTCTCTCCTTACGTGGCAATGAAAAGTCATTGTGTGTGTTCATATACTAGAGGTTTGAAGTAAAATGAATTTTGATCAGGTTTTGTGTGGCTGAATTAATAAAGAAAATGTAGACTGATTTATTTATGTAAGTATCAATCACGAGCCAGGGCATGATCTTCTTCCAGTGATGACAGTATTACCAGTAATCAGTAGTAAGGACTGATATTCAAGTATATCTGGCTCCGTGTATACTACAACGCTTGTTATATGCTAAGAAACCTAATTGGATGGAAATTATATGCAGTGAAAAATGTGAACCAGATACTGGGGCTGGCAAGATCAGGCCTGTTTAAGGCACGCATGACCTGTGCAAAGAAAAAAGAGAAAAATTATATATATATGTATATATATATATATATATATATATATATATATATATATATAGTCCATATAACAATCCTGACACAGAACTGACGTTAATAGTGTCATACCTCTCCTTTGCCCTCTGATGGCGGCAAGATAGATTTGCCACCTCCCAGCAGCCAGACATAGGCCTGTGAAACGGCCAGGAGACAGGAAACAGTCGTGGCCGTTAGGAAATAATCTGTCCCGGTTGCTTGCCCTTTCCGACAGCCATCAATGTCAGACCTCTTCTCATCCCCTTCCCCCTTCTTCCACCAGGACTCTGTCATATATGTCAGTGACCTCCTGAAGAATGTCCCACTTATCCCATTCTTCAAACGTCTACAGGCTCAGCCCCAGCCTCCCCTTCCACCAGTTTTTTTTTTTCCATTCAGTTGAGATTATGCTTGGGGCCCATACCTGTTCATTAGTTAAAATATAAAGTTGGTTACATGTGTATATATCAATCATGTGACGTAAATAGACAGGGTTGTGTGGCAAAACGAATAATTACACATAGATATGAATACCAGCTGCAAGCCAGTGCATCATCCAGCTCTGATGAAAACAGTTTCAACACCAGCTTGTAGTGAGACCTGATTCTGACATTCAAATGAAATCGTGGAGTGACGATACTGCAATGCTTCAAAGATTGTTAGATCATTAGATTATTGACGGGATGGACAAAAATACGCGTAGTGAAAAGTGAACCAGACAATGGGGCTGCAGAAATAAGTCTGCTGAAAGCACTTATGACCTGTGACCAAAAAAAAAAAAATACAGCTGAGAGAAACATCCCAGAACTGATCTGATGTAAGTGGTGGTAGTGTCATACCCCCCTTCGCCCTGTCACACATCTCCTTCGCCCTCTCCTTCGCCTTCGTTGGAATGTAAAGTCGGCTACATGTGTATATATCAAATATGTGAACTAAGCGAATTTGGACAGAGCAGTGTGGCAGAATGAATAATGGTACAATACGGCTGTGATTCATAGACGTAAGTACCAATTGTGACCCATTGCATGAATCTGTTACACTGAAAACGGTTTTAACACTAACCTGTCGAAAAAGGCCTGATTCTGATATCCCAAGTACAGTCTTGGAGTGATAATACTGTTCTGCTTAAAAAGAGCGTAAGAGTCCTGTTGCGGCGCGAAATTCTGTGTGGAGGAAAAAAATGAACCAAACAGTAGGGTTGGGAAAATCAGTCCCTACTCAAGACAAAGATAACCTGTGAAGAAAAGAACATCCTGAATGTCATCAACACCATGGAACATGATGCTGAAAAACAGTGTAGCCTCAGACTTCTCCCTCGCTTCCTGAAGGCGGGAAGATCGATTTGCTATCACCGGGCGTTCAGATACAGACCGGTGGGACAGCCAGGAGAGAGAGAGAGAGAGAGAGAGAGAGAGAGAGAGAGAGAGAGAGGGGAGGAGAGAGAGAGAGAGAGAGAGAGGGGAGGAGAGAGAGAGAGAGAGAGAGAGAGAGAGAGAGAGGGAGGGAGGAGGAGGAGGAGGAAACAGCGGTGGCCATTAGGAAATAACCTGGTCCGTCCCGCTGCCTGACTTTTCTGACCGCCATCAATGTCCCCGACCTCCACCCAAACTATTCCCCCTTTCCTGGGAGGCGGTCGTCTATCCTACTGGCCTTCCGAGTGACTTCCCTTTCCTCCTTCCACCTGCTCTCCTTTGGCTCTTACTTTTTCTTGATGCGATGGCGAGGATGGTGGTTTGGATCGATTCCTTTTCAATCAGTGTGATGGAAAGTAACTGTGTCCGTGTAGTGTGTGTGTGTGTGGTGTGTGGTGTGTGTGTGTGTGTGTGTGTGTGTGTGTGTGCGCGCGCGCGCGCACACACGGCATGTGTGTGTGTGTGTGTGTGTGTGTGTGTGTGTGTGTGTGTGTGTGTGTGTGTGTGTGTGTGTACTGCTCGGGCAAGTAAGCACATACATGTACATTGTATGCGTGCTAGGGTGCTAGTGTGCGTGCGTGTGTGCGTGCCTGCACGCGCGTGCGCATGTGTACGTGTATGTGTGTGTGTGTGTTCGTGTTTGCGCACGCATACGCTTGTTTGCGTGTGTTTCTCTATGTTCGCCTCCTTATGTACAGCTTCCTAATGCTCTATAATCCTCTTGTCACATGCTCAAAGAGCTCTTTTACCCAGGAACCGTCAGAGGTTTTAAAGGGGCATGATTCGAATCGGTAATGAAATTGTTTTCTTAACCCCAGTGGACCGTAAAGACCACTATCTGGCTGTATCTAAAGAATTAGGAGAATCCTGTTGCGTAACACAGAAATAATTATACAGAACTATGCATCAACGTCAATACCAATAGCAAAGTCAACAGCACCAGTGAGATGACACAAATAAGAACAAAAAAAGGAGAGCTCTATTTTACACGTTTGTTAATATCCGTGGTGATTCTCAACTTCTCATGTTTCATGGATATTTGTAAAATAAAGACAAGCGATGGAAGATGCAGAAAACATAGAAAACAGTAAAAGCGAGCTGTGTTACAAGACAAAGGAGGCTCACTTTGTCATAATTAGCTAGGTCGCGAAATAAGATAAACGAGGCTCATTGTTGTCATCGCTTACTACTCTTCTTCCATTCTGTCTGTTTCTGTCTGTTTTCGTCTGTCTTGTCTCTGTCTCTGTCTCTGTCTGTCTTGTCTCTGTCTTCTGTCTCTGTCTCTCTGTTCTCTGTCTCTGTCTCTCTGTTCTTCTCTGTCTCTCTGTCTCTCTGTCTCTCTCTCTCTCTCTCTCTCTCTCTCTCTCTCTCTCTCTCTCTCTCTCTCGTTCCATCGTCTGTTTCCCGCGGATTCTTGCTGTTCATCCCATGCAGGTTGCAAGCACTCACGCTGCAGAGTTGCAGAGTGGATTCAAGAGACAACAATAACCTCTTACCTCAGGTAAAGGAGATGGAAAGGACTTGAAGAAACCGAAGACTGTGCGAGCTCAGTGTTTCATCACTGTTGCTGGCATCTGGGAGAGGGTAGAATCTAGTTCTGGACTCTGTGGTTAAATGTCTTCTTCAAGCTGTGTTTGGAGGCATCTCTGAGATCGTTAGAGCCCTATCGGAACGCCGACCAGTAAATGGTCCAACTGGAAAGATGGTTCTTCTATCTAGATCTGAGGTGCCGTTGGGAGTCTGTGTTAAACCTTTGGTGGTGAGAATACCACAGAATTATAGACTGTGGTTTATCTCCATTTGATGCCAAGGAAGCAGAGACACAATGAGCCGGGTCTCACTGACGGGTCCAAACCAGCGGGCGAAAGGCCTCTCAGCAGATGATATGAATGGCTCTCTTTTCCGGATGAACTCCGATGGTCCTCATTTGCCGCTAGTGAAGGACTTTCTGCTTATAATCTAACGTCCTGAATTTTCATTCTCATCTTCTTTTTTTCTCTTACAATACCCCCTCCTTTCTTTTCTTCTGGAATCTTTGCCAGGTGATTCAGGTAATGCTGGATAAGATAAGATAATGTTGCTTATAGCCCAGCCGACCGCAAAGGGCCATATCAGAATTGTCAGCTTCCACTTATTTTCCCTGCTACTGTTAACTTTTCAACAGATTAAATGATATTAGGTTAAAAAGAACACACATTGAAGCTTCCATGATCTTTCTGTCCTAGGGCGGTGAACGTTCAGAGGTTCTCCGTGTGAAAGGCACGGCATGATGGGAGGCGGATCTCATCCCATTGCTCCCGCTGCTTTTAACTTCCCCTGAATTGAATCAGGCATATATTTATTGCCAGGTAACCAGAGAGAGTTTACGGGCCGAAAACATCCGTCCCCACAAGTAGCTCGAACTCATATATATATGAATCATATCTTATACTGTGTGCATAATGCTTTTAGTCTTTCAGCAACTTTTTTCCTCTCCACACTTTCGTTTTGTTCCATTTTGCTACCCTTCGCTGGCTGCTTCGGGGGTGCTGTTGCATTCTCTTTTGAACCCTTGGTGGTGAGAACACCACAGAATTATGGACTGTGGTGTGCCTCTATTTGACACCAAGAGCACAGACACGATCAGCCGTGTCTCCCTGATGAGTCTGATCCAGCGGACGAAAGGCCTAGGAGCAGGCAATACAAATAGATGTGCCTTCGAGAGGGATTGCGATGGTTCCCTCAGGCGGCTAGTGAAGGGTTTCTCATATTTATAATATATTCCCCCCATTTTCTTCATCTTCAATTTTTTTTCTTTTCTAAAAGATCAAATCTTTGCCAAGTCATTACTATAATGACTGAAAAATTGTTAGCCTGCACTTGTTTTCCCCCACTACTTAATTGTTCAGCATTATATATATATATATATATATATATATATATATATATATATATATATAATGCTGAACAATAAAGTAGTGAGGGAAAACAAGTGCTCTCATATATATATATATATATATATATATATATATATATATACACACACACACACAATAAACTAATAAATTCCAAGGATAAGTAC
>CM065715.1:88002913-88010413 GCA_033310375.1 Conus canariensis
TTCAGTAACTCAAGAACACTCACCATAAAACAAAAGCCATTGAGGGGGAAGGTAAGGAAGAGGACATGCATAGGAATCGGGAGGTAGGAGGAGAGGGAGGAGAGCTAAGAGGGGAGGGGGTGGGGAGGGGTGGGAGAGGGGAAGGGTAGGCGGGAGGTGGGCTTGATGAAGGGTTGAGGTGGTTGGGAGTTCGGGAGGAGGGCTAGACGCAATATTTGTTCTCATTGCTTTCAGGAAATAACCTACAATTACCACAGGGAAGGGGCAGACAATCAGTAGCTGGGAAAGGGACAATAGGTGGAGGAATGAGAGAGGGGCGATGGGGTTTGGGGAAGGGTGGGGAAGGCAAGGAGTGGAGGGGGGGGGATAATCTGCATTGTCCACAATATTTGCCAGTGTTTTTATTACGGGGTGTTTATACGGGGTGTTTGCTTGTTTGTTTTGTTTCGTGCGCACTTTCAGATGTTTGTTTTATTATCTTTTTCCAGATTGCATCAGCACTATAACCCTTGTACTCTCCCACCACCGTTCACCACCACCAACACCTCCACCAACCTAGTTAAAAAAACAACAACAACTAAAATTAGACCGTGGAATCTACATCTGCACTCCAAACTAACCAGCAGTCCCAATTACACAGCCACATTCTTGAAGACACTATAGAATATTTCAGTCCAGGCTTACTCCAGTAAAAAGCCATCTTCCTGAAGACACCGTAGAATACTTAAAGCACATGCTTACTTCACCTTCACCAGACAGCCACATTTTTAAAGGCAGAGCTGAAGACTTCAGTCCATGTTTACTCCAGTTGAAAACCCTCTTCTTGAAGACACGATAGAAATTTCAGTACCTGCTTACTCCCGTAGACAGCCGTCCACTTGATGGCACAATAGAATATGTCAGCCCATGCTCACTCCAGCAAACAATCATCTTCTTGAGGGTACACAATGGAATATTTAACTCCATGCTTATTTCCATAGACAACCCTCCGCTTGAAAACACAATAGAATGTTTCACTCCCTATTTACTCCCGTAGTCAGCCATCTTTTTGAAGACGCAATAGAACATTTCAGCCCATGCTTACGCCTGTACATGGTCATATGTTTTGGCACTACAGTAGAACATTTCAGCCAATGCTTATGCCTGTACATGGTCATATGTTTTGGCACTACAGTAGAATATTTCAGCCAAAGCTTACGCCTGTACATGGCCATATGTTTTGGCACTACAGTAGAATATTTCAGTCTTTGGTGACGCTGGCACATTCTTGAACCCACAATAGAACATTTCAGTCCATGCTTACTCCAGCAGACATCAATCTTCTTGAAGACTGAACAGAATATCTAAATCCATGCTTACTCCATTGAAAAGTCGTTTTCTTGTAGACACGAGAGAATATTAGAGTGCATGCTTGTTCCAATTGACAGCCACCTTCTTGAAGACACAAACGAATATTTCAGTCAGTGCTTACTCCATTAGACAGCCATCTCCTTGAAGACACAAACTTCAGTCCACGCTTACTCCATTGGACAGCCATCTCCTTGGAGATACGGTGGAGTATTTCAGTCCGCGACTGATACCCTACACACTTTCCAAAGACTACCGTGAATGAAAGACATGTCCCTAAAAGCTTTCGCTATGAGGACGTAAAACTCCACCATTCACGCTACCCGACACAGACATCTTCTTGAAGACACAACAGAATATTTCAGTCCACTCGTATTCCCTTTTACAGCCACCTTCTTAGAGACACAATACAATATTTCACCCCATGCTTACTCCCATAGACATCATCCTCTTGGAGGTGCAATAGAACATATCAGTCCATGCTTACTTCCGTAGATAGCAATCTTCTTGAAGAAACGATAGAATGTTTCGGTCAATGCTTATACTGTAAACATGCCATCGTCATCTAGACACAAAAACATATTTCAGTCTTGTGTGCAGTCTATGTTCGTAGCGCGCTTAAACCTGTATGAACTGACGACGCCCATTTGTTCAAAGAAAGGTCAATGACGAGATAGAATTAGAAAACAAACAAACAAACAAAGAAACGCACACACACACACACACAAAAAAAAAACAAGAAGAAAAATGAAACCGGTAATGATCGCATCCCGTAGCGACAAATAATGAATAAATGAGATGACGTAGTTCTGTCACAGCTTCTCTCTCTCTCTCTCCTCTCTCTCTCTCTCTCTCTCTCTCTCCTCTCTCTCTCTCTCTCTCTCTCTGTGGTGTATCTACCTCTGTGTGTTTGCTGAGAGAGAGAGAGAGAGAGAGAGAGAGAAAGAGAGAGAGAGAGAGAGAGAGAGAGAGAGAGAGAGAGAGAGTGAAGAGAAGAAGCAGACAGGCAGTCAGACATAATAACAAATAGAGAGAGTTTCAAAACGGAGTGACTGAGGGTGGAAAACGGAGCAAAATTTAGAAAGAGAGGGGGTTAGTTACCGCCAAGGACAAAGACAGACAAAGTACAGGACAAAACACAATGCATTTCAACCTCTTGGGTCTTCTTCAGGCAAAAACAAATTGGCGGTAACTAACCCCCTCTCTTTCTAAACAGAGAGAGAGAGAGAGAGAGGAGAGAGAGAGAGAGAGAGACAGACAGACAGACAGACAGACAGACAGACAGACAGACAGATCGACAGACCGACAGACCGACAAACAGACACAGAAAGACAGAGACAGAAACAGAGAAATAGAGACAGAGAGAGAGAGAGAGAGTACCAACAGCAAAACATGAGACAGGCAACGAGTAGTAATTCTATTACCAGTGCAAACACAAACATACAACGCAGCACACCAGCGGAGCGCAGACGCCCGGCTAAACGAGTGAGGGAATGAACTAACGCTTCCCATCAATAAAGTCCAATTTGAAAGGAATCACCTCAAGCCCATCACGGCAGACTGGTAGGGAACGCCAACCCCCCTCTGCAGGGCCAGTGAAGTAGGAAAAAAGTAAGAAAAAAAGAAAACCTCACTGTGCTATAATCAACCATTCAAACCGTCTTGGATTGAGGCTTAAGGGGAATGGAGAGAGAGAGAGAGAGAGAGAGAGAGAGAAGAGAGAAGAGAGAAGAGAGGAGAGAGAGAGAGAGAGAGAGAGAGAGAGAGAGAGAGAGAATAAGAGACAGACAGACAGAGACAGACAGACAGACAGACAGACAGACGGGATAGGAAGTATTGTTGAGCTGAGTAGGATGGGAATGAGGAATTCTGTATGAGAGAGAGACAGAGAGAGAGAGAGAGAGAGAGAGAGAGAGAGAGTGAGAGACAGACAGACAGACAGACAGACAGACAGAGCCGGTAGGGAGCTGGGGAGGTGGGCGGGGGTGGGGGTGGGGGGCAACTGAGAATGAAGATCTTATCCTGATGATTTCTTTGATCCGCCTATTTCTGCAACATCTGCTACACCTATCCGCACCCCCCACCCCCCCACCCCCACCCCCACCACCCCCCAACTCTCCGGTGAAATCCTTGCAGGTATGACGAACTTTGAGTTGGTTGTCTTCCGCTCTGAGCAAATCACTTGGGACGGGCAGAAGTCTCTACCTTCCTATTGTTGGATTTGAATATTGTCCCTTGTCTAGCTCTTCTCCCCTCCCCCCCCCCCCCCTCTCCTCACCCCACCCTTCCTCATCGCTCCCACCTCTTGTCCCAGAGAGAAAGAAATCAGAATCTTGAGCCATATAGTTTCCCAAACGTAACGAATACTTGGCTGTATAGTGAGATAAAGCATTGGATTAAACGGCTAAGGAGGCAGAAGAAGACAAAGCTGCAGACCTACTATGAAGGAAAAAAGCTACCTACGTAAAGAAAACCATTACCCTTCCAACGGAAAGGCTTGGTGTGTGTGTGTGTGTGTGTGTGTGTGTGTGTGTGTGTGTGTGTGTGTGTGTGTGTGTGTGTGTGTGTGTGTGTGTGTGTGGTGTGTGTGTGTGCTGCCCACTCACCTATCCCACGTCTACTCTCTCTCTCTCTTTCTCTCTTTCCTCCCACCCTCTCTATCTGTCTCTCTCTCTCTCCCCCCTCTCTCTCCCCCCCCTCTCTCTCTCTCTCCCTACACCCACACCCTCACTCACCCTTCCACCCCAACTCCGGAACTAACACATCCATCCCCCCCCCCCTCACTCCATCCACCCCCTCCGCACTCCTCCGTGCCCTATGGCACTCCAGCCGAAACTTCCTTTCCATCCCCCCGCGCTCCCTTTGTAGCTTATCCTACGGCATTCTAACGTGCACTGGCAGATACACACACGTCCAACAGGAATTCGTTCACAGGTGTTGCTATATGTTTTTTTCTCTCTCTCTCCTTTTCATCCCGAGGGAACCTTCGTAGTTTGTTCATCAGCACAGCTGTTAGTGTATATAGTCAAAGCCATTGACGCCCAAGTTGTTTTGCTCTGTGCTCTGGTTTCAAACAAATCTGGTTTTTTTTTTACACCTCGAGGGGGAAAAGGAAGAGGGGGGGGGGGGAGAAAAAAAAGAAAAAAAAAAAGAAACACATCACCTTCGTCCGTAGTAACCTGGTTGTAGACTAGAGTCGTTTATATATATGGCACTCACTTTTGCTGTTCTTCTCTCTCTCTCTCTCTCTCTCCACACACACACACACACACACACACACACACACACACACACACACACACACACACACACACACACAGAGAGAGAGAGAGAGAGAGAGAGAGAGAGAGGAGAGTTTCGAAGAATAGGCTTTGCCTAAAATCTTAATCTCTGAGTAAATAACCCTCTCCCTCTTTCTCTCTCGTCTCTGTCTTTCTGTCTGTCTGTCTGTCTCTCTCCCTCCCCCCCTCCTCCCTCTCTCTCTCTCTCTCTCACTCTCTCCTCTCCTCAAGCGTCGCTCATCTCTCTCAAGCGTCCTTCTCTCTCTCTCTCTCTCTCTCTCTCTCTCTCTCTCTCTCTCTCTCTCTGTGCTTTTACTACCAGTACCCCCAGAGTAGCAGTAAACGTAAAGTTACGATGGCAGGGGATAAAGCACTTCCCCTGTCGACCCATCGGAGGGTTCAATGACCCCCCATTGTCAGGGCAACTGGTGACCTCAGATGATAGAACTGCTTTGAAGTTCCTGCTTCTTAACTGGATATAATTGTTTACATTTAGAGAGAGAGACAGACAGACAGACAGACAGACAGACAGAAAGGCAGAGAGACAGACAGAGGGACAGACAGAGAGGTAGAGAGAGAGAGAGTGAGAAAGAGAGACAAAGAAAAGTTCGAATCAGGTCAGATGATCACATGATTCATTTCTACATCTGGATCCGTATGACCAGGTTGCTGGATTTGCCCATGGAAAAACTTAATGAGCCAAAGTAGTGAGTGAGTGAGTGTGTGTGTGTGTGTGTGTGTGTGTGTGTGTGTGTGTGTGTGTGTGTGTGTGTGTGTGTGTGTGTGTGTGTGTGTGTGTGTGTGTGTGTACTTGTTTCCCACCTGGTTGGAACATTTCATGATTTACGTGGCAATATAAATTGCCCACAGCGTATCAGTTTCAAGCTATAACGAATACAGCCTACATCTATCTCTATATCTATCTGGATAGGTGGACGGATAGACAAATACACAGACAGAAAGACAGACAGATAGACAGAAAGATAGGCAGATTGATAGACAGACAGGCAGACAGACAGAGAGATAGATAGAAAGATAGATAGATATGTAGATATATAGATAGATTGACTGATTGATAGACAGACAGATCGACTGGCGGACGGATTGATAGATAGATAGATGGATAAAGAGGTAGAGAGAGAGAGAGAGAGAGAGAGAGAGAGAGAGAGAGAGAGAGAGAGAGAGAGAGAGACGGTGAGATAGACAAGACAGACAGACAGACGGACAGATGGATAGACTGATAAACTATCAATCTATCTATCTATCTATCTATCTATCTATCTATCTATCTATCTATCTATCTATCTATCTATCTATCTATTTTTCTGTCAGTCTATCTGTCTGACGATCAACCTGCCTATCTCAACATATTATTTGAAGTACAGTATCATGCACATGGTTGTCAGGGACAGCACCCTTGTTGCTTTTCTTTATTGTCTCCCTTTTTCTAAGTGTGTTAAATCATCTCATCTAAACGACTGCCACTTGGGCCATGACATAAAGTCAAAGAGAAACGTAGGAGAACCACCACCACCACCACCACCACCACCACAACAACAACAACAGCAGCAGCACAAACAGCAGCAGCAGTAGCAACAACAACAGCAACAACAACAACAACAACGATAAATCACCCTATAAAAGACTAGAATCACGGATCAGGGAGTCTTTCTCTAAACATTCCGAGTCGAGAGCATTATAAATGAAACCAGCACTCCACAAGTCGTACAGCTGTGAATATGTTGAAATGTCAACTCAGAGGAAAGGTGCTCGAGGCCTCTTATCGCTATCCAACGTTCTTCAAAATGCTTGAAGACTACGTATCCTCATTTCTCTCCCATCTCTCCTCTCTCCTGCCCAAGAGAGAGAGAGGGAGAGAGAGAGAGAGAGAGAGAGAGAGAGAGAGAGAGACAGACAGACAGACAGACAGAGACAGAGACAGAGAGAGACAGAGAGAGACAGAGACAGAGAGAGAAAGCGACAGACAGACAGACAGACAGAAAGACAGAAAGACAGAAATACAGACAGATAAGACAGACAGACAGACAGAGACCGAGAGACCGAGAGAAAGAGACAGAGATAAAGACAGACAGGCAGACAGACAGACAGACAGACAGACAGAGATGCAGCCCGAGAGACGGAGGGAGAGACTGAGAGACAGAGAGAGGAACCAAGACAGACAGCCTATAAAGAGATGCTTTACATTCTCAAAGAGAAAAATGCCTAGAGGAATAAGTGAATACCTGCCTCATGTCTCTCTCTGCTCAAGATGTGTCCTCATGCCAGAGCAATTGATCTACGACCCTCGAATTGAAGGGGGTGCTCTGTACCGTTTACAACTACACCACGGACGGAGAATACACCCAAAGCCCTTTCCCTATAAAGATCTCTCTCTCTCTCTCTCTCTCTCTCTCTCTCTCTCTCTCTCTTCTGTCTCTGTCTGTCTGTCTGTCTGTCTGTCTGTCTGTCTCTCTCTGTCTCTCTCTCTCTCTCTCTCTCTCTCTCTCTCTCTCAGCCTCCTACTCCATCCTCCATTTCCTGGACAAAGTGGTCCTCTCTCTCTCTCTCCTCTCTCTCTCTCTCTCTCTCTCTCTCTCTCTCTCTCTCTTCCAAGATTCGATTAGGAAAATATCTCGGAGGTCTTTATACAAAGATTTACTTTATCATAAGTCATGACAGTTACTGTTGACAAAGTCTTTTTTTGTACAACCGTATACTGATTTTGTTCGTTTATGGACCATTCTCTTCGTTTTGGTTTTAGAAACTGTTATAAACTGTTCTTTTATCTGAAAGCAGTGTATGACATATCAGCTTCTTAGTAGTGATCTGGCAGTTTGGAATTCAAATAACGATTTGCTTTTTTTGAGGGGGG
>CM065715.1:88037913-88050413 GCA_033310375.1 Conus canariensis
GCCACCTCAGAGGCAGTGCACCCACGCCGCTCATTCCGACGCCCCGTCCACAGCCACAGCCCGGTCGGCCCCGCCGCAGCCCCGGCACCGGCAATCCACAGGGAGAAGTCAATGTCAAGTCGTCAAGAGGCAACCCACCGGAGGAGACACTACACTGCTGCCGAGTCACTTCGGTGGTGTTCAGTGGCGCCTGTTCTGATCTAACATACGCAGGACACCACCTACTAAGCCCCCTACTGACGACAATAATTGCTTAGTCGCGGAGCCGGCGTGAGTGAGCTCTCCCTCCGGAGGGCGCCACCACGTCCGTCCAACGACAGCCCCCATGGACTCGCCGATACCGGTGACCCCGACGGAACCAAACCAAGGCCACAGACGTGGAGAGGACATCGAAATTGAGGTCACCATGAGAGCAGGGCATGAAGGGTCACAGAATTTGAGACTTTTTTAATGCTGATCGATGAGAATGAGGATGATTAAGATGATGCTACGGATTTCCATTTCGGTCTGAGACTACATGACAGGGCTGTACTCTACGCTTCCTTTCATAATATATCCCGGCGTCAACCAGGCCCGAGAGATACAGGCACCTGCAGTGTTGGTCAGAAAATTTGAGCAACACTCTCAGAAACGCATCCATTAAGTGGATGAAACTCGACTGTGTGGTCCCAGTCTTCCCAACTGAGTCCGCAGCAACTCAACTCTGGGTAGGAGCCGGTCGGGGCAGAAAAACCCACATGACTTCTGATGGGATTCGAACCCACGACCTCCCAGCCGGGAGTCCGCGACGCTAACCACTTCGCCATGGCGGCTGGTCCCTCCCCCATCTTAATCGACACTCTCTTGGGGTGGTTGTTTCTGTCTGCCATATTACGTAAGGTAGTTGTGGACCTTGAACCTAAATGGCATTAAATAAATGCAGGGCTCGTTGGTTCACAGTCAAACGCTGGCATGGATCTTAAAATCTGGCATCTTCTCTACACATCTTAATGTGTTGTCGTTCTGATGGTCGGTGCCTGTCAAGTGTTTACATACCCCCACCATCCCCCGATCCTCAGCCCTTCCCGTTGCTGCAGTTCAATTAGGATGGTAATAAATGTCTGCCACATCATCACTGATGGCTGTGGATGCTAAGCCGGAATGCACCACGGGAAATGTAACTGTTGTTTACAATGACTTGTCTTATTATCCTTTTACTGTGTTTCTTGCTCCTGTCCACTTCTCCTCGTGATGCTAACCTTTAGCGAAAGAATTAGGGTCAGCGCATTTTTAGGATTCACCACTTTGCTAGCACCACTAGGATGTCTGGCATTTCATCAGTTCTTCCCCACTGTTGAGCTGGTTTGTCTGAAATGGATTTAGTTGTGTGTCGTTATCGCCACAGCAGATTTCCCTGTCTGAAACTCCGGTGGTGAGAGTGCACTGACAAAGTACAGTGCATTTCTCTCTCTCTCTCTCTCTCTCTCTCTCTCTCTCTCTCTCTCTCTCTCTCTCTCTCTCTCTCTCTCTCTGGGAAAAGTGAATTGCTATCATAATGAAAGGACCCTCTGCAGAAGTTTCTCTTATTCAATCTTCGTTACCGTAAATCCAAACTGTCCTACCATTCTGTCTTTGTTGAGAGACATTATTCGACTGCCATGCTGTGTGAAAAAACCCCCGTCCGTGGGGAATATAACTGGATTTTGCCGATGTACATCGGCTTCAGGTACAAAAGAGCCAAAAGAAACCAGGCCTCTTGCATCGCCGCGTTGACATTTTCTAGCAGTGTAGACGGTGTTGTGTTTAGATCGTTGCTCTCCTACCTGTTTTTGGTGGAGCTTTTGCTCCAACGCGGAGACATTGTGAGCAGCCCTGGACCCAATCCTCCTCCAAGCAGGGATACCGCGAGATAGATACAATTCAGCAATGTGGGAGATTCTTAGAGGGTTAATATGAATAAACCAGGCGATCTTCGCACTTCGACCACATAGAGTTTGGAGCAAAATTTAGAAAGAGAGGGGGTTAGTTACCGCCAAGGACATAGACAAGCAAAGTACAGGACAAGACACAATGTTAGTTAAAGTAGTTAAAGACTCAGAATCAAAGCTTACTTGGAGAATGCATTTCGACCTCTTGGATCTTCTTCAGGCAAAAAGAAATAACATTTAGGACAGTGAAAACGAAGAACGAGAAACCACTTGTCTTCTCATATTCGCGCACGATCAAAATGGTCAACAGTCGGTAAAATCATGGCTACCGTATTACTCAAAAATATGGTGAGAGGATTTTATTAACGTGTTAGTGATATTTAGTGATGTTCTGTCAGAAGAATTTCAGAAAAAAAGTGTGATTGTGGTTAGCCTAACTGGATGTTTTCAATTCATGTTTAAAAGACGTGGCAGAATGCATGAAAAACAAAATCAAACGAAAGTTATACTGGTAAAGATTGGTTTATTTTCGAGTGTACAAAATTTACATCTGTTCCGTAAACTGCTGAAGAAATCTGATAATTTGATAAGAGATGCATGACAGTGGAGACCATGTCAGCTACTGCATGAACACACATGAGAATACACTTTAAACAAGATGGAAAGAAAACAGTTTGATGATGCACTTCTGAATGAGTAAGTCTCTTCAGTTACAGTTTTGGGACAGAATGCAAATTTCGAAGTAAAAAGACATCCGGCAAACACAATTGGTTTACGCATATAAAATGGTTCTGATAAAAAAATATATATATATTATAATACAATGTTTTTTCCCCAAATAATTGATAAGAAAGTGTCAGTTACAAAGTAGAAACCTTAAGGAAAATAAACGTTCGCGCACGCGCACGCACGCACGCACGCACGCACAGCACGCACGCACGCACGCCACACACACACAACACACACACACACACACTTGCCCGCGCGCATGTGCACGCACACACAGTCGTAAAGCTGCTGGACCAGATGGCATTGTCAGTGAGTTGTTATAGCATAGCTCTATATCAAATATAGCTTTGACTTTTTTTGTGTCCTTAGTCAACTTTTTTTTTTATATAACTATACAGTACTTTATCCAGAAAAGTGGACAAAATCAGTCAATGTTACTTAGCATAGAAAGGTGATGTAAACAAATCCTAACGATTGTCGGAAAACTTCCTCTGTGTTGCAGTGTGTGAAATAGACAGCACTATTGTTTGTCATTGATTACAGAAATGAGTGACAGAGAACAATCTGATGGGAGAATATCAAGCCGGATTAAAAAGCAATTATTCTATGGTTGATCTTGTGTTTACCTTGATGACCTTCATATAAAGACGATTTTCTTTAAATCGTAAATTATGTTTTCCTTTCATTGATTTTGAAAAAGTCTATGATTCCGTAGCCAGAAGTATTATGTGGCAAATTCTATCGGAAAATAGTGTATATGGGAAGTTGTTTAAGTGCATAATGAGTATGTGTATAGCAGTGTGAAAGCTGAATTTAGAACTAGGGGGGAAATATCAGATTGTATCGAAAGTGTCAGTAGTGTGAAACAAAGCAATGTGTGTAACCGAAACCTTTTCTCTGCTTATCAATGAACTAGTACCTGAACTTGATTATAGTGGTTGATATGGTGCAATATTTACTTCAGAGTTTAAAAAAAAATCTTATCATCATGGGCTGATGATGTTGTTATATTACTGGCAACTGATTTTAGTGTTCATACTCAACTGAATAGTTTGTATTGAGCTGACAGTTTACTCAGATTTAAAGTGAAATGGCAAAGGCAACATTATTATGTATACAAAAGGTGAATATTTAGGACTCAAAGACCACTCGAAGTATACTGGAGCTGGTATGCCTGTTATCAATGCTTGTAAATACATTGGTGTTTATTTCTCAAGACAGTTAAGTTTTACTCTAGCATGCAAAGATTTGAGAGCAGGGAGTCTGCTGTGGTATGCGTAATGCAATATCTATCTAGAGTAGGAAGTTATTTTGTTTAGATGTTTGAATTGTTTGGACACCAGGTTCAGCTCATCGTATAATAGGGTGCTAAAGTGTGGAGATTAGATAATGCTGCATTATATTGTTGGAAGGTCCATTTTTTTCCCCTTTAGATTGTGTGTGTGTGCGCGCGCGCGCGCGCGCGTGGGTGGGGTGTGTGTGTGTGTGTGTGTGTGTGTGTGTGTGTGTGTGTGTGTCGGTGCGTGCGTGCGTGCGTGTGTGTGTATGTGCGTGGGTGCGTGCGTGCGTGCGGGGGTGTGTGTGTGTGTGTGTGTGTGTGTGTGTGTGTGTGTGTGTGTGTGTGTGTGTGTGTGTGTGTGTGTTTTGAACTTCATACATTGAAAAATGAAGTGAGAGAGACAGACAGACAAGACAGACAGACAGACAGACAGACAGACAGACAGACAGACAGAGGCAGAGACAGAGCGAGCGAGAATCACGGCCCCGTACATTATCATAGCACATAGCAATAACCCAGTGCATTGAACACCACAGCCATGTTAAACATCATAACACAGTTGCCAATCCAAAATCAGTTTCTACAAATATCAATAGATGGCAAAATCTTTGACGTAATAAAGCAGTAAAATACAATGGTTTTTCTGTTTGTTGAAACAATCAAACCAACCAACCAACCAACAAACAAAGAAAACCCCGTCAGACAGTAAATTTCGCAGCTATTGATTCTGTAACCGATCTGTGATTGGACTGATCGCATTCAGAGGATGGACACATATAAATCATTCATCGTTTCCTGCATGAACGTCACAGCAAAACACTAAGGTTTCATCATCATCAAAGACCAAAGACCCTGCTCCATACAAACGGAATAGGACATGAACTATCTGTAAGCCAGCAAACTCCTATGCCGACAGCAACATCTCTCTCTCTCTCTCTCTCTCTCTCTCTCTCTCTCTCTCTCTCTCTCTCTCTCTCTCTCTCTCTCTCTCTCTCTCTCTCTTGTATGTGTGTGTGTTTGATGCCAAACCTACAACAGCACCTTGCTTTGTGTGTGTGTGTGTGTGTGTGTGTGTGTGTGTGTGTGTGTGTGTGTGTGTGTGTGTGTGTGTGTGTGTGTGTGTGTGTGTGTGTGTGATTCAGCCACAGGATACTGTTGTTGTAATTAAACTTTCACAATCGTCCTGTGCCAACAATTCATTTTTAGCCGTAATACTCAATCTACGCACTCCATCTATAACACGAGCTGTCTTTGTTAGCCAGACTACATCTGCGTCTAGCTTTGCCATCCATTCTACAATAGCATTGAATTTTAATACTCCGTTCCCAGTCAGTGATAGAAGCTAGCTTTGTTACTGAATCTACAAGAGAACATAATTATCTTTGACACCAATCTACAAAAGCTCTTAGTTTTCATGTCCGCTCTGCAACAGAACCTGGATTTGATATGCCCAATCTACAACAGCACCTTGCTTGTATGACCAATCTACAAAAGCACTCAGATTTGATATCCAATCTACAGCAGCACTTTGCTTTGATGGCCAATCTACAACCCCCCCCCCCCCATCCCCCACCCAGCTTTAATACCCAATCTACAACAGCGCCTTGCTTTGATGCCCAATCTCCAAAGCACCTAGCTTTAATACCCAATCTACAACAGCACCTAGCTTTGATGCCCAATAAATAGACAGCACCTAGCTTTGATGCCAAATCTACAACAGCACCTTGCTTTGATGCCCAATAGATAGACAGCACCTAGCTTTGATGCCAAATCTACAACGCACTTTGCTTTGATGCCCAATAGATAGACAGCAGCTAGCTTTGATGCCCAATCTACAACAGCACCTAGCTTTGATGCCCAATAGATAGACAGCACCTGCTTTGATGCCTAATCTACAACAGCACTGCTTTGACCTAATCTAACAGCACCTTGCTTGATGCCCAGTCTACAACAGCACCTTGCTTTGATGCCCAATCTACAACACACCTAGCTGTGATTCGCGATAGACAACAGCACCTAGCTTCGATTCCCAATCTACAACAGCACCTAGCTTTGATGCCCAATAGATAGACAGCAGCTAGCTTTGATGCCAAATCTACAACGGCACCTTGCTTTGATGCCCAATTTACAACATCACTTTGCTTTGATGCCCAATCTACAACAGCACCTAGCTTTGATGCCCAATAGATAGACAGCACCTACTTGATGCAATCACAACAGCACCTGCTTGATCTATCTACAACACACCTTGCTTTGATGCCATCTACAACAGCACCTTGCTTGATGCCAATCACAACACACTACTGATTCGCGATAGACAACACCTAGCTTCGATTCCCAATCTACAACAGCACCTACTTTGATGCCAATAGATAGACAGCACTAGCTTTGATGCCAAATCTACAACGCACTTGCTTTGATGCCCAATTACAACATCACTGCTTTGATGCCCAATCACAACAGCACCTAGCTTTGATGCCAATAGACAACAGCACCTAGCTTTGATGCCCAATAGACAACAGCACCTAGCTTTGATGCCCAATAGACTACAGCACCTAACTTTATGCCCAATCTACAACAGCACTTTGATTGATGCCCAATAGACAACGCACCTTGCTTTGATGCCCAATCTACAACAGCACCTAGCTTTGATGCCAATAGACAAGAGCACCTAGCTTGATGCCCAATCTACAACAGCACCTAGCTTTGATGCCCAGTCTACAACAACACTTTGATTGATGCCCAATCTACAACAGCACCCAGCTTTGATGCCATTAGGCAACAGCACCTAGCTTTGATGCACAACAGACAACAGCACCTAGCTTTGATGCACAATAGACAACAGCACCTAGATTTGATGCACAATAGACAACAGCACATAGCTTTGATCCCCAATCTACAATAGCACCTAGCTTTGATGCCATTAGACAACAGCACCTAGCTTTGATGCACAACAGACAACAGCACCTAGCTTTGATGCACAATAGACAACAGCACCTAGATTTGATGCACAATAGACAACAGCACATAGCTTTGATCCCCAATCTACAATAGCACCTAGCTTTGATGCCAACAGACAACAGCACCTAGCTTGATGCACAATCTGCAACGGCACATTGCTTTGATGCCCAATAGACAACAGCACCTAGCTTTGATGCCCAATCTACAACAGCACCAAGCTTTGATACCAATAGACAACAGCACCTAGCTTTGATGCACAATAGACAACAGCACCTAACTTTGATGCCCAATAGACAACAGCACCTAGCTTGGATGCTCAATTGGCAACAGCACCTAACTTTGATGCCTAATAAACAACAGAACCTAGCTTTTGATACCCAGTAGACTAAAGCACCTAGCTTAGCCACCAAGCTTTAGCATCTTACTACCAACAGAACTTAAATAAAACACCAAATCGACATCCGCATGGAACTTTCATATACAACATACAACAAGACTAAGCTTCAATATCAATTAACAACAGAACAGAGACCTGATATCTACTTTATAAATTACACTAAACTTTGATATTCAGTTTGCTGTAGTACTAAATTTTGATACTTAACCCTAATCATAATACATTTTTAAACATAATGTCTAACAGCACAAGGGTTTGATATCTTGCCCGCTGTCTTCGCAGGAATAATACCATAGAGATGGCAACGAAAATCAGACAGAAACAAATCGATCCTTAAGTTACTTTTGAAAACCACACCGATAAAATACCAGGATTTTGTTTCAAAGTGGGGTGACAACAAATGTTTACTGTAACATAAAAGCAAAACATACAACTACTGAGCCACAGAACGAAGGAACACACAATTTGAATACCTCGCAATCCCGCACTTTTCTCCCACCCCATCCCCATGTACATCATTCCTCACCTCTACCTGTAAGCCCACTATACAACAGCACTCAAAGTTTTGGCATCCCCATACGTAACAATGCTATTTTGTATACGCATGTGACCAGTCTGTAAGCCAGTGTCATTGGAGTAACGAATGTAGCCTGAAAGAGCTACATGAACCGAATCTAGACGATTGTTACGACCTTAAGAGACCCACTGCCAACATAGATCGAATGCGTCTTGATTCTCACAGAGAGAGAGAGAGAGAGAGAGAGAGAGAGAGAGAGAGAGAGAGAGAGAAGAGAAAAGAGAGAGAGAGAGAGAGAAGAGATACATACAGACAGACAGACAGGCAGACAGGGAGAGGGGGACAGAGACAGAGACATGGACAGAGAAAAAGACAGAGAGAAATGACGTCATTGAACCCAAAATTGCAGCAGCGGCCTACACTCGTCCATGCAACATCATTCTGGCTGTTTGAGACTGCTGGCTACCCCGTTCAGAACGGGTATCCCGCTGTGCAGCTGATTCCAGTACACAGGGGTCCACCCACCACCACCACCATGTTGCATACTCGTGGGCTACTTGGCCGCTGCCCTGGCCAAACCGACCGCAGGGCAAGAAGACAGTTAACGCAAGCTACAGAGGAGAGAGGCAGGTTCCCGCCCCTTCCCACTTCATAATACTCCTCCTCGGGAAATCCGCGGACAGCCGGGGAGAGGCGGAGCTTTGCCGCAATAAGTCTTACTCTGTGTGTGTGTGTGTGTGTGTGTGTGTGTGTGTGTGTGTGTGTGTGTGTGTGTGTGTGTGTGTGTGTATGTGTGTGTGTGTGTGTGTGTGTGTATGTGTGTGGTGTGTGTGTGTGTGTGTGTGTGTGTGTGTGTATGTGTATGTGTGTGTTCTCTCTCTCTCTCTCTCTCTCTCTCTCTCTCTCTCTCTCTCTCTCTCTCTCTCTCTCTCTCTCTCTCTCTCTGCATTGGCGTCGTAATCAATCAATCGTGATGATGTGGACTTGCGCTCCCTCTCATTTCCATCTCCTGGCAGTAAAGCTGGGATGTAATTAGCGTCCAAAAATAATTCCCAATTCCCCGGGTCAAAAAGGATTATTCAGCGTCACTCCTGCCCCCCCCCCCCCCCCACCCCTCTCTCTCCCCTCCACAGCTTCGACCTCTTCCATGCCCTTACCTTCCCGTTTTGATTATCATAATATGCAAAACCGAAGGTCTCATTAAAGCCATTCCCGCCTCTTGTCCTCTGGCACTGGACATATTAGCGGGGTATCAGAAACCGATCGGTTCTTTCCTTTTTAAACCAGTCTTTAGCTCTCCAGTTAATGAGTTTTCTTTTCATGCGGAAAAGTGCCAGAAGCTGATTTGGCCGCCAGTCAACTATTATTGCAATCGTCACCACTTTGCCTGGAAACGCAAACGTACGTGATCATAAAACTGTTCTCGCACTGCCTTCGATCAATAATCAAGCCATGCAATACTTCCTTAAACCCTTAGTTATTTGGAACACGTTTGGATTGGGTTCCTTTGAGCTGGGTCGGATTGGATTCGTGTTGGGTTGGACTGGGTTGGCTCGGAGATGGGTGGGTTGGGTAGGGTCGTGATCGACTGGGTGGACTGGAGCCTGATTGGGTTGGATTGGAAATAGAGTGTATTGGATTGGAGTGGGTTGGGAGCAGTTCAGTAAACAAACTCTGAAACAGAGTAGTTCACAGAGAATGTTTTTGTTTTCAACACAAACTTGTGTACTTATTGAACATGCGTCTTAGCTCTGTTGCTACAGCCCAGGTTATAGTAGTGGAGAGAGAAAAATCCAATCCATGCACATGGTAGTAATAAAGGAATTTGAACCTCAGGCTTTCAGACTGTTGGTTTTTATGCACTTTCCTTTTGGGCCATCAAACATGCACAACACTCCCACAGTGCATGAGAGTGTGTGAACAACGCATCGCTATGGTGAAATTGCTGGTTTGAAAGATATCGATCCTATGATTTTCTTCCGGTAAAAATAAGTTGTCTTTGAAAAAAGTCATAACTTCAACTTCCCCGTGATATAGATATAGAGGTTTGTAGCGTGTAATGAAGGCTTTACGTCATAGTTGTAATTCTGACAACTTTACAAAACAGTCACACCCCATCTCGACCATTGGTGTAGGATTTCGAAAAGAAGTATGTAGTGAAGAAAATAATAATAATGGTAATGCTTTTCACCACAGTCTACCAAGTGATTCTCGATTTATACTTATCTGATTAACTTCATGATTATATGGTACAACATGAGAGCAGAAAAAGGCCCTCCCTTGAAAGCTGTATTCTAGTGGCATTAGACAGGCACATAAACGACATGTTGTTATTACTCTGGAAAAGACCGTCACATCAGGCCACGAAAAGAACAGCAGCAACAACAGCCACAAACCAACATCAACAACCAACCAACCATCCAACCCCCCATCCCCCCCCCCCCAAGAAACCTATTAAACCTACGATAATTTCTATACTTAAATTGAAAATTAAGTATGCAACAACAGCAAATGGGAAAAAGAACAAGAACAAAAACAACAACAACAAGTGTACCTTACTTTTTTGTTATTTACTGTTTACTGTTTTCTGCCTCATTTCAGATTTCCTTCCATAACAATTCGAGCTGTTCTTCTCTGGAGCAACAACACGTCACTATAGGACTGCCCTGTCCGGTTTTATTTTCCCTAGCTGAGTATTTTTTTTAAACATGTCGCGGTGGATCTAGGAACAGGCGTTCACCAAGGGACAGCACTGTTGATGTCGAGGATTTTTAGTTTGTTAGTTTGTTTGCGTTGTTGTTGCTGTTGTTGTTGCTGTTGTTGTGTTGTTGTTGTTGTTGTTGTTGTTGTTGTCGCTGTTGTTGTTGTTGTTGTTGTTTTAGCATGCGCTAATCTAATGCATGCCGCACGCGAAACTTTGCCTCGTCGTCTGATCCGGGAAGACTAGTAGTACCACTCAGACCAGTACCTAAGGCCTTGAGGGAAAAAACGGGGACGGGGAGGGGGTGGGCGTGGAGGTGGATGGGTGGGTGGGTGGGTGGGAGGGAGGCATGCGAGATGAAGGATTGGAGAAGGGAGGGAGGGAGGGAGGGAGGGAGGGGAATGCAACTCCTGCGATGCCAAGACATGATCCCTGGAGACCCCCGGAAACCCTCGTTTTCTATGCGTGCGCGTTTTATCTATCCACCGGGACATTTTTCTAGTTGACGTAACTTAATTAAGTCCCCGTAGGCACAAACATAAAAGAAAAAAAAATGGGGAGGGGGGAGGGATGTTTGGACGACAGTCTCCCCCCCTTCCCCCCACCCACCCTCAAACAAACCATTCCTGTGACCCCTCCCATACCCCACCCCGCTCCCCCAACTTTCCTCGGATGGTTATCTCCGTCTATCATATTGCCGGTGAGGGGATAAGGGGTAGGATGAGGGTTGGGAGGGGAGGGTGGGTGGGTCAGTGTCAGACCTGAATGGAACCACTTAGAAAGCTTGGCCACAATCAGGGAGCTGACTGTTTTGCTCTCTCCCTGTCTCTTTGTCTCTGTATCTGTCTCTCTGTCTGTCTGTTCATCTGTCTGTCTAGTCTGTCTCTCTCTCTCTCTCTCTCCTCTCTCTCTCTCTCTCTCTCTCTCTCCTGCCTGCCTGCCTGTCTGTCTGTCTGTCTGTATGTCTGTCTCTTCCTCCCCCTCCCCCTCTCTGTCTGTCTCTGTCTGTCTGTCAGTCTGTCTCTGTCTCTGTCTCACTCTTTCTCAGTCTTTCTGTCTGTCTGCTTGTGTGTCTGTCTGTCTGCTTGTCTGTCTGTCTGTTTGTCTGTCTGTCTCCCCACCCCCTCTCTCTCTCGATCACTGTCTCCCCCCCTCTCTCTCTCTTTCTCTCTCTCCTTCTCCATCCCCGCCTCCCTCCCTCACACTCTCTCCTTCTCCCTCCTTTTCTCTCTCTTTCTCCCCTCTTTTTTTTAATCCCTGCCTCCCTTCCTCCCCCCCTCTCTCTCTTTCCTTTCTTGTCTCCCTTCCTCTCTCTCTCTCTCTCTCTCTCTCTCTCTCTCTCTCTCTCCATCCTTGCCCCTTCCCTCTCCCTCTCCTTCTCTCTCCCCCCCCCTCTCTCTCTCTCTCTCCCCCGCCCCCCCTGGAGGGGGAGCTTGGGGCCCGCAGACTGACGTCGCAATCAGTCAGTCGCGCTGTCACGGGTCTGGAATTGGCTGCTTCCAAAGTTCGTCTCCCGGCGGAAAAGCTGGCCTATAATTAGCGGCGAAAAAGACCTTTTTTTTTTAGCCCTTAATAAGGATTAGCCATTGGGCTTTTCTTCTTCTCCGTCCTCCTCTCCTGTCTACTCCGCGTCTCGTTCTTGATATTGCTGTATACTTTGCGAGAAGGGGAAATAGGATTTTCCTTTGAATTCAGACGTTCCCATTGTGTTCGTTTGTTTTTCAAGCTAGCATCTAAACAAAATGCCATCAACCCCCAAAAACATTTGGTGGGAATTCCCCTTTGTTTCAACAAAGTCAAGTTCATCTCAAACCTACTACATATCATCGACTTCATGATAATGGAGATGAGGATGAAGATGAATGGGATGCAAATGGTTTTTTCTTTCACTGAGAGATGAACACGCCTGTTTGGCTGATTTAGATTCAAAGCGCTTGTTTATCAGCAAGCGCAGTTTCACACAGCAGAAAGGATCAAATTCGATTAATTAGGTAAATTGATCGGTTTAC
>CM065715.1:88065413-88067913 GCA_033310375.1 Conus canariensis
TGTCCTTCGTTAAATCTGACCTTGAATGATCAGACCAAACTTCAGTATTAGTTTTATTGACAAGCTGTTCACTTTTCCCTGAAATCTCATGCACTGTGTTCCAGTATTCCAGAATTCTTTCAGTTTTATGTTTGTAGAAGTTATAAAGTCTTTCGGCAAATCACTGCTTAGCTTCTGACGTTAAACTCCTACACATCAAGAGAGAGAGAGAGAGAGAGAGAGAGAGAGAGAGAGAGAGAGAGAGAGAGAGAGAGAGAGAGAGAGAGAGAGAGAAATGCAGAGACAACGACAGACAGAGAGACACTTAACACTTTGACACTTTGATATCTTATTGTCATTACCAAAGAGGTCTTTTGACAAGGGGGGAGGGGGTAACAGAACAATAACATTTCCCTCTTTCTTTCCTGCAAACAAATAGTACACATTCATTCCTAGTGTGTATCAAATCAAAGGTTGACAAAAACAAATAAATTCGTAACATTTCCTTATGTCCTCACGCACAGGAGTCTCCTACCACACCAAGAGAGAGAGAGAGAGAAAGAGAGAGAGAGAGAGAGGGGGGGAGGGAGAGAGAGGGGGACAGACAGACTGACAAAAAGAGGAAGAGACAGAGTGAAATGGGTGTGTGTGTGGGGGGGGGGGGGGGCGGTGGTGGAGATAGACAGAGTGCAGAAAACTAATTTACAACCGTGCTGGAAGTCTTGATGAGGAGTCAATGGCTTCCCTACTCCGACACAAGGGACGCTGGTCTCATGTGGGTATGTCAGTAAGGCACAGTTGTGTTCTTTTGTCGAAGGTAGTCGGACACAAGAGTGTGTTCAACGTCCTTTAATGTACAAATCCAAAACCAGATCCTGTGACATTTCTGAACGCCAAATGAATTCTTATCCTAGTTTCAGTTTCAGTTTCATCAAGGAGGTGTTACTGCGTGCGGACTAGTCCATATACGCTTCACCATATCCGCTAAGTTATGAGACCCACACTGCGCATGATTTAAAGTTGATGGATAAAATGAACTAATGACTAAGACGAGAGAATTGAAGAAGAGGGTCTCATGGCTACGACTCAGCAGATGTCTGGCTTACCCATTACCCGAACGCACTGGTCAGGCCTTGAGTACCTACCTAACACTGGTCGTGTCATTTTATCGTTTTATGTGTATGTGAAGAGTGTACACGTGTATGTGTACGGGTGTGTGGACCGGGCCCATGTGTGTATACGTGTGTGTGTGTGTGTGTGTGTGTGTGTGTGTGTGTGTGTGTGTGTGTGTGTGTGTGTGGTGTGTGTGTGTATGCGGTGCGCGATCGCATGTGCTCGTGTGTTTGATGCGTGTGTAAGTGTGTGTATGTGTGCGTGTGCATGTGTGTGAGCGCATGCGCGCGTTTGAATGTGTGTATGTGTCTGCATGCATGCATGCATTCATACATACATACATACATACATACATCATACATACATACAACATACAACGTACATACATACATACAAACATACATGCATACATATACATACATACATATATACATACATGCATGCATACACGCGCATATTGATATGTTGGCGTGTTGAGAGAGAGAGAGAGAGAGAGAGAGAGAGAGAGAGAGAGAGAGAGAGAGAGAGAGAGAGAGAGAGAGAGAGAGAGAGATGAACTCTTTGAACTGCAGTTTATTTTTGTAAACAAATTCTAAATCCAATTTTCCTTTGAAATGTCTTACACTTCGTTTTCTTTCCTTTGTATAATTTTCGAGTAAGGCCACAAGACGAATATTAACTTCCACATAAATCTGAAATTAAAAAAAATGAACATTCGTAATCTTATTGTAACATAAATTTCTCTCTCACTCTTCTATCTTATTTTGTACGTTTCAAAACAAACTCAAAAGCAAAAATGTTCACATGGACACACATACACACACACGAACACACACACACACACACACACACACACGCGCGCACACAGCACACACACGCCACAGAGAAGAGAGAGAGAGAGAGAGAGAGAGAGAGAGAGAGAGAGAGAGAGAGAGAGAGAGAGAGAGAGAAACTCTCGCGTGCTCGCGCAGTTTGTATTATTTATTAGTTTGTTTGTGATGGCGTCTGGACTTTCTTCCCCTCCTCATTCAGTATGATCTTTACTTCCTTGAGGATTTTTTGTTTGTTTGTTTTTTGTTTCCAGCTCATCAATTCATTCATCCAATCTATGTTTCTCTCGTCTTTCGTTAAGCCTGTTTTTCCTCTCTTTTTTTTTCTTGCATGTTTTGGGGAGGGGAAGGGGGTGGGTGCAGTTGAGGTGGGGTGGGGTGGGGGAATTTGTTCTCCTAACCCACGCGCGACCTGAGGAAGCTTCTCAAAGAGCAAATATTTCTTTTTCGCTTTCCACCCTTGTGTGTTTTTTTTAAAAATCTTTATATCAATTCTGCTTTGCTATTTTACAATAATTCTTTGCTTATATTCTTTACTTCCATATAAGTTCTTTTCTTTTCTTTCCTGTCCATCTGTC
>CM065715.1:88072913-88079262 GCA_033310375.1 Conus canariensis
TCAATGGGTCAGTGTCGTTGTTGTATGTCATCCGTACGTCATAGTCAGCCATGAGCCTGTGTTGGTGGTAAATGTTGGTTCCGTACGTCATAGTCAGCCATGAGCCTGTGTTGGTGGTAAATGTTGGTTTCCTTACGTCATAGCCAGCCATGAGCCTGTGTTGGTGGTAAATGTTGGTTCCGTACGTCATAGTCAGCCATGAGCCTGTGTTGGTGGTAAATGTTGGTTCCGTGCGTCATAGCCAGCCATGAGCCTGTGTTGGTGGTAAATGTTGGTTCCGTACGTCATAGTCAGCCATGAGCCTGTGTTGGTGGCAAATGGGTGCTTGGTTCCGTGCAGAAAAGGTTAATTAAAGTGGTGGAAGGAGAGGAAAGGGGAAGCCAGTGGAAAGAGAGGAAAGATTGAGGGAGTGGGAGGTGAGGGTTGTGCTCTGCCTTCCTTTAGGTCAGGCCTTTGACATGGTGAATTCATGCAAAGATAACTATAGACAGGGCAGACGAATGGCCAGAACGTGGGCATACATGTTTGAAGACTGAAAACAAACAAACAAATAACAAATACAACAGCAGCAGCAGCAGCAGCAACAACAACAACAACAAACAACAACAACAACAACAACAACAACAACAACAACAACAACAACAATTTTTGTAAAAATGTGTACTCTCCTCTCCATCCTAATCTGCTAAAAAAAAAAAAATAAATAAAAAAGAAGAAGAAAATTCCCATACCCTATTAAGTTAGTTTCTCACACAAACTTTCTGAATAACAGAACTTATTTCTCTACCCAGCTCCTGCTGTTTATGATATTCTTTACAAAAGCAGAAAAACGTAAACAAGACAAATTAAAAGTAGAAATTCGAAACAAATAAGGAAACGGGAACAAAGCCAACAAAAGCACATGGAGCCAATCGGCAAACAGATTAAGTGTCACATGACAACAATGGAAGAGGCAATAGGCTGTCGTAGAAAGCCGGGCGTCTGTTCATGGCAAGAACGCATTATCTACACTTCTCTCTGGTGTTCTCAGCTCTCATCTGATTATTTCATCCATTTCTCTTTATAAACAGATAATCAAAACTTGATACGTGTAAGCTTTAGGAAGAGAGAATCAGAGAAATAGAAACGCTCAGAGAGAGAGAGAGAGAGAGAGAGAGAGAGAGAGAGAGAGAGAAGACAGACAGACAGACAGACAGAGACAGAGAGACAGAGACAGACAGAGACAGACAGACAGACAGAGAGGACGAGAGTGTGGGATAGAAAGGGAGAGAAAGAGAGTCAGACGGACAAACACAAAGCCTACACATACAGCCACAGACAGAGACAGGAACATTCTAATCAAATAATAACCATATATATATATATATATATATATATATATATATATATATATGAACAATATAAAAAAGTTCTTAAAAAATCTGAAGGTGCTCAACCCCTTGGGGAGCAACATCTGTTAAAATATTTTTAAAATGAAGTGGTAAAATCTACAAGCTTGTTTCTAGCTTTGCTATCTTCAGGATGTCTTTTGGAGCACGCCAACGGTCTTTTATGGCGTGCGGGACTTGATTTCAACTCTGTGTGTGCAGGCGGATCTCATTTGCTGCACGTGCGGCCTGTGGTTCTTATTGGGGCCTGTTCAGGTGGAATGTGCTAGCAAAGATTTCCACTTGTGCCTGCAATTGTTTACAATTTCTACTTTTGTGTTCAGAGTTGCTAAGTGTGGTTTGCATAATATTAACCATTTTTCTGTGGAGCATAGATTGCATCTTTTTGAAATATTGTTGTATGGTGCTGCTCTTTTTATGATTTTCCATGATATGTTGTAGTCTATTTTTTTATCTTTGAGTCTCCAGATGTATTTGCTCAGCTCTGTTTGATTTTTGTATTTTTCATTTTTGAATGACTGTTTATGGTTTGCGTATCTGGTTTTGAAAGTGTTTTCAGTAATCCCTACATATGTTTCTTCTTCATTTTCTGATGTTACCGTAGCTTGGTATACAATGTTGCTGTGAAGACATTTATTGCTCAGGGGGCACTGTTCTTTTTTAGTGCAGTTGCAAGATGTCCTTTCGGCACCCTTCTCTTTTATGTTGCTTTTCATTTTGTTAGATGAATCAATCATGTTTTTGAGGTTGGGCATACATGAGTATGACAGTTTAATGGTGTTTTTGTTGAATATTTTGGACAGTTTGTGTTCTTTTGGGAATGATGTTGCTAAGATTTTAAAGAATTCTTTTCCTACATTTGTTTTTACTTGTCCATCGTATGGTGGGTTGTACCATATGATCTTTCTTTTCCTATTTTTCTTAATTCTGTTCGTGTTGTTGTCTGGACTGTATTGTAGTTTGTAATTGTAACCACTTTTTTGTAATGCTTCTTGATATTCTGTTGCTGCATCATTGAATGCGTTTTCATTGCATGACAGGTTGGATAGTCTCTTGTTTATATACCATTGGGTATTGTTTTTAGTATAGATGGTGGGTGGTTGCTTTTGATGTTTACGTAGACTGGTATGTCATTGGGTTTTTTGTATGGTTTGTACACATGGTCATTGAGGTCTAATGTTATGTCTAGGTAATTCACTACTTTTTTGTTTGCTTCTATTGTGATTTTTAAGTTGTGGTTTTTAAAGATTTTACATAATTCTTTTTTCTTGTTTTCAATGGTTCTTGGATTATTGTTTAATGCAGCGAGGCCGTCATCTCTGTATAAACCGGCCTGTTTTCCAAGTTGTTTTTGGATGTTGGATAGCATGAATAGTCCGACTAGTTCACATGTTTCGGCACCATCATACGATCCCATGGTTACATCAAATGTGGAGTTTTTGCTCGTTTTTTTAATCCAAGTTTCATTTCTGCTATGGAGTAAGGTTTTTTTGGTGTGGAAAATAATCTCCATTTCTGACTCTGTTATATTTGTGTATTTGTTGGCAAATTTCAAAGCTTTGTTGAGTAGTTCTTCATCTATGGATGGATAGAAGTCTACTATGTCAAATGTAATGAACATTGTATTTCTCTGTTTGTTGAGTTTCTTAAACCATTGTATGACTTCATAGCTGTTTTTCCAAAGGTTGTATTCGGTGTTTGATTTTATATCTTCTATAGCCTTTTCCAAAATTCTCTTGCTTATTTTGCCCAGTTCGGATTTAGATGGGTTTATTAGTCTACATGTTGGGTTGTTTTGGAAGTTAGGCTTGTGGTCTTTAAGTGTTATGAAGGCACTCACATTTGTGCGGCTCATAACACTTAAAGACCACAAGCCTAACTTCCAAAACAACCCAACATGTAGACTAATAAACCCATCTAAATCCGAACTGGGCAAAATAAGCAAGAGAATTTTGGAAAAGGCTATAGAAGATATAAAATCAAACACCGAATACAACCTTTGGAAAAACAGCTATGAAGTCATACAATGGTTTAAGAAACTCAACAAACAGAGAAATACAATGTTCATTACATTTGACATAGTAGACTTCTATCCATCCATAGATGAAGAACTACTCAACAAAGCTTTGAAATTTGCCAACAAATACACAAATATAACAGAGTCAGAAATGGAGATTATTTTCCACACCAAAAAAACCTTACTCCATAGCAGAAATGAAACTTGGATTAAAAAAACGAGCAAAAACTCCACATTTGATGTAACCATGGGATCGTATGATGGTGCCGAAACATGTGAACTAGTCGGACTATTCATGCTATCCAACATCCAAAAACAACTTGGAAAACAGGCCGGTTTATACAGAGATGACGGCCTCGCTGCATTAAACAATAATCCAAGAACCATTGAAAACAAGAAAAAAGAATTATGTAAAATCTTTAAAAACCACAACTTAAAAATCACAATAGAAGCAAACAAAAAAGTAGTGAATTACCTAGACATAACAATTAGACCTCAATGACCATGTGTACAAACCATACAAAAAACCCAATGACATACCAGTCTACGTAAACATCAAAAGCAACCACCCACCATCTATACTAAAAACAATACCCAATGGTATAAACAAGAGACTATCCAACCTGTCATGCAATGAAAACGCATTCAATGATGCAGCAACAGAATATCAAGAAGCATTACAAAAAAGTGGTTACAATTACAAACTACAATACAGTCCAGACAACAACACGAACAGAATTAAGAAAAATAGGAAAAGAAAGATCATATGGTACAACCCACCATACGATGGACAAGTAAAAACAAATGTAGGAAAAGAATTCTTTAAAATCTTAGCAACATCATTCCCAAAAGAACACAAACTGTCCAAAATATTCAACAAAAACACCATTAAACTGTCATACTCATGTATGCCCAACCTCAAAAACATGATTGATTCATCTAACAAAATGAAAAGCAACATAAAAGAGAAGGGTGCCGAAAGGACATCTTGCAACTGCACTAAAAAAGAACAGTGCCCCCTGAGCAATAAATGTCTTCACAGCAACATTGTATACCAAGCTACGGTAACATCAGAAAATGAAGAAGAAACATATGTAGGGATTACTGAAAACACTTTCAAAACCAGATACGCAAACCATAAACAGTCATTCAAAAATGAAAAATACAAAAATCAAACAGAGCTGAGCAAATACATCTGGAGACTCAAAGATAAAAAAATAGACTACAACATATCATGGAAAATCATAAAAAGAGCAGCACCATACAACAATATTTCAAAAAGATGCAATCTATGCTCCACAGAAAAATGGTTAATATTATGCAAACCACACTTAGCAACTCTGAACACAAAAGTAGAAATTGTAAACAATTGCAGGCACAAGTGAAATCTTTGCTAGCACATTCCACCTGAACAGGCCCCAATAAGAACCACAGGCCGCACGTGCAGCAAATGAGATCCGCCTGCACACACAGAGTTGAAATCAAGTCCCGCACGCCATAAAAGACCGTTGGCGTGCTCCAAAAGACATCCTGAAGATAGCAAAGCTAGAAACAAGCTTGTAGATTTTACCACTTCATTTAAAAATATTTAACAGATGTTGCTCCCCAAGGGGTTGAGCACCTTCAGATTTTTTAAGAACTTTTTTATATTGTTCATATATATATATATATATATATATATATATATATATATATATGGTTATTATTTGATTAGAATGTTCCTGTCTCTGTCTGTGGCTGTATGTGTAGGCTTTGTGTTTGTCCGTCTGACTCTCTTTCTCTCCCTTTCTATCCACACTCTCGTCCTCTCTGTCTGTCTGTCTGTCTCTGTCTGTCTCTGTCTCTCTGTCTCTGTCTGTCTGTCTGTCTGTCTTCTCTCTCTCTCTCTCTCTCTCTCTCTCTCTCTCTCTCTCTCTGAGCGTTTCTATTTCTCTGATTCTCTCTTCCTAAAGCTTACACGTATCAAGTTTTGATTATCTGTTTATAAAGAGAAATGGATGAAATAATCAGATGAGAGCTGAGAACACCAGAGAGAAGTGTAGATAATGCGTTCTTGCCATGAACAGACGCCCGGCTTTCTACGACAGCCTATGCCTCTTCCATTGTTGTCATGTGACACTTAATCTGTTTGCCGATTGGCTCCATGTGCTTTTGTTGGCTTTGTTCCCGTTTCCTTATTTGTTTCGAATTTCTACTTTTAATTTGTCTTGTTTACGTTTTTTGCTTTTGTAAAGAATATCATAAAACAGCAGGAGCTGGGTAGAGAAATAAGTTCTGTTATTCAGAAAGTTTGTGTGAGAAACTAACTTAATAGGGTATGGGAATTTTCTTCTTCTTTTTTATTTATTTTTTTTTTTTTAGCAGATTAGGATGGAGAGGAGAGTACACATTTTTACAAAAATTGTTGTTGTTGTTGTTGTTGTTGTTGTTGTTGTTGTTGTTGTTTGTTGTTGTTGTTGTTTGTTGTTGCTGCTGCTGCTGCTGCTGTTGTATTTGTTATTTGTTTGTTTGTTTTCAGTCTTCAAACATGTATGCCCACGTTCTGGCCATTCGTCTGCCCTGTCTATAGTTATCTTTGCATGAATTCACCATGTCAAAGGCCTGACCTAAAGGAAGGCAGAGCACAACCCTCACCTCCCACTCCCTCAATCTTTCCTCTCTTTCCACTGGCTTCCCCTTTCCTCTCCTTCCACCACTTTAATTAACCTTTTCTGCACGGAACCAAGCACCCATTTGCCACCAACACAGGCTCATGGCTGACTATGACGTACGGAACCAACATTTACCACCAACACAGGCTCATGGCTGGCTATGACGCACGGAACCAACATTTACCACCAACACAGGCTCATGGCTGACTATGACGTACGGAACCAACATTTACCACCAACACAGGCTCATGGCTGGCTATGACGTAAGGAAACCAACATTTACCACCACACAG
>CM065715.1:88086862-88091862 GCA_033310375.1 Conus canariensis
AGAAACTAACGAAAAAAGGAAAAGGGAGAAATAAAACAAAACAAGAAAGAAAGAAAGACAGAAACCAACAACCAACAAAGTCCACTTCTTTTTCCGAGGCAAGCGATCCTCCCCTTAGACTGTGACACTGTATTAGTAAATTCTGTACGCTCCACCATCTCAAGTCTGTTCCCACGTTTCTGCCACGGTGACAGCTCAGACAGGGAGGAACAGAGGGATCCAATAAGGACCAGAGCCAGCACATGGACTTCATGGGTGCAGGTCCTCCAACTCTGAGCACTGTGTGACTGGAACTCGGTCCGTTGGATCGCTTTGTGTGGGGGATCCGGGGCGACAGGGCAGTGTGTGTGATTCCAGTGTGACTGACAGCGGGGAAATGGACTGGGCTGGCTGGAAGAGTGTGTTGAAGGGCCAGTGCGGAAACACTCGGAAACGTCTCAGTATATATATATATATATATATATATATATATATATATATATATATATATATATATATATATATATATATATATATATATATTTTGTTAAAATATTTTTAAAATGAAGTGGTAAAATCTACAAGCTTGTTTCTAGCTTTGCTATCTTCAGGATGTCTTTTGGAGCACGCCAACGGTCTTTTATGGCGTGCGGGACTTGATTTCAACTCTGTGTGTGCAGGCGGATCTCATTTGCTGCACGTGCGGCCTGTGGTTCTTATTGGGGCCTGTTCAGGTGGAATGTGCTAGCAAAGATTTCCACTTGTGCCTGCAATTGTTTACAATTTCTACTTTTGTGTTCAGAGTTGCTAAGTGTGGTTTGCATAATATTAACCATTTTTCTGTGGAGCATAGATTGCATCTTTTTGAAATATTGTTGTATGGTGCTGCTCTTTTTATGATTTTCCATGATATGTTGTAGTCTATTTTTTTATCTTTGAGTCTCCAGATGTATTTGCTCAGCTCTGTTTGATTTTTGTATTTTTCATTTTTGAATGACTGTTTATGGTTTGCGTATCTGGTTTTGAAAGTGTTTTCAGTAATCCCTACATATGTTTCTTCTTCATTTTCTGATGTTACCGTAGCTTGGTATACAATGTTGCTGTGAAGACATTTATTGCTCAGGGGGCACTGTTCTTTTTTAGTGCAGTTGCAAGATGTCCTTTCGGCACCCTTCTCTTTTATGTTGCTTTTCATTTTGTTAGATGAATCAATCATGTTTTTGAGGTTGGGCATACATGAGTATGACAGTTTAATGGTGTTTTTGTTGAATATTTTGGACAGTTTGTGTTCTTTTGGGAATGATGTTGCTAAGATTTTAAAGAATTCTTTTCCTACATTTGTTTTTACTTGTCCATCGTATGGTGGGTTGTACCATATGATCTTTCTTTTCCTATTTTTCTTAATTCTGTTCGTGTTGTTGTCTGGACTGTATTGTAGTTTGTAATTGTAACCACTTTTTTGTAATGCTTCTTGATATTCTGTTGCTGCATCATTGAATGCGTTTTCATTGCATGACAGGTTGGATAGTCTCTTGTTTATACCATTGGGTATTGTTTTTAGTATAGATGGTGGGTGGTTGCTTTTGATGTTTACGTAGACTGGTATGTCATTGGGTTTTTTGTATGGTTTGTACACATGGTCATTGAGGTCTAATGTTATGTCTAGGTAATTCACTACTTTTTTGTTTGCTTCTATTGTGATTTTTAAGTTGTGGTTTTTAAAGATTTTACATAATTCTTTTTTCTTGTTTTCAATGGTTCTTGGATTATTGTTTAATGCAGCGAGGCCGTCATCTCTGTATAAACCGGCCTGTTTTCCAAGTTGTTTTTGGATGTTGGATAGCATGAATAGTCCGACTAGTTCACATGTTTCGGCACCATCATACGATCCCATGGTTACATCAAATGTGGAGTTTTTGCTCGTTTTTTTAATCCAAGTTTCATTTCTGCTATGGAGTAAGGTTTTTTTGGTGTGGAAAATAATCTCCATTTCTGACTCTGTTATATTTGTGTATTTGTTGGCAAATTTCAAAGCTTTGTTGAGTAGTTCTTCATCTATGGATGGATAGAAGTCTACTATGTCAAATGTAATGAACATTGTATTTCTCTGTTTGTTGAGTTTCTTAAACCATTGTATGACTTCATAGCTGTTTTTCCAAAGGTTGTATTCGGTGTTTGATTTTATATCTTCTATAGCCTTTTCCAAAATTCTCTTGCTTATTTTGCCCAGTTCGGATTTAGATGGGTTTATTAGTCTACATGTTGGGTTGTTTTGGAAGTTAGGCTTGTGGTCTTTAAGTGTTATGAGACAACAGCAACAAAGGAGGCCTTCATAACACTTAAAGACCACAAGCCTAACTTCCAAAACAACCCAACATGTAGACTAATAAACCCATCTAAATCCGAACTGGGCAAAATAAGCAAGAGAATTTTGGAAAAGGCTATAGAAGATATAAAATCAAACACCGAATACAACCTTTGGAAAAACAGCTATGAAGTCATACAATGGTTTAAGAAACTCAACAAACAGAGAAATACAATGTTCATTACATTTGACATAGTAGACTTCTATCCATCCATAGATGAAGAACTACTCAACAAAGCTTTGAAATTTGCCAACAAATACACAAATATAACAGAGTCAGAAATGGAGATTATTTTCCACACCAAAAAAACCTTACTCCATAGCAGAAATGAAACTTGGATTAAAAAAACGAGCAAAAACTCCACATTTGATGTAACCATGGGATCGTATGATGGTGCCGAAACATGTGAACTAGTCGGACTATTCATGCTATCCAACATCCAAAAACAACTTGGAAAACAGGCCGGTTTATACAGAGATGACGGCCTCGCTGCATTAAACAATAATCCAAGAACCATTGAAAACAAGAAAAAAGAATTATGTAAAATCTTTAAAAACCACAACTTAAAAATCACAATAGAAGCAAACAAAAAAGTAGTGAATTACCTAGACATAACATTAGACCTCAATGACCATGTGTACAAACCATACAAAAAACCCAATGACATACCAGTCTACGTAAACATCAAAAGCAACCACCCACCATCTATACTAAAAACAATACCCAATGGTATAAACAAGAGACTATCCAACCTGTCATGCAATGAAAACGCATTCAATGATGCAGCAACAGAATATCAAGAAGCATTACAAAAAAGTGGTTACAATTACAAACTACAATACAGTCCAGACAACAACACGAACAGAATTAAGAAAAATAGGAAAAGAAAGATCATATGGTACAACCCACCATACGATGGACAAGTAAAAACAAATGTAGGAAAAGAATTCTTTAAAATCTTAGCAACATCATTCCCAAAAGAACACAAACTGTCCAAAATATTCAACAAAAACACCATTAAACTGTCATACTCATGTATGCCCAACCTCAAAAACATGATTGATTCATCTAACAAAATGAAAAGCAACATAAAAGAGAAGGGTGCCGAAAGGACATCTTGCAACTGCACTAAAAAAGAACAGTGCCCCCTGAGCAATAAATGTCTTCACAGCAACATTGTATACCAAGCTACGGTAACATCAGAAAATGAAGAAGAAACATATGTAGGGATTACTGAAAACACTTTCAAAACCAGATACGCAAACCATAAACAGTCATTCAAAAATGAAAAATACAAAAATCAAACAGAGCTGAGCAAATACATCTGGAGACTCAAAGATAAAAAAATAGACTACAACATATCATGGAAAATCATAAAAAGAGCAGCACCATACAACAATATTTCAAAAAGATGCAATCTATGCTCCACAGAAAAATGGTTAATATTATGCAAACCACACTTAGCAACTCTGAACACAAAAGTAGAAATTGTAAACAATTGCAGGCACAAGTGGAAATCTTTGCTAGCACATTCCACCTGAACAGGCCCCAATAAGAACCACAGGCCGCACGTGCAGCAAATGAGATCCGCCTGCACACACAGAGTTGAAATCAAGTCCCGCACGCCATAAAAGACCGTTGGCGTGCTCCAAAAGACATCCTGAAGATAGCAAAGCTAGAAACAAGCTTGTAGATTTTACCACTTCATTTTAAAAATATTTTAACAAAATATATATATATATATATATATATATATATATATATATATATATATATATATATATATATATATATATATATATATATATACTGAGACGTTTCCGAGTGTTTCCGCACTGGCCCTTCAACACACTCTTCCAGCCAGCCCAGTCCATTTTCCCCGCTGTCAGTCACACTGGAATCACACACACTGCCCTGTCGCCCCGGATCCCCCACACAAAGCGATCCAACGGACCGAGTTCCAGTCACACAGTGCTCAGAGTTGGAGGACCTGCACCCATGAAGTCCATGTGCTGGCTCTGGTCCTTATTGGATCCCTCTGTTCCTCCCTGTCTGAGCTGTCACCGTGGCAGAAACGTGGGAACAGACTTGAGATGGTGGAGCGTACAGAATTTACTAATACAGTGTCACAGTCTAAGGGGAGGATCGCTTGCCTCGGAAAAAGAAGTGGACTTTGTTGGTTGTTGGTTTCTGTCTTTCTTTCTTTCTTGTTTTGTTTTATTTCTCCCTTTTCCTTTTTTCGTTAGTTTCTTCCCTCATGGAGGACATCTTTTTCAGGATCAGTTTGTTAGTTTGTTTGTTTGTCTGTCTGTCTGTCTGTCACACAAAAAAAATCTCCAAAGAATTTCAAAGAAATTTAGCGAAAAGGACAGAGGAAAAGGAAGGATTCATGAAGTTTTCGGTGTGGATCTGACGTGTGGCTTTGGATCTAACTGCAGACACGAACTTTATTGGTGGGATTATGATCAACTCCCACTGAACATGAACACAGAGAAGTTTTTGCTTATGAAGTGATAGTTGTCTATAAGGTGATAGATTTTCATATAGTCTTTTTTTGTGACATAGACGTTGAAATTTGTGTTTTCATATCCTATTTAAAAGAGTGAATGCGAAATAACTCTTTCGCTCTGTAAATTCTATGATTTCCCCTGGCTG
>CM065715.1:88096862-88099362 GCA_033310375.1 Conus canariensis
GTGCAAGCCTTTGGCGAAGAGAATTAGAGAAACAACACCACACACACACACACACACACACACACACACACGCACACACACACACACACACACACACACACACACACACACACACACACACAACACACACAGATAGAGAGATGGGGAGGGGAGGGGAGTGAAAGACAGCTGAAGAAGTCAGAGAGGGAGGGAGAATGGGGAGGGAAGGTAAGGAGTGGCGAGAGAGAGAGACAGACATACAGAGAGAGAGAGAGAGAGAGAGAGAGAGAGACAGACAGACAGACAGACAGACAGACAGAGTCAGAGACAGAGAGGCAGACAGACAGACAGATGGACAGACACACAGACACAGACAGACAAAGACAACACACAGAGCCACAGACAGAAACAAAGAAATTCTGATCAAACAATAAAAAAAACAACAACAACCAAAGACCAACAAGTTTCTGAATGTTTCCACACTGGCCCTTTCCCACACTCTCCCAGCCAGCCCGCTATCAGTCACGCTAGAATCACATACTGTCACCTGTCACCCTGCCTTACCCCCCCCCCCCCCCACCTCCCCCTCTTTCCACCCCACCCCACCCCCTCCACCCCTGACAACGTGATCCAGCAGAATGAGTTCCAGTCACACAGACCTCAGGAGGTGAAGAACTTGTAGCCATCACATCGACATGCTGGCCCTGCTCCCTAAGGTATCTCCCTAAGTCCCTTCTGTCCGAGCTGCCAGTATGGCCAAACGAGGACAAAAATAATTTAGATCATAGAATGAATGGAGTTGACCCATACAGTGTCACATGGTCTGAGGGATGGATCACTCGCCTCAGAAACAATCAAGTGGACATTTTTGTTTGGTAGCTCGGTTGGTTAGTCAAGTTGTTTGCTTGGTTTTGTTTATTTTTGTGTTTTTTTCCCCCCATTTTCTTTTTTTTTCTCTTGCTTGTTTCCTCGATCATGAAGGCCATGTTTATCAGGATCAGTTCGTTTATTTGTTTGTTTGTGTGTCTATCAGCAAGATTATGCAAGAACCGCTGAATCGATTTTAACGAAAATTATCGAAAACATGGAAAGAGGTCTAGGGAAGATTTTGTTTGAATTTTGATGTGAATCTTTGTTTTTGATCTGTATTTAATAGCAAGTCCAGAATCTGTAAGCAAAAGTGTATCGAAACTCACACTGAACAGGAACAGTGAAGTTACTGTTTATGAAGTGATGGCTATCTATAAAGTAGTCTATATTCATGGAATATTGTTTTCCCCCTTGACATATCATTGACATTTTGCGTGTTCAATTTCCATCTAAAAGAGGAAAGGGAAAATAACTCTTTGAGTCCATACTATGTATGATTTCCCCTGGCTGAAAATATTTACCAAGATCTGTATCAGGGAGAGAGGGCGTAGAATGATATTGCCAAATAAAGCTGATTTTCACAATATAAACAACATTCTGAATAAGTCGTGTGCCATGGATGTGAAGAAAACTAGGAACACGTTTGTTAAAAAGGAAACTGGCAACATTGTTGTACAAAGACTTTTCACAAAATGACATTCTCTCTCTCTCTCTCTCTCTCTCTCTCTCTCTCTCACACACACACACACACACACACACACACACACACACACACACACACACACACACACACACACACACACACAAGCATGTGTGTGTGTTTGCATGCACACACATGTATGCAGGCATACGCGCGCATACACACACGCACATATGCACATCCATGGCACATAATTTGATCATAATTTGGTTTACTCCTTTAGACAAGATACGAAAACACAAAATTTTGACGTTAATATCACAAGAAACAAAACATAATTCAATAAAGATGCATTACTTTCTAGATAACTATCACTTCACTCTCTTCCCCTCTCTCTCTCTCCACTCCCTCTCCCTCCTCTCTCTTTCTCATGCGCAGTGTGGTCTCAAAACTTAGTGGATGTGGTGTAGCGTATATGGACTAGTCCGCATGCAGTGATGCCTCTATGGTAAAACTGAAACTGAAACTATCACTTCATGAAGAGTAACTCCCCTGTTTTCATGTGTAGTGGAAAATAAGTTCTGCTATCACCGCTCTGCTATTAAATGCAGACCCACAACACGAATCTATCCCCAAAATAAATGAATTCTTCTCTCGGATATCATTTCCTCTTTTACCATGTTTTGTCGAAATCAGATTAGCAGTTTTTGCGTTATCTTTTTGACTGACAAACAAGTGAACAAACAAACCATTCCTGTAAGAACAAAACGAACAAAAATAGCCTTCTTCACAAACCAAAACAAAAAAGACAAACAAAACAAAAGAAAAGAAAGAAAGCAAGAAAGAATGAAAAAAAAGAAAGAAAGAAACCAACAAAGAAACCAACAAAGAAACCAACAAACGAAAATATACACTTATTGTTCCTAGGCGAGAGATCCATTCCTGAGACATTCCATTCCTGCGGCACTGCATGGGTCAGCTCCGTACACTCTGCCATCTCCATTCTTTTTT
>CM065715.1:88106862-88109362 GCA_033310375.1 Conus canariensis
GATTGACACTGCTTCGGTGCCAATATTTTTGTTCATGTGTATGAATGTGTGGTAACTTGATCTGCACAAACAAAACCACACGCTGATGGTTGTAACATCGCCCACCATACACACACACACACACACACTCACAGCTTAATATAGTTCCAGTCAATCACACCCAACCTCAGTCCAATCTGGATTCTGTAGACACTGACCCCAATACGCCGGCATCCCTGCTTCCCGCCACGCCCGCTACATGTTGGCAGAGCACTCTGCTTCGATGCTAGCCCTGTCTCTGGTTATTCTGGGCCAGGGTTATCGCGGGAGATCAATAATTGACTTTGGATGTTGGCAAACAGTTCAATTTCCCTTCAGGTAATTAGGAAAGGTGGCTTTTAAGCGATTGGGCATTGTTCTGTTAATGATGTAAGTTGTGCCGATGCTTTACCGTTCAGTTTTCAAAGGTTTGTTTATATTTCCTTGTATATTTACGTAAGTGATGAAATCTTCAGTTATCGTCTTTTTTAATGGTTAATGTCATTGCTGTTTCTCACGTCAATGCTGAAAACGATCATAATTATTCTTCTGTTATCCAAGTGACGAAGAAGGTGTCATGTCACATGGATTAGTCATCTTCAGAACATCAGTAATTAACGCCTTTTCACACTGGGGACAAAGTCGTACCATTTAGATGGTTTCGTCTAGTGTTTGTTTATACCATGAAATGTTAAGCAACGGGATGGGTAGAAGGCAGTCCAATCCACTCCGATCTTGCCCCATCCATTGCTGTCTACTTTCTTCCCGCCCTATCCTCCCCCCCCCCCTCTCCCTTCTTCATCTCATTCCACCCATTACCAGCACAATCCAATTTCCCCCCACGTCAATCAGGCTGGAATAAATGTGCTGTCTTTCCGGACCAGCGAGCAACCAAATCCCAAGACGAGCGGAAGGTAGAGTGCTTTCCCTTGACAGTTCGTCCTGACACACCTACTCCCTTCCCCATTTATCAAAAGCATGTTGAGAGAGAGAGAGAGAGAGAGAGAGAGAGAGAGAGACAGACAGACAGACAGACAGAGACACAGAGACACAGAGAGAGAGAGAGAGAGAGAGAGAGAGAGGTGTATTCAGGACGAACTGTCGTGCGGTGGAGTGGGGGTGGGGCAAGGGCAGGAAGAAGGAGGGCAGCGGGAGGAGGTGGAGGAAAGAGAGGGAAGGAGGGACAGGGATAGGGAGGTGGGGGTGGGGGGGAGAGAGGAGATGAAAGGGAGAGGCAGAGTTAATATCTTGAACCATGTCTCTGTTTCTGTCCCTGTCTCTCTCCGTCTCTGTCTACGCTACGCACACTACCCCCCCCCCCCCCCCCCCCCCTTCCACGTTCCTCATACCTCCTACCGATCAATCAGCCACGACATAAGATATTCACACACACACACGCGCGCGCGCGCGCACGCGCTCCAGCTACTCTGAAGTCCACTATTCCTTTGCGAGTTAAGTATACTCTGCTTGTCTTGTTTATGACAAAGAACTGCTGTACATTTTGAAATAAGTTTTAGACTTAAAACAAAACTTGGCTGTGAACAATTTATGAGTTTTACGAAAGTCTGATCAATCATGCCATTCATGTAGAAGTTGAATACTACGTGTTTGGACGGAAATCTGCAGAGCAAGACATGCCAAGGAAACATCTTGGTCAAACACATGCTGATGACTTTGACCTCCCGACCGAAACAGGGTCCTAGAGCTCTGAGATTTGCTGCTGCCACTTCAGCCTCCTTTCCTGCCCCACTTGTCGCCAGGAAGCGTGTATGAAGTACCTCTTCAATTCCAGCTATATTCTGCTGCCAGTCTCTTGCAGTTTGGGCGGAGGGGTTACATCGACAGGGGGGAGGACTGAAAGGCGGAACAGCCAAAATGTATTGACATGACGCAGCCATTTTTGTTTTTCTTAAAGGTGAGTTACGGTGTCAGAATATCGTTACTTTTTCTAACAAGTTTTTCCTGCTTCATGTTCTGTACCCCTCCACTCTCCCTTCCTTCCCCTCCGCCCTCGCCCGCCATTGCTCCCAGACTCTCTTGATGGCACCATCCTCAGGCTTCTATTTCCGACTACCCCATGACACAGCCACACATGGGCTTGTCCTCTTCGTGATCTCTGGGTGTGTTTTTTTCTGGTCCAGATGACATATGAATGACGACGGATTTTCCAACAAATCACAATAAAGATTACATTAGTCGGTGAATCAAGTAGCCCAGTATGTACATTAACAGTTGAAAAGAAGGATTGAGATGTGGAAGAAAGACGAAGATTGGACAATTTTAGTTCGAATTCAGCTTCTTTCTGTTTAAAGTCCTTTTATGATTCAATAGATACACTAACTGTTGTCTTCAAGAGCTACAGCCACAAAAAGAAATTCTTTCAAATCGTATTATTTCGCCATCTTTTATAACCCTATGCGCCAGAGACAGTCACGTTGTCAGACTGGTGGGAGAAACGATGAGGATTTTCACTCTTCAGTTC
>CM065715.1:88114362-88116862 GCA_033310375.1 Conus canariensis
CTCTCTCTCTCTCTCTCTCTCTCTCTCTCTCTCTCTCTCTCCTCTCTCTCTCTCTCTCTCTCTCTCTCTATGCGCGCATGCGTGCCCGTTTGTAGCGCGCGATTATGTGTGTGTGTGTGTGTGTGTGTGTGTGTGTGTGTGTGTTGTGTGTGTGTGTGTGTGGTATGTGTGTGTGTGTGTGTGTGTGTGTGTGTGTGTGTGTGTGTGTGTTGTGTGTGTGTGTGTGTGTGTGATATGCCGATCCCGTGGATGCGAATTCCGCGTTACGAATCAGGTTAAGTCAATAACATTGCTCATAACTACAGAGCAAACATTTCGTGTTTTTTCCCAGCTGAGCACAGGTTCGGTGTCCAGAACATGAGGATGTTCTCATTTCTAGGCCAACGGCATCATCCAGGCTAATGTTTGACTGAAGCAGCAGTTTCTTAGCTACCCAAGCAACTTGCAGCGGGTCTTGTCAACCCTTGCATGACTGTTCTGCGTCGGGCCAGTTTGGAGCCAGAAAGCACTGGCACCAATACACTGGCCACCCTGATTCCGCTTTCTCTAACTCAGTTAATGCATCCACCTGTTCATTGTGTTGACATCATTCTCTCTCCATTCACGCACTTTGTCGATACTCCATGACTCCAACTCCAGTTCTGTTCAACTATCCTAACTGGAATCCAGTAACCCGGCAGATCCACCCTGACTCTATACTCTCTTGCTGTGTTCATCCCCCTCCCCTCCACCACCCACCCATGACTCCTTATTCACAACAGTTGTATTTCAATACCATTCTTGACAAGACTCCACACTCACTATCTCCGGCGGTATCCACTTGACTGATCACTCACTGACTGTTAGCTAACCGTGACATTCACTAACTGTGTTGAATCACCCTGAATCCTCAATCACTAACTCTGTTGATCCACCCTGACTCTCCATCTTTAACTCTGCTGATCCACCCTGACTCTCCATTTTTAACTCTGCTGATCCACCCTGACTCCACATTTATTAACTCTGTCGATCTATCCTGACTCCTCAATCACTAACTCTGTTGATCCACCCTGACTCTCCATTTTATAACTCTGTCGATCCACCCTGACTCCACATTCACAAACTCTATTGATCCACCCTGACTCTCCATTTTATAACTCTATTGGTCCACCCTGACACTCCATTTTATAACTCTGTTGATCCACCCTGACTCCACAATCACTAACTCTGTTGATCCACCTGACTCCACGTTTATTAACTCTATTGATCCACCCTGACTCCAAATTCACTAACTCTATTGATCCACCCTGACTCTCCATTTATAACTCTGTTGATCCACCCTGACTCTCCATTTTTTAACTCTGTTGATCCACCCTGACTCTCCATTTTTTAACTCTGTTGATCCACCCTGACTCCACATTTATTAACTCTGTTGATCCACCCTGACTCCACACTTATTAACGCTGTTAATCCACCCTGACTCCACATTTATTAACTCTGTTGATCCACCCTGACTCCACATTTATTAACTCTGTTGATCCACCCTGACTCCATATTTATTAACTCTGTTGATCCACCCTGACTCCATATTTATTAACTCTGTCGGTCCACCCTGACTCCACAATTACTAACTTTGTTGATCTCACTCTGACTCCACATTTACTAACTCTGTTGATCCACTCTGACTCCACATTTACTAACTCTGTTGACCCACTCTGACTCCATATTTACTAACTCTGTTGATCCACTCTGACTCCACATTTGTTAACTCTGTTGATCCACTCTGACTCCATATTTACTAACTCTGTTGATCCACCCTGACTCCATATTTATTAACTCTGTCGATCCACCCTGACTCCATATTTATTAACTCTGTCGATCCACCCTGACTCCATATTTATCAACTCTGTTGATCCACCCTGGCTCCATATTTATTAACTCTGTGATCCACCCTGACTCCATATTTATTAACTCTGTTGATCCACCCTGACTCCATATTTATCAACTCTGTCGATCCACCCTGACTCCATATTTATCAACTCTGTTGATCCACCCTGACTCCATATTTATCAAATCTGTCGATCCACCCTGACTCCATATTTATTAACTCTGTCGATCCACCCTGACTCCATATTTATTAACTCTGTCGATCCACCCTGACTCCATATTCATTAACTCTGTTGATCCACCCTGACTCCATATTTACTAACTCTGTTGATCCACCCTGACTCCACATTTGCTAACTATGTTGATCCTCCCTGACTCCACAATTACTAACTCTATTGATCCACTCTGACTCCACATTTACTAACTCTGTTGATCCACTCTGACTCCACACTTACTAACTCTATTGATCCACTCTGACTCCACATTTACTAACTCTGTTGATTCACTCTGACTCCATATTTACTAACTCTGTTGATCCACTCTGACTCCATATTTACTAATTCTGTGGATCCACCCTGACTCCATATGTATTAACTCTGTCGATCCACCCTGACTCCACACTGACTAACTCTGT
>CM065715.1:88119362-88121862 GCA_033310375.1 Conus canariensis
ACAGAAAAATGGTTGATATTATGTAAACCACACTTAACAACTCTGAACACAAAAGTAGAAATTGTAAACAATTGCAGGCACAAGTGGAAATCTTTGCTAGCACATTCCATCTGAACAGGCCCCAATAAGAACCACAGGCCGCACGTGCAGCAAATGAGATCCGCCTGCACACACAGAGTTGAAATCAAGTCCCGCACGCCATAAAAGATCGTTGGCGTGCCCAGAAAAAGATATCCTGATGATAGCAAGGCTTGAAACAAGCTTGTAGATTTTTATACTTCATTTAAAAAAAATATTTTTAACAAAATACACACACACACACACACACACACACACACACACACACACACACACACATGCATGCATGCATTCATAAGACATACATCCATGCATACTACTACATACATACATACATACATACAAGCATACATGCATGCGTACATGCATATATACATACATACATATTTACTTGCATACATGCACGCAACCAGACATACATACATACATCATGCATGCATGCATGCATGCTACATACATACATACATACATCATACATGCATACATGCATGCATACATGCATGCATATATACATACAAACATACATGCACATATACATACATATATACATAGACAGACAGACGTACATACATACTTACATAGATACACAACACATAGATAGATAGATAGATAGATAGATAGATAGACAGACAGACATACAGACAGACAGACTACCTTATATGCCGCTCTGTGTGTCGTCCCATTTTGTCAACTTACGTCCAGTTTGTTAGGACGAAATGAGAGTTCACTTGTTGCAGACCTCCTGGATGAAGAAGGCGGTGGGGTGGGGGTGGGTGGTGGTGGGGAGAGAAGGGATGGGGAGGATGAAGGGTGAGAGGGCTGGAGAGAAGGAGAAGTGTGTGTGTGTGTGGGGGGGGGGGGGGGGGCATGAAAGGAACGATGAGGGCTCGAGACTTGCGTACAATGGGCACATCATATATAACTATGGCGAAAGAGGGGGGGGGGGGGAGGAAGGAATGGCAGGGGGGGGGGCTGTGGGGGGGGGGATTCGCAGGAGATTGGGTGCAAATAGGCTCTAGCTGTCTCTGCCGTTAGTCATTTGTGTGTGTTGTGTTTTCGTGTGTGTGTGTGTGTGTGTGGTGTGTGTGTGTGTGTGTGTGTGTGTGCCTACAGTCGCAACGGTAATGTCAGGGGCGGATCAATTCGTCTAGGAAGGGAGGCAGGGTGTGGGTGTAGGTGAGGGGAGATGGGTGGGGGTAGCAAGGGAAGGAACGGCAAAAGGAGGAGTGGGAGGGTGGGGGTGGAGCGGATTTTTTTCCCAAAACTGTCTAGACACTGAATGGAAGTGTCTTGACCCCAAAACTTTGGTTTACCAGAACTGCGGAAGGTGGGGGGGGGGGGGGGGGGGGGGGTGGAGTTACATGGGGGGAAAGAGGGAGGGAGTAGGAAAGATGCTTACCTAGCGGTAAAATGTGGAGAGAAAAAAAGACAGTAGAATTTGAAAGGGGCATGAGGTGGGGGAAATGGGAACTTTTTACTTTGTACTTTTACTGCATAGACGGCCACAATCATCCATTGATTTTTACGCCGTTTTGTGGGGGTTGCGATGAAAGAAAAACAAATGATAGAAAGCGATAGACCTAAAAGTGAGGATAAAAACCTAGTCCTGCTCTAAGTGGGTTCCCGGCAGGCTACTGTTGCTTCACTTTTCGCCCTTCCGAGCTAGCCGGTCCCTTGCTGAGCTAAGACAGCAGGGCCCCCAAATAAATTAAAACAACAAAAGCTATTGGGGTAGGAGGGGGGGGGGACCTATTATCTAACTAACTACTGACTGTGGGGCACCCTAGACTTAAAGGTGTCCAAGGTGTCTGCTGCCACAGCTTTTCAGGCAGGTTGTTCCAGTCACGTATCGTTCTGGGGAAGATGGAAGCTTGTCGATATTGGGTTTTACACTGGATCTGGTTGAGCTGGCGGGAGTGTTTCCTTCTTTGTCTGGGAGGGGCTGGCACGATGCAGCTTTTGTCGACGATCGCCTCTCCGTCCATTATTTTTCGTAGCATGGCAAGCCTAGCTACCTTGCGTCTGTGCTGCAGAGTCGGCCATTGCAGTTTGTCGGTCATCGCGGTGACACTAGATGTGTTGTGGTACCGGTTGAACACAAACCGTGCTGCTCGTCTCTGGACAGCTTCAATCTTATTGATGTTGACTTGGGTATGCGGGTCCCATACGGTGCACGCGTACTCCAAGATCGGCCTGACAAAAGTCTTATAGGCTGTTTCTTTGAGGCGCACTGCTGGGATCTTCAGGTTTCTTCTAAGGAAGCCGAAGGTCTTGTTGGCTTTAGCACAGATGGCGTTGATGTGCCGGTCCCAGCTTAGGTCACTTGTGATGGTAACGCCTAGATACTTGGAGGTAGAGACAGTTACTAGAATATGATTGTGGAGGGTGTAGTCGGATTTTGCAGGAGAGGATGATTTTGTAA
>CM065715.1:88134362-88136862 GCA_033310375.1 Conus canariensis
CAAATTCAAAGTAAACAGAGAGAGAGAGAGAGAGAGAGAGAGAGAGAGAGAGAGAGAGAGTTTGCCATTACGAATTATATGTTGAGTCATTTCATTTAAACGTGGCTGGGATAATGAGAGTGTTGTAGAATATTTCAAACAAACAGCTTCTTCAAAACATGGAATGATCAATAAGATCCAAAGTGTTTTTAGAGTCAAGAAAATCAATGCCTATCATTATAGTGATTAGTTTACAACTGAAAGCCACAAATCAAATATTCCTGGTAACACTATGTGATCTCACTGGAATCTTGACTTGAACGGAAGAAGGAGTTCATTTTTTTTTCTTTACGATTTGACAAGAAATGCAGCTATGCCATCATAACAGAGAGAGAGAGAGAGAGGAGAGAAGAGAGAGAGAGAGAGAGAGAGAGAAGAGAGAGAGAGAGAGATTATTGGAAGCGATACTTCACAAGTTTGCTGTATGCATGAAGTATCCACTTAACAATATTCACATTCGCGCTTTGAGAAAATGAGAGATCAATATTTCAGCATAAGGTCAATGATCTGCCAGTGCAATGCTGTCTCTGTCTCTGTCTCTGTTCTCTCTTCTCTCTCTTTCTCTCTCTCTCTCTCTCTCTCGTTTATTTTTCAACATGTTTCCATAAACTGGTTGTTGTATTGCTCTTTACACTTTCGTGTATTTTTTACCAGCTGTAATTACTTTTTCTTCCAGAGTGCTGGTGTAAAAAGTGTTCATGTTTCATCCGTTACCCTCTCTCTCTCTCTCTCTCTCTCTCTCTCTCTCTCTCTCTCTCTCTCTCTCTCTCTCTCTCTCAGTATAGTTGACAGGAGTTTTCCCATCCATGCGGACGTGTGTATTTTGTGGCATCTGTATGAACCCCCCCACCCCCACCCCACCCCCCCACCCCTCACCCCGAACGTTAAAAATCATAGAGGAAGAGTTATAGAGCTGTAATATAAATGATAGATCGAAGAAAGGGATAAAACAAAAACACACGATCATAACAAGCACGAAGTAAGAAAATACTCATTAATTAATCATTCAGATGTTTACGCTGTCACAGTTTCATGTTGCCGGAAATTTTACCTGACATCTGAATTACAGAAACAGTTTGAGGCTAATATAAAAGTAAAGAATCTGGTAAGACTAAGTATTATTTTTTTGTGTGAGAAGAACGCATAATTACGTCAAGGCTAAAGTAACGTGTGGAAGTGATTACATCAACTGTGTTCGGGGCATCAAACAGGGAGATGTGTGCCACCCAGTTGTGTTTTCTTAGCTTATAGATGAACTCGCATTGGAGGTCATCAATAATAGGAGACACGCTGCACATCTTTTGCACCATTTGAATTATTGATTCTACTGTTTGCCAGTGAAATTCTGCTGTTGTCTGAACTAGTTGTGGATCTCCAGGCGCGGTTAAATTGATTATTTTTTGTGGAGCTTAAAACGTCGGATTAATATTGATCAAAGAAGCTTTTCTGTCTGCTTGAGAAAGATGGTAGTGTGATTGTGGTATGACGTCTGTGAAAAATACAAATCAACTGGTGACTTTTTTGGGGGAGGGTACGTTTCAAGAGTGGGTTTCACTGAAATTCACATCCCATGGCAGGAAGGAAATTTGTCATCAGTTTTGTCAAAAATTCATTTGAAGTAGGAAATTAATCTTTGGATACAGTTTTTAAGCGTTTGATGTACAGGGTCAGGCCTATTGTGCAATATAGAGCAGAAATGTGGGACACGAGTAAAGGTGTTGTTATTGATCGTGTAAAGGTGCTGTTATTGATCGTGTAAAGGTGCTGTTATTGATCGTGTAAAGGTGCTGTTATTGATCGAGTAAAGGTGCTGTTATTGATCGTGTAAAGGTGCTGTTATTGATCGTGTAAAGGTGTTGTTATTGATCGTGTAAAGGTGTTGATATTGATCGTGTAAAGGTGCTGTTATTGATCGTGTAAAGTTGCTGTTATTGATCGTGTAAAGGTGCTGTTATTGATCGTGTAAAGGTGTTGTTATTGATCGTGTAAAGGTGTTGATATTGATCGTGTAAAGGTGCTGTTATTGATCGTGTAAAGGTGCTGTTATTGATCGTGTAAAGGTGCTGTTATTGATCGTGTAAAGGTGCTGTTATTGATCGTGTAAAGGTGCTGTTATTGATCGTGTAAAGGTGTTGTTATTGATCGTGTAAAGGTGTTGTTATTGATCGTGTAAAGGTGCTGTTATTGATCGTGTAAAGGTGCTGTTATTGATCGTGTAAAGGTGCTGTTATTGATCGTGTAAAGGTGCTGTTATTGATCGTGTAAAGGTGTTGTTATTGATCGTGTAAAGGTGCTGTTATCGGTCGTGTAAAGGTGCTGTTATCGGTCGTGTAAAGGTGTTGATATTGATCGCGCAAAGGTGCTGTTATGGATCGTGTAAAGGTGCTGTTATTGATCGTGTAAAGGTGCTGTTATTGATCGTGTAAAGGTGCTGTTATTGATCGTGTAAAGGTGCTATTAT
>CM065715.1:88141862-88154362 GCA_033310375.1 Conus canariensis
GCTCCCGTTGGGTAGTTAGAGAGTAAGCCAAGGAAATCGTGTCTGCCCCGACCTCTTTGATTAGTAAGTTCGTGAGTAGCTTTGCCGGCAGCAATCAGCGATACGACTGACGGGAGAGGTGTGATGCGGTCATTAGAAAATTGCCCTGGTTACCACTTTCGGGGTAGAGATAGGGGGTGGATGGGGTTGTTTGGTGTGTGTGCCGCTTCTTAGAAACTGGTCCATATGTGAAATTGCGAAGCCAGAAGGCGAGCAAACAAAAATGAAAATAAAAAACACGCGATGCAGCGGAGAGAAGAGAGATATAGCGAAGGGGAGGGGAGAGGTTGGGAGAGATAGTTAAAAGAGCGGGACAGCAGAGGTTCCCTCCCAAACTAAACTCTAGACTTTCTCGGTAATTCAAAGACCGCTTCTTTTTCTTTTTTTTTTCCTGACATCATCGTGGTATGAAGAGCAGCAGAAGGAGAAGAAGGAAGGGTTTCTCAACAGTTTCCTGATCATGCAAGAGCACCCCTGATCTCTTCTTGAGAATCCACTATGCTTAACTGGTATTGTCCGTGGGCTAGGTGATTTACAAGAAGGACTGGACGGAATCAACCAGATTTACGAATCATGATGCTCCTCCTGTTCTGCAGCTGATTCCAGCATTTTCAGCTCTCTGTGCCTTGCTTGTCTAGCGATCCAGCATCAACTTTTTTTTTTTACAAAAATCCTTGCTGGTCAACGATCTTGTTTCTAGCAGCCCTGTTTCTTTGCCTTTGGCGTGTTTGGTTGGTTGGTTGGTTGGTTGGTTGGTTGGTTTGGTTGGTTTGTTTGTTTGTTTGTTCGTTTGCTTTGTTTTCTTTTGTTTTGTTTTTCTTTTACAGTTTGCTTGATCCCATTTGTGAATGCTGCATTCTTCAAGATCAGGGGATTTTCTACTTATCTCCGATTGTTTTTCGTTCTTCTTTTTTTTTAACGTCAGTGTGATAAGCCCTTTCTCTTCACCATTTTCCAACATATCAGGGGGTTTTCTACTTATCTCCGATTGTCTTTCGTTCTTTTTTTAACGTCAGTGAGGTAAGCCCTTTCTCTTAACGTCAGTGAGGTAAGCCGTTTCTCTTAACGTCAGTGAGGTAAGCCCTTTCTCTTCACCATTTTCCAACTTATTGAGCTACGTATCAAACTTTTACACATACTCTGCGTTTGTATATCTGTCTGATAGGCTTTCTGTAAGCGTGTGTACGTGCGCGCGCGCGCGCGCGCGCGCGCGCGCGCGTGTGTGTGTGTGTGTGTGTGTGCACGGTATGCGTGCGCACGCTCTCACATACGCATGTACGTGTACGCACACACACACACACACACACACACACACACACACACACACACACACACACACACGTTACGCTCTCCTATACGTATAGACTGAGAGACAGAAATACAGTCAAGAGAGAGAGACAGAGATTCATGCGTGTCTGAAGGTGCCAGGAGAGGTAGTGGCGACGACAAGTGAAGGGCAGGGGGGGATCGAATTGATGTTTGGAAAAAAATGATAATAATAATAGAGAGAGAGAGAGAGAGAGAGAGAGAGAGAGAGAGAGAGAGAGAGAGAGAGAGAGAGAGAGAATGTAAAATATAAGATGATCCCGTGATATCAGCATTGACAAATGGGATCAACCAAACAGAAAAAAAAAAGAATGAAGGTAGTGAAATCGATAGAGGATGAACAGTGTCGGCTAGAAAAGCAAGATCGTTGGCAAGATAGCTCGAAACTCTGGCACGCGAATTATCCGCATGTGTGGATAGTTTGAAACACCGGCAGGTAATTTCTGAAACCTGAAGCTGGGATCGAAAGAAAAGAAAGCAGGGGGAATAGGAAAACCTTGGAATCAACCGCAGAATAAAAGGACATCATAATTGTATAGATCTACTTGATCCAGCTCAATTCCTCTTTGGAATGACCTAGCCGATTGCAAATGCCAATTTATCGTTGTGGATCCTCCAGAAGAGATCAAAAACGATGTTACAGGAGAAGACAACTGTGAGAACCCACTACTGTTTCTCTTCCTGTGGGTACATACAGGCTGCACACCAAAAATCAGTGCACCCAACGCCTTGCTTAAGGAGTCGAGTATTTATAGACTGGCGCAACTGGACTGTTTTGAGAAATTTTTTAATGTGTCTGAAAGTTAATTCTCTTTTTTTTTTGTCATATGGCCATCAAGGTACAAGCCAGATGGTTCCAAGAAGTCAGATTAAAATCAAAGGAATGGGACTATTTGGGGGCTTCCAGCTGGCGCAAAGATAAGGTCACGTGTGAATGCAAAGGCCTGAAAGGTGACGTCAGCTAAGGGGGAGGGGGGTGTCATGTATGTGAAGATTATTTGATTTCATCAGTTGAAATCACACCCAAACAAGGGAAATCATCGGCAGGGTGTTGTTCTTTCGATCGATTATCAGTTTAATATGAAATACTGGCTCAATCGTATGGTAGGCCTCAAAAGGCTTACATGGATTATGTAGTGATTAAGTGCAAAATCCCAATTGTAGCGTGTGGCCACAGGAAGATGATTTAAGGCAACATCCCCACCCAACCCCCAAGTGAAAACCAGAGATTTTTTTTTCCTAACGATCTCATTATGACATCTCCCGTCAGTCGTATTGCTCATTTGCTGGCAGAGCTATTGACTGACTTCCCAATCAAAGAGGACAGGACCGACAGGATCCCCTTGGCTTTGTTTTCCACTACCCAATGACAGGCTCCATCTTGGGCAACAGTGCAACAACAAATAGCTGTGCAACAAAACCAAGCAACAGTTCGAATGTACATGGACATGTATATGTGTGTACGTGTGTGTGTGTGTGTGTGTGTGTGTGTGTGTGTGTGTGTGTGTGTGTGTGTGTGTGTGTGTCTGCGTGCGTGCGCGCGCACGTGCGTCCATGCGTGTGTGTGTGTGTGTGTGTGTGTGTGTGTGTGTGTGTGTGTGTGTGTGTGTGTGTGTGTGCATGTTTGAGTGTGTGTGTGTGTGTGTGTGTGTGTGTGTGTGTGTGTGTGTGCATGCTGTGTGTACGTGCGTGTATGTGTGTGTGTGTGTGTGTGTGTGTGTGTGTGTGTGTGTGTTTGTTTGTTTGTGTCCGTCTGTCTGTCTGTCTGTCAATCTGGTTCTGTGTGCATGTGTACATGCGTGTGAGCGTGAGTAGGTGCGCGCACGCGCGCTCTGTGTGTGTGTGTGTGGGCGTGCGTGCGTGCGCGCGCGCGCGTGTGTGTGTGTGTGTGTGTGTGTGTATGTGTGTGCGTTTGCGCGCCTACCTTTGCGTGTTTGTCTGTGTGTATATGTGCATACATGAGTGTACACGAACACGCGCATGCACACACACCTGTGCCCACACGCAAAGGCATAAATACACTAACTAGTACACATCACAGGAATGCACACAAAAAGGAAAACACACGAAGATTTTGATACCGAGCCATGAAACTATGAGGGCATAATGATTATACTTGATGCGAAGTAAACAGAGGAGGCCTCAAAAGGAGCCATCAAAACGCCAGACAACACAGACACAAGCGAGGTGGATTAATGAGCTATTAACGTGTAGGACCATACAAATGAGCGATGATAATGAGAACACTTTTCAGAGATGTTGGCCTGCTTTGTTTGTATACCCACTCGCTAACTTCTTTGCCTCTTCTGCAACTATCTGCTGAACTTTGAAGCCTTTTGTTTTTCTTTTGTTGAAGTTGTGGCTGTTGTTGTTGTTGTTGTTGTTGTTGTTGTTGTCGTTTTTGTTGGTCTTGTTCTTGTTGATGATGATGACGATGATGTTGTTGTTGTTGCTGCTGCTGTTGTTGTTGTGTTCTTCTTCTTCTTCCTCTTCTTGATGATGATGATGATGATGATGATGATGATGTTGTGGTTATTGTTGGTGTTGTAGTTTTTGTTGTTGTTGTTGTTTCTGCTGTTGCTGATACTGATAATGACGATCTGGCGTGGTGCTGTTTCTAGTAATTGCTGATTTGTATTCTCCTTACTTGCTTTCAATGATTTTTTCTTTAATCGCTGTTGTGGAATTTTATGAGAGAGAGAGAGAGAGAGAGAGAGAGAGAGAGAGAGAGAGAGAGAGAGAGCAGAGGAGAGAGAGAGGGGATGTAAAGTTTTGGGGGGGCAGGGAGAGTGGGAGGGGGAGGGAGAGGGAGAGGTAGAGGTGAGGGCGAGGTGAACGGTGTCTTTGCCAGTTACCTGATCTTTGTTAGCGACATTTTGCACGCTGAAAACCTTTCAGCTGGAACACATTTCGGCAGCGTGTTCCTGTGTTAATATTTTGCACGTGAAGCTCGTATTGACTGAACCTAATGGAATTAAAGCTAATTCTCGCGCTCCCCGCTCTCTCTCTCTCTCTCTCTCTCTCTCTCTCTCTCTCTCTCTCTCTCTCTCTCTTGTACATACTTTCTCTTCACTCTTCTCTCCTCCACCTCTTCCCCCACCTACCCCTCCCTCCCTCTTAATGTCATTCTGTTGTCACAAGCGTAGAAGCCTGTTATGTGCACGCGCGCCTATGACATTACAACCCCTCAAATACAACAAGCAGGACCAGGGGAAGACACATCCGCCAGAGGGCGGGGCAAACTGTACTGCTAAAGCTGGCCTGTTGACGTTTCGTAAGCTGACAACGTTGCTCGCTTTGGGACCGCGTCAGGAGCAATACGTCACCGCGCCATCAATCTCTTTTCACCCAGTCCTGGTCAACTTCGTTCACGCAGCAGCACGTTTTCTCTGCAAAGTGCTGCTACAGAGGATGACTGCACGTTATTGCTAGCACTACTCACTACTCCTACTTTCTAGTAGTACTTATGAAACAATTTTGTTCATTTTTTGATGAAAATGTATTTATTTGCTGTGCACCGTATGAGTACCGACACTCCTTTTTATTTCCTAGCAGCTAAAAAAAAAAAAAAAAAAAAAAACTTCGTACAGGAACAAGGAAGAAAGAAATTTTAAAAAAAAGAAAGAAAGAAAGAAAAAAAGAAGAAAAGAAAGAAAAAGAAAGAAAAAAAAAGAAACAAACAAACAAACAAAAAAACGAAAGAAAACAAAAGAAACAGTGGGAAAAGCAGCAATGGCCGAACGTGCCCAGTCTAACAGGGGTCAGGAGGTAAATTGGAAAGTATTTGTTTTCATTGTATAGATCTCATCACTGCCTTCTACCGCGCCTTCCGCTCATTTCCGTTACTGCCATCAGCCTGGTTCTAATGGAGAGAGAGAGAGAGAGGAGAGAGGAGAGGAGAGAGATGAGAGAGAGGAGAGAGAGAGAGAAGAGAGAGAGAGAGAGAATCGTCCAACAGCTCTGGAGAATTAAAAAAAAAAAAGATTAGAAATGCAGCCTGTTGGAACTGCGGGTAAATAGTTTCTGTGCATAATAACATTGTTTCAATTATGGAGCTGAGCGCGGAATGGGAGTCGGAGTGGATGGAGGTGGGTGTTGAAGCCTCAAGCAGAATCACATCATCCGGTGAAGTCTTTTTCAGACATATGAATGATGCCAGCAGCACAGAATGGCCAAAGAACAGACGAGTAATACCTAATACCATGGATCAATGAATTAATTACACCAGATGGGGACAAAAAAAAAACAACCCCAAACTACTTGGCATCTAAACGCATACACAAAATAAGGAAATCCTTTTTCCCAGACCGAACTCTGCGTTTTCAGTGCATTAGCCAGGTCACTGTAACCCCGTTGAGAGTATTTGAACTCAATTTCACACTGTGTTATTGGATTCAAGAAGGAATAGCCGAAAACACGCTCGTAAGAGGCAAATGTAGTCTAGTTTAATGTGTGTGAAGAGAGAGAGAGAGAGAGAGAGAGAGAGAGAGAGAGAGAGAGAGAGAGAGAGATGTCTTGCCTTCATCAATTGAAAAAGAATGGCGTCATTATCGTTTCAGCATATTCATTCACATACCCATATTACAATAGTGTTGCTAAGCTAATATTATGATGAGAGAGAGAGAGAGAGAGAGAGAGAGAGAGAGAGAGAGAGAGAGAGAGGGAGGGAGGGAGGGAGGGTAAATGTAAACACAACAAAGGGAATGTTAAACGTTAAAAACTGCTTTGTAGTATTCTAGTTTTAAATGGAACAGAAGAATGTCCAAGTTTGCATAATTTTGACTGTGATTGTTTTGAGGATTTTAACAAAAGTGATTACCCCGCAAGTCTATGAAATCTGAGTTCTTTGTGAATATGATCACTTGCAAAGACCAAAAACTGCAGAAGCATGATATATATACAACGGATTCAGTATAAGCACTAGAAAATGTTTAACGAGAATGGGTGGCAAGGAAATGCTTGAATTTTCATAACTGGCCTGATACTCGGTAGGTTGTGAGTCGGAGGCTTTTCTAGGTTTGATTACCATTCGTGCCACTAGATTTCTGCGTGAGTGGTCTCTCTCTCTCTCCTCTCTCTCTCTCTCTCTCTCTCTCTCTCTCTCTCTCTCTCTCTCTCTCCCTCTCTCTCTCTCTCTAACGAATGCACGCTGTCTGTATGGTGAGGCTTACTATATCATAAGTCATGCTGTATGGTAGGACACATTTATGTTGCTCTCTCTCTCTCTCTCTCTCTCTCTCTCTCTCTCTCTCTCTCTCTCTCTCTCTCTCTCTCTCTCTCTCTCTCTCTCACGAATGCACGCTGTCTGTATGGTGAGACTTACTACATCATAGGTCATGCGGTATGGTAGGACACATTTCTCTCTCTCTCTCTCTCTCTCTCTCTCTCTCTCTCTCTCTCTCTCTCTCTCTCTCTCTCTCTCACGAACGCACGCTCTTACTATATTATATGTCATGCTGTATGGTAGGACACATTCATATTGTAGAACAGTTTGTATGATGAGGTATACTACATGGAAAGACATGCTAACTGGTAAAACACGCTATATGGGAAGACATGTTGTGCAGTAAGACATAACACGGAGTAAGACATCTACACAGTGAGATGAGAGACAAGAGATTCTATAAGGAAAGACATCTGACACGGTAAGACGCACTTACAGGCAGAAATGGTAGACTACATGGTAAGACATAGAATCTGCCTCACGGTAGGCCATACTACATACATGCACAATAATTAAGGCATAGTACAGGCAAGATAACGTAGTACATAGTAAGACGTATCGAATTATTAAGACATACATCATGGTAAGACAGATTATTGAATTACATTCATCGTTTTTTTTAAAAAATATAACATCTAATTAATGTCGTGTACCGTATAAATCATATTCCTAAATACAGCCGCAACGGAACAGAAAACTGCATACACCGTTAGGTCGCAAAATGAAGTTTGGACTTTATCCTCAACATTTATTGAAGACACAACACAGTAAAAAGGTGTAATATTGAATGCTTCGATAAGAAAAGGGACGAGGCAGCACAATTTTCGACAAAATTGCTTTTCACAATTTTCCAAGTGAAAAACGGAACTCGCCTTTATTAAAAGAATAAACTCTCTCTCTCTCTCTCTCTCCTCCTCTCTCTCTCTCTCTCTCTCTCTCTCTCTCTCTCTCTCTCTCTCTCTCTCTGAGCACTTAGGTACGAAAAAGGTGACCGGGGAATAAAGTGCTCCCCTTTCTATATAATTTGTTGGTGTGTAAAAATATGGAACAAAATTAACTAGAACGAGAAGGAAGGATGCTGGTAATCTTGGGTGTGAGAATAGCAGCGAATGGTGAGTGAACGTGCGTGTGTGCGTGCGTGCGTGCGTGCGTGCGTGCGTGCGTGTGCGTGTGTGTGTGTGTGTGTGTGTGTGTGTGTGTGTGTGTGTGTGTGTATACGTGCGTGCGTGCGTGTGTTTGGGGGTGAGGGTAGTAGGATAGACGTGATGTGGATGAGGACTGGATAGAAAGGAGACTGACCTCTGTCAGTGCAGCTGGTAAACAACTCCGAAAGAGGAGTGCTGGGATGTGGGAGCCTCTAACTCTCCCTAACAACAAAGCGAAAACCATTGATGTTGGTAACACCGAGAAGACATTGTCTTAACGAAACGATAGAACAAATATAGACCTTGAAATGTCAATAAACATTTGTTTTTCCTTGTTGGTACAATATGTTTAGTAAAAACGTTTAATAAAGATTATGGATTTCCTTTCTGATTTTTTTTTACTCTGTAAGCTTATTGATTTAATCCTAGTTAAGTTTCTGTCTCTGTCTCTGTCTCTGTCTCTGTCTCTGTCTCTCTCTCTCTCTCTCTCTCTCTCTCTCTCTCTCTCTCTCTCAAGACGTTTGCCTTGCGGAAACATTTTTGTCTGTACTAATATTCTTCCAAACAGGTTCCCTGTCTAGAAAGAGTCGTGGTTTGCTTCTATGAAATAGTTTTTCTTTATGTCTGTTCTAATTTAGCAGTCGACAAAGACGATCTCTTAACAAAGACCTGTCCTCTGACTTTTCTGGAATTTTGTGTTCTTTTACCGGTGTAATATCCCGTAACCACCTCAAGCCCAAAATCAACCCCCGGCGGATAAGAAGGAGCATGTACCCAAAGTCACCCCTGGGTGCAAATCCAGACTGACCTCTCCCTTGGGTTTCCAATCTCTCTCCTACTTAGAAATTCTCAAAGTGTCCCCAATGACAAGATATATTAATCATATGAAATTGCACCAAATTTTGAGAGAGAGGGAGAGAGAGAGAGATGGGGGAGGAAGAGAGAGAGAGAGGGGGGAGGGTAGGGGGGCGGGTGGGCAGTGATTCTAGACCCTGAGCCAAAACAACCCCACACCCTCTTTCCACACACCCGCTGCCCCCTCCCGCACGCCCCAACGAGTGAGTTGGAGCACGATACATAAACCATATGGAACAACACAGACACGCACCATTTTCACCTCCCTGTTATTACAGAGAGCTGGTAGACTGTGTAACACGTGACTATAATCACTCCATGGGGTGTTTCTGGACTATGCTCCCATTCCTTCGCCGTGCTGCGGTTTGGGACAGGGTAAGTCCCCCTCAAGTTCAAGCGGCAGTGTACTTTGATGCGTTTTATCCTTGGGACACTGACCATTTTAAAGGAGGGGAAGAATTGTGATTCAAAGATAGGGGAAGATGGGTAGGGGTGTGCAGGTTGCATTTACTCCCCTGGATGGGGTAAAATGGGGAGGGGGAGGGGATGGGCAAAGGCATTTTCCTGTTGGGAAGTGATTGTAGTCGTGGAGTGATCAAGGAATATCACACTGGTGTTAGTTTACTTCTCGAAAAAGACTGCCTCTCTGTGAAGACCGTTCTTTGCTTTCCTGACTTTCTAGTTCGTTTTTCTCTGCACTGATTACACTCTACAGGAGAACATGGAAACAGCAACACCCAAATTCCAGCCTGGCTGACTGCTACCACCACCTAAGCTGACGAGATCAAGTGCTACTGTTTAGACTAAGGACTGGACATAACAGACTGAATGCACACATGTACAAAAAAAGTACAAGATTGGCGAGTCTGCGATGTGCCCATGCAGAGAGGCCGAAATGGACACTGAGCACACATACTACAGGACTGTCACCTCCATGCTACTGCCAGGCAGGACACATGGCCAGAGCCAGTGGCTCTGAGGGCCAAGCTCTACGGCGACCTGGTGGACCTTCGGAGAACAGCCAACTTCGTGCGGGCAACTGACATTACAACATGAGTGTTTGAGAAGAAGAAGAAGAAGTCTACACTTATTTACCCCCCCCCCCCCCCCCGCCCGCCCCCCAAAGGCTTTCTCTCAATAAAAATATGCAAATTGTCTGTTTTACTAGTATGTTTTTATTTTTCTTTGTACTAATTTACCTCCTAAAAAAAAAACTGCTTGTCTTTACAGACTTGTTCTTTGCTTTGCTGGGATTTTGTTTCTTCTTTTGGTCTGTTTCTCTGCACTCGTGGTTGACCTTTACGGATGTTTTTTTTTTCTTTGTCTGTTCTAATTGACCTTACAACAAACACTGCCTCTGTGTAAAGATTTGTGGTCTGTCGTTCCGGATGTTTCTTCTTTTTTATTTCATTTTGTTTTGGGTCTATAATAATAACAATACCTCACAACTGAGACTTTCTTTGCTGAAAAGACTCGTGGTTTGCCTTTGTCGATTTTGTTCTCTTGTCCATATTAATATACCTCTTATGAAAGATTGCTTCCATAAAAAGACCTGTTTTTCGCGTTTTTTAGAGATTTTTTTTCGTTTGGTCTGCATTAATTTACTCTAAACAAAGACAGCCTCTCTTTTATACCTGTTCTTTGCTTTTCTGGAATTTTTTTTTTTTTTTTTTTTTTTTTTTTGTCTTTTGACTGTTTTAATATACCTTCCATCAAAGGTTTCTTCTTTCCAGCACATTTGTTCTTTACCTTTCTGTGACAGTTTTCTTTTTGTCTACACTTGTTCAGCTCCCAACAAAGACAAACTCTCCTAAACGACATTTTGTGTGCTTTCCTGGAAGACTTTCATTTTTTTCATTTTGCTTTGTTTTGTTTCCACTAGATTTACCCCGCAACAAAGACTCTTACCTGTAGAGATCCCTGGTTGTGTTTTGATTTTTGTTCGTTCGAGTGGTTAGCTGGATCTGGTGAACAGTTTTGTACTTTCTCCATACAAAGTTTATGTTCCAATAAAGACGTTCTCCCCATAAAGACTTTTCTTTTGTTGTTTGTTTTGTTTATTTTTTGTTGTTATTTGTTTGCTGCTTTTGTGTGCTGCTGTTCTTGTTCTTGTTGATATTTTTGGACATTATGTATGCCAGATGTATCTCTCAGTTAAGGCTTTCTCTCCATGATGACTTCCTTTTTCGTTTTTTGTTGCTTTGGTTTATTGTGATTGGCTGCCTTAATGGCGGGATAAAAAACGGTCATGCACACAAAACTCCACTCCCTTTGTTGGACAGATGGGATTAATACTTGCCTATACAGGGAGTGTCCGCAGGAGTATCAGCCTGCGTACGCAGAAGAAGAAGAAGATTGTGTGTGTGTTTGTTTGTTTGTCTGACTGTTGTTGCTCTACATTTTTGGTCTTTGTCAATATCAGATTCATCTCCTAAGCAAGACTCCCTCCCAATAGATATTATTCCTTGTTGTTTCTTGTTGTTTTATTTGTTGTTGTTGCATGGGTATTTTAAATTCAATTTCCAGTTTTTGACATTAGTGATACCAGATCCCACCAATGACTCATCCCTACAAAGACTTCTCTTTGTTTCCTTCTGGAACATTGTTTTCTCTTAAGTATTCTTAATTCACCTCTTTTCGTCCATCTAAAGAGTCAGTTTCAAAGATTCTTACTTATTCGTTTTTTTATCGCTAAATTGTGTATCTGAAAAAGTCTTGATACTTTTTTTTTCACCGCTGAATTGTGTATCTGAGAACTCTTACTGTTCTGCCAGAGCATTTACTTTCATTTTGAACATTTTCGTCTTTATTTATCACACCCATATGAGACTGTGTAATTACTTCCGCGAAGGATGTTACATATTCACACGTGTTGGTTTGTTTGTCTGTCGGCAAGATTACGCAAAAGTCACTGAACCGATTTTAACAAAACACTGTGGTAATATATGAAATGCGATCATAGAACGAATCCATTTCATGTTGGTACTGATCCGGATCAAAAACGGATCCAGGATTTTTTTTTTTTAATTCTTTTTTGTTCTTCGTGAATTTACAAACAAATAATGCATGGATCACATTGAGTCAGGCTTACATCAGATGAGCTGATTTCTACGAAGTTGTAAAATTTCGTGAGAGTCTGGATTACAACTCAGATTCCGGGAAGAGAAAATCTGTTCAAAGTTGATGGAAGACCGTGATTTCTCGGGCGACTTTCTGGTGAAACATGTCACTAATTGTGGGGGGACAGGGATGGAGGACAGTTTGGGCTTTGGGGTGGATGGTCAGGAGATAGGGGGAGTGAAGCGTGAGAAGTGTGAGGAGGGGTGGGGAAGAAAGCAAGTATGCAAGTGATGGAATGCACCTAGTTGTTGAATGTGAGCATGCTGTCTGTTGATTTCACCATCTGCATGCTTCTTCACATTCTCTTAATACCATTAGAAAAAACATTCCTTGCACGATAAGAAGAAAGACAGAGAAAAAGAAGGGCGGGGTGGGATCGAGGGGAGGGGGGTGTGGTGTGGGAGCGGTGGGGGTGGGGTCGAGGGGAGGGGGATGTGGTATGGGAGGGTGGGGGTGGGGGTCGAGGGGAGGGGGATGTGGTGTGGGAGGGTGGGGGTGGGGGTCGAGGGGAGGGGGATGTGGTATGGGAGGGGTGGGGTTGGGATCGAGGTGAGGGGAATGTGGTGTGGGAGGGGTGGGAGTGGGGTCGAGGGGAGGGGAATGTAGTGTGGGAGGGGTGGGGTGGGGGTCGAGGGGAGGGGATGTGGTGTGGGAAGGGTGGGGGTGGGGTAGAGGGGAGAGGGTGGGGTGTGGTGTGGGAGGGGTGGGGGTGGGGTCGAGGGGAGGGGAATGTGGTGTGGGAAAGGTGGGGGTGGGTTCGAGGTGTGGGGAATGTGGTGTGGGAGAGGTGG
>CM065715.1:88169362-88174362 GCA_033310375.1 Conus canariensis
AACGGCACACTCGCAGACAGACACACGAACATGCAAACACGCATGTAAGCTTACACACACACACACACACGCCACACACACACACACACACACACACACACACTCACACACACACACACACACACACACGAAAGCGTTACCAGACACCTGTGAACAAAATACAGCGAGTGTGGGTATTTCACCAAAGATGGCGGAGCACCGGGGAATGTATCTTGCCTTGCTTTCCATCTTCACTTTATTGGAATCCGGTTCGCCCCGTGCGAGGTTGGAGATTGAGAGGGAGGAGGGAGAGCGAGAGATGAGAGAGGAGGGAGTGAGAGAGAGAGAGAGAGAGAGAGAGGAGAGAGAGAGAGAGAAGAGAGAGAGAGAGAGAGAGAGAGATGAGCGTGCTGGCGCACATATGGGTGTGTGTGTGTGTGTGTGTGGCGCGCGCGCGTGTGTGTGTGTGTGTGTGTGTGTGTGTGTGTGTGTGTGTTCTGTTGTTGTGTGTATGTGTGTCTGTGTGTGTCTGTGCTGTGTCTGTGTCTGTGAGTGTGTGAGTGAGTAAGTGAGTGAGTGAGAGAGAGAAAGAGAGAGAGAGAGGAGAGAGAGAGAAGAGAGAGAGAGAGGAGAGAGAGAGAGAGATGAGCCTGCTGGCGTACATATGGTGTGTGTGTATGGTTGTATGTATGCGTGTGTGTGTGTGTGTGTGTGTGTGTGTGTGTGTGTGTGTGTGTGTGTGTGTGTGTGTGTGTGTGTGTGAGTCTGTCTGTTTGTCCATCTGTCTGTGTTTGTGTGTGTGTGCGTGGGATTTTTCGTGTAGAGACGGAAGGCATTGGAGCGTACGTGGAATTCGGAAGACTTGACCATCCTAACACACTTGCTTTTTTTTTCTCTCCAGACAAATGGGCACAAGAATGCACAGACCAGTCAGTAAAGACGGTAAAGATGCAACTACTTCTTGCAGTTCAACACGACGTGAAAAGAGCGACGCGCGACTGAACGCATATCTCGGTCAGTGAGCGAGCCAAAAACGATGAAAGGTAACCAGCCACGTGTGAACAAAATGACAGCGAATGGTATCTCTCCACGCCCCCCCCCCCCCCCCCCCCTCAAAAGATGACAGAGGAAAGTGGATCGGTATCTTGCTTCGATTTCCAACTTCATCTTTCTTTTGAGTCCGGGTTCGCTCGAGCGTTTCTTAGTATTTACCACTTCGGGGCCACAGAACAGTTCAGTTGAAGAGTCTGCCCTCTCAGGTACTCATAATTATGCCAGCGTTGTGTTGTTCGCTGTTCAGCGAGGTCGGCCTAATGCCTGTATGTAGCCATTAGCCAGCATGTGAACTACAGGTGTGTTGTGTGTGTGTGTGTGTGTGTGGTGGTGTGGGTGTGTGTGTGTGTGTGTGTGTGTGTGTGTGTGTGGTGCGTGCGTGCGTGCGTGCGTGCGTGGTGTGTGTGTTGTGTGTGTGTGTGTGTGTGTGGTGTGTTGTTGTGTGTGTGTGTGTGCGCGCGCGCGCGCGCGCGTGTGTGGTGTGTGTGTGTGTGTTGTGTGTGTGTGTGTGTGTGTGTGTTGTTTGTTTCAAAGAGGTACGGCCTCCATCCTCCTATTTTTCCCACCGTCTTTTTTTCTCCCCCCCCCCCCCCCCCCTTTCTTTTTTTTTTAATAAAGAAATACTAACTCATGCTCAAATGCAAAGTCTGTGTATTGTTTACAGTTGGGCGAAACTACAGTGTCTGCGTAACGATCTGGTCGGACTGACACTACGAGCGGTAAAGTGCGGTGAGCTGACGGCCAACTGGTAAAAACTGGAGGTCGACAAAGAGCTAATAAGTCGACAGGAAGGGATGAGTGCCCTCAGTATGCGCTAGGAATTCCAGCCAGCGGGAGGCAAAGATACGGATCCTGTTTCCTCTGGCTGCACACTAACAATTAAAACGCCAAGGCCTTGCTTCAGGAGTCGAGAATTTATAGACTGCCACAATTACATTGTTTTGAGAATTTTTATTGTTCCTGAAAGTTGATTCTCCTCATTTTTTTCATATGGCCATCAAAGTACAAGCCAGGTGGTTCCAACAGACAGATTAAAATCAAAGGAACGGGACTATTTGGGCGCTTCAAGCTGACGCAAAGATACTTAGGGTCACGGGTGAGTGCAAAAGCCTGAAATGTGCCGTCAGCTAAGGTAATGTATTTGAAGATTTTGTGATTTCATTTGTAAAAATCCCCCACAACAAGGAAATATAGTTGGTGTGTGTGTGTGGGGGGGGGGGGGGGGGGGGTTAAACCAATTATCAGTTTAACATTAAATACTGGATCAATTCTATGGTAGGCCTCAAAACGCTGACATGGATTATACAGTGTTTTAGTGAAAAAATCCTGATTCTGGCACGCGGCCTCTACCTCCTCGGCACTTCAAACAGATCAAGTTTTGCCTAACATCTTTGGCACATTCAGATCCATACGTTTGCAGTTTTCCTATAGAGCTTATCCCCTTCCCACGTATTGTTCCGCTTGAAGTGCATTTGCCTCATGACGTATGCTCAGGCGACAACAATGCATAACAGTTCTACGAGCTTCTCAATGGCCTCCCTGAACAGTCCGGAAAGTCCGACAAACTTCCAGATGATGCCAAAAATTGTTCTAGAATATTCCGCGCATTTTGAACAGCTGTACTTTGATGAGGTTCTCGATCTTTCGAGAATATTCCATGCATTTTTATTGGATTGGCTATTGCCATGGTTCTCGAACTTTCGATTTTTTCGAGAGTGGGGTAGAGAAGTTCTATGACGCGTTTACATTTTGGAACCGTTGGAACGTTCACACGAAGATCATATTGGCGAATAACTACGTTGGGAAGAAAGATTTATTACATGTATTACCAGAGCCGAAATTTCTCTTGATTGGAGTTGGTTCATCGAAAGATTACAACCAGATCTCGACTTTTACCTAAGTCAGCGATCTCCTTATAGTAAAGAGTCTGCAAAGAACTGGAGTTTGATTCTAACTCTAACAATGGAGTTTGGTACACAGGACAAGTCTCTCTCTCTCTCTCTCTCTCTCTCTCTCTCTCTCTCTCTCTCTCTTCTCTCTCTCTTCTTCTTCTTCTTCTTCTTCTTCTTCTTCTTCTTCTTCTTCTTCTTCAGCCTTCGTCTCCACCACCCCCTTCTATTTTCTTCGTCTCCCTGTCTATCTGTCTGTCTCTCTGTCTGTCTCTCTGTCTTTTTTCTCTCTCTCTCTATGTCTCTCTGTCTCTGTCTCTGTCTCTCTCTCTCGCCCTCTCTTGCTCTCTCTCTCTCTCTCTCTCTCTCTCTCTCTCTTCTCTCTCTCTCGCTTTCTTTTTCTTTAATTTCTTTCTGTCTTTCTTTCTTCTTCTTCTTCCGCCTTCGTCTCCACCCCCCCTTCTGTTTTTTATCCGTCTCCCTGTCTCTCTGTCTGTCTCTCTGTCTGTCTGTCTGTCTCTCTGTCTGTCTGTCTTCTTCTCTCTTCCCTCCTCCTCCTCTCCCTCCTCCTCCTTCTTCTTCTTAAAGCTTTATTTCCCCTCACCACTCCCTCTCTCTCTCTCTTTGTCTCTGTCTCTGTCTGTCTGTCTGTCTGTCTGTCTGTCTGTCTGTCTGTCTGTCTGTCTCTCTCTCTCTCTCTCTCTCTCTCTCTCTCTCTTTCTGAACATCCAAGAAAACTTGATGCAACTTTAAAACATTAGGGAAGAGATTTCTGTAGACAACGTCCACCCCCAACCCCACCCCCCACCATTTCTATTGACATTTTTATGGCAATAAGGGTGAGGGGCGAAGGAAGGGTTAGTGCAAATGCTGCAATGGGGACCTGCGAGAGTTCATGGCGGGGGAGGGGGGGGGGGGCGGATGGAGGAGGGGGGGGGAGGGGGGAGACAGAAGCGGGCCAGGAAAGGGGAACAAGGCAAATCTACCACTGTTCCCACGCCTGTGTGGGAACAGCGTGTGTGAAGAGGAAACCAGTAATGGGAAAAAGCATTGTAGAACATTCGAACATGTTGCAGCTAAAGATTAAGAGAGAGAGAGAGAGAGAGAGAGAGAGAGAGAAGACAGACAGAAGACAGACAGACAGACAGACAGACAGACAGAACAGACAGAGGGGGAGTTCAGAACATTGGTTAGATGAACGAACATTTAGAGAAGACATAGAAGATCCACGTCTTAAACCGGAGCAAAAAAAGGAAGCATTCACACCAGCGTGTGAACAGAGAACATCCCATTTGCAGGTTTTCACCTGAAGGAAATTTCCCCGAAGTTGGAGTATGGCTGCCTTAATGGCGGGATGAAAAAAAAACCTTCATACACACAAAACTCCACTCCCTTTGTTGGGTAGATGGGATTCATCCTTGCGTGTCTATACAGGGAGTGTCCGTAGGAGTATCAGCCTGCGTACGCGAAAAAAAAAAAAAAAAAAAAAAAAACTAAAGGAAATTTCTGTTCCATTGGCGAACAAGTCCCAACAGAAATTTACAAAAGAGAAATAAAAATGCCAGACATGTGAAGTGGATCGGCAAACTCAATAATATTGTGCATAATTTCTTTTTACGTCCGTCAATATTGGTTTTGGAAATTAGTGTAAACAGAGAGAGAGAGAGAGAGAGAGAGAGAGAGAGAGAGAGAGGAGAGAGAGAGTTAGAGTTAGAGCTAGAGTTAGAGGCAGAGCACTGGCTGGCTGGACGGATAATTGGAGAAGACATGGAGGGTCTACGTCTTAAACGAGAGAGAAAAGGAAACTTTCACACCAATGTGTGAACAGAGAACGTTCTGTTTAGACAACCTCCCCTCCCCATCCCCACTTCCCCCCAGGGAAATTTCTGTTTCATCGGCGAACAAATCCCAACAGGGTCTTGACAAAAGAGGAGTAAAAATGCCTGACTTGCGCAGTGGATTAGCAAACTCAAGCATATTTCGCAGATTTTTTTTTCTCTAGATCCGTCAATTCTGATTTTGGAAATTTATGTAAACAGAGAGAGAGAGAGAGAGAAGAGAGAGAGAGAGAGAGAGAGA
>CM065715.1:88184362-88186862 GCA_033310375.1 Conus canariensis
TCTTTCTTTCTTTCTTTCTTTCTGCCTATTTTTTTTCTTCCCATCTTTTCTTACGTCTTTCTTTCTCGCTTGCTTTTCTTTTCCTTGTCTTTCTCTCTTTCAGTTGGTTTCTTTTCTTTTCTTCCTCATCTCTTCATTTTCTTCGTTCTTTCTTTCTTTCTTTCTTCTTTCTTTCTTTCTTCGTTTTGTCCTTCATTTCTTTCAAACAACAGTGGGGTTTTTTTTTTGCCCATTTGCTTTGTAAGCTGGTTTTACCTGCTTTCTTTTTTTTTCTTTCTTTCTTTCTTTTTTTTTTTGTCTTGTCCTTCGTTTCTTTCAAACACCAATAATTTTTTGCCCACTTGTTTTGTAAGCTGGTTTTACCTGCTTTCTTTCTTTTCTTTCTTTCTTTCTTTTTTCTTTCTTTACTCTATTGTCCAATGTACACTCCTCCTGCCGTAAACGACATACAATTTTCTTCTCTTTTTTTTTCTTTTTTTTCCCCTTCTTTCATTCCTTCTTTCTAGCTTTCCGTTGCTTTCGTCTTTCCTTCGCTCTTTCTTTCCCTTCTTCTTCTGACAATCTTAAGCCTACACCCTCCTACACCCTTCTACACTCTCCTCTACCCTCCTCTACCCTCCTACACCCTCCTACACCCTCCTACAACCATTACCTTTCCTCCACTGACCCGCCACCACAATCTATGCTTCAAACTGAGAGGACTTCTCTAACACAAATCATAATCATTGCCTGCCTTCTACAAGTCTGGATGAGTAATACTCTCTCTCTCTCTCTCTCTCTCTCTCTTCTCTCTCTCTCTCTCTCTCTCTCTCTCTCTCTCTTAATTTGTACCGCTGCTGCTTCTATGAATTCGAACCTACTCGACCTCAGCTTTTATCTGGCGAGCTCCTGAATGTGAAGTCACCGTGGTGGATATCTTCACCATTTTGCCTTCAGTGACTTTTAGTAGGCAAAGTTGGGAGATAAGCCTTGTGAACTGTTTGCTTTTGTTCCTTCTACACCAGACCTGGCTAGAAGTATTCTTTTTTCACCTGCTTCTGCCATTGTCGTTAGGGCTCGGGTCCTCTTCATTCCAGAAGTAGAGCCTGTTTCGTAAGGTTATACTGACATGCACCTACACCCCCTCCCTGCTTCCCCCCCCCCCCCCCCCCCCCCCATCCCTATCTCCTCCCCGTTGAAACCTTTTTAGGTGAGGAATTTCTGGCTTGGAAACTAGTTGCTAGGTTTAGACTGGCATATTTCCCAGTCTCGCAGACGCAGGATTCCTCCATGATGCTTTCATACGGCACAGTGAGTTCAATCAAAATCATTTGTTTCCATGAACGTGAGTCGGATGCTACATCCGGTTTAATGCCATTCTTTGAGTCTCTCTGTTTGTCTGTCTGTCTACCTCTGTCTCTCTCTCTCTCTCTCTGCCTCTCTCTGTCTCTGTTTGTCTGTCTGTCTGTCTGACTGCCTGCCTGCCTGTCTGTCTGTCTGTCCGTCTCTCTCTCTCTCTCCCCCTCCCTCTCTCTCTCTCGCTCTCCTCTCCTCTCTATATGCCTCTCTCTGTCTCTCTCCCTCTCTCTCCCCCTCTCTTTCTCCCACCCTCTCTCTCTTTCTCATATTATTGCTTTAATAAGAGAGTGTAACTCAACTCTCTCTCTTATTAAAGCAAGAGAGAGAGAGAGAGGCACAGAGAGAGGAGAGGAGAGAGAGAGGGAGAGAGGGAGTGAGAGAGAGGGGGAAGGAGAGAGAGAGGGAGGGAGAGAGGGGGGAGGGATAGAGAGAGAGGGGGGGAGAGATAGAGAGGGGGAGGGAGGGAGACAGGGATGGAGACAGAGAGAGAGAGAGGGAGAGAGAGAGAGAGAGAGAGAGAGAGAGAGAGAGAGAGAGAGAGAGAGAGAGAGAGAGAGATTGACTGGAGGGTCGGGGGGGCAGGCAAAAGACCAATTGCGGAGCAGATCAGATGAGACACTGCCACGGGGACACCACTCCTAGGGGACACCGCCCATTGCCATGAATGATTGATGCAGTGAGGGGGGGGGGGGGATGGGGGGAGCTAGAGGAAAAAGCAAAGAGGGTGGAGGGGAATCCCCGAGCACACTATCTTGCTGAATGGCCGAGCCTCCAAAAACCTCGCCCACTGTCTGGCTGGCTGTCGGTCTGTTTGTTTGTCTGTCTGTCTGCCTGTCTGTCTGGCTGGCTGGCTGGCTGGCTGGCTGGCTGTCTGACTGTCGGTCGGTCGGTCTGTCAGTCGGTCGCTCGGTCAGTCTCTGTCCGACTGTCCGTCCGTCTGTCTGTCCATCTGTGTGTCTGTCTGTCTTTGTCGCTGTCTCAGTCTTTCTCTGTCTCTGTCTCTCTGTCTCTGTGTTTGTCTCTCTTCCTCCCTCCCCTCCTCTCTCTCTCTCTCTCTCTCTCTCTCTCCTCTCTCTCTCTCTCTCTCTCTCTCTCTTTCTCTCTGTATGTTTGCCTGTAAGTGTATTAGCGCGGGCTCGTGTGTGCGCGCGTGCGCGTGTAT
>CM065715.1:88191862-88199362 GCA_033310375.1 Conus canariensis
GATGGGACGTAAAAATGGGCACGTGTCTGTGTTTACTTGTAGTGTCAGCGCTTCTGGATAATACCCCAAATTACTCACTTGGAGTGGGGGTGAGGGTGGGGGTGTTATTTTTTAATAAGGTGGGGAGTAGATCTGCCTTAGACCTAGAATCACTACCGTACCAAGTCCAGGGGCTAGTGAGCTTTGGCTGATGTTTTCTGTCTAGGGACAGTTTGAGATGTTTTTAAGGAGGTGTGTGATGTGGGACTTACAGGGAGAGGTCGGTGCACAGCACGTGCTCTACAGGGATTGAGCGTTTGCCACGACGCCCTTTCTCACCGACCGGGGTGCGATTTAGGGAGTAGGCCAGGGTCATTACTGCACGTCACACCGGGTCTGCTGGGGGGCTGGGTTTTTTGGGACCAGACGAGTCTACTGTGACTGAATATGGAATGGGAACGAGCCACTCGGGAGTAACTCGCTGTGAGAACATCACTCAGTGGCATCGCTTCCAGACCGACCGCTCTTTCCCCAAGATGGAAGGGGAGGAAAACACAGACAAGGCTAATGTCCACACGAACATGTCTGCCCATCAGCCAAATCTGTCCATGTGAGAACAGCGCCAAAGCGTCGAGTTCTTTCCCTTTAATGGATGTTTAATGCTCCTTGTTCGTTGTAGCTCTCGCTCCAGAGACTCGCACTCGGCCCCGTCCCTTGCTCCCTCCCCCTGCCACCCACACACGCACATGCAACCCACCCCCACCTCTCATCCCCCGCAGCTTCTTGGTGGTGCCTTCATGATTGTTAAAAACGGACTGCGGGCCTCCCAGATTGCGCTTATCCTGATGACGGACAAAAGAAAGAACACCTTATCCACCAAGCAGGAGAGAGGGAGAGAGAGAGGGAGAGAGAGAGAGAGAGAGAGAGAGAGAGAGAGAGACAGACAGACAGACAGACAGACAGAGACAGACAGCAGACAGACAGACAGACAGACAGACAGACAGACAGGCAGACAGACAGACAGAGGGTCGGGAAGAGATAAGGGGGTACCTTATTATTTTATCAGCACAATTCAATTTATTTGCAACGTAAACTAACAAACTCCATTCGTCAGTCTAACGAGTCTCAAAACCAACACGACTGTCCATATAGCGAGATTTAAACGACGCCTGCTCGACCTATCTTGGCTAAACAGACTAGGTTCCAAACACGGTAGACTAGGACTGAACCAAAGCAGACTGTTATCATCCGATTTACACGCTCTAAACGTATAGGTAAAGGACTCTCTTCAGTTCTTTCCCTTGAATTTTGATCACCAGTGATCGACGGTTTTCTTCCCGGAATTATGGTATTTAAAACAACATTTTTATTATCTGAAGCAATATATCGCCTCAAAAACCGAAATAGACACATTCATCACAAACATATTATTATTTTAGAAATATTGCGCAGAATATTACGAAACAAAGAACGCCCGTCATGCAACATGCAAAAATCTCCAAAACTGTTGAGAGTTAAAGGCTAGAAAGCATTGAACGTAGATAGAGTCCTAATGTTCACGGTTTAAACCAAAATGATCGTTCCATGTTGGTATGTATTGATTTTTTAACAGGAAGCCATTAATGGGGATGGAGGAGACAGGGATGGAGTGTGATGGATCTTTTCCTATTTTGCTCCACTGAGCATTACTGCTGTTAGTTGATGTAAACGGTCGTGAAATCATCGACTGACCTCAACAAACGGCACATCCCATTCCTTTGTGAAATTGATGGTTATAGGCCAACATGTAGAAACAAAATCCCGAGCAAACTAACTTGAGGCTGACGTGCCTGATCAATTCAGTTCATGTTGTTTATAACCCAGTCGACCGCGAGGGTCCTTACCAGGGCTAAACGGATACCACTAAGGCTGGTGTCGAGTAGAAGAGACAGACATATGAACATGTTGTGTTACCCTCCCCTCCACCCCTCACTTTCTCTCTCTCTCTCTCTCTCTCTCTCTCTCTCTCTCTCTCACACACACACACACACACACACACACACACACACACACACACACACACACACACACACACACACACACACACACACACACACGACCACGCGCACACATCGATTTTAGAAAAAGAAATTTTTAATAGAGAATGATTTACGAAAAGGTTGATTTATCGTTAAAAGCAGCAAATGTTCTTTGCTTTGACAAAATGTGAACTGAAGTGTTTATAATCATATCGCATGAAGAAAATCAAAATGGGCCACAGTCGTTTTATAATAATAATAATGACGACGACGATGATGATGATAATGATGATAATAATAATGAAAAAAAAAAAAAAAAAATAATAATAGAAATAACAACAACAACAACAACAGCAACAACAACAACAACAACAATGATAATAATAAAAAAAATAATAAATAATGATAATAATAATAATAATAAACACCTTGCGCAGCTGTAACGTGACACATATGTTCCAAAAGCACCAGCAGTTCTGATTTTTTTTGTCCCCTTAGATGGCTATGGAAATGAAACTTGACAAGTTTGTAAGAATGGTTTGGTCGACAGTTACCTCACTCTTTCCTTTCACGCGAATGCTATGAGGTAATGATGCTTCTTTGAAATACACGTGACTCCAAAAGTGATAACTTTAGTAGTATGGTGTGAAATGGATTATGAAAATAGAACCTTTCACGGAAAAAGAAGGGAACGGGTGGGGGATGGGGGTGCAATTACTCAACGACTGTACACGCAAGAAGCATCCGTTTTGGACCATGCAGGAGTGCACCGAATCTATTCATGTAGCCATCGCCTTTTGAAAACGTCTATGATGAGTTACACGCTACTGTTGATTTCTTCAGCTTCCCATGAAGATTGTGTCGCTGCCAGTCTGGCAAAAGCTTTAAGCAAGCTTTTTCCAGCCACAAGCAATGCTGCATCAAACAGGTCTCATCATCTGGAACTAAATGGGCAACACAGGATATTCTGCTTTCTGGAAACTGGCAACTGATTTGGCTTTTAAAAAATATCTATATTCAATACAACAAGAGCAACAACAATCCAAACGCTTCTAGTGTTATCTATTACAATATGGATTACAATAAATTCACTATACGGCTGCTGAGATAAACACATTGTATGCATAACATAACTTGACAAATAATGCGTTGTTTGTTAGATATGATGCATAAATATAAATGATAATACAAAGCTTTGTAACAATGGAAACATGAATAAATGTTACACAATTCTTAAATAAAGAAAAGGAAACGAGAACAAATTCTAGAATAAGAGAAATAATTAACAAAGAGAGATAAGGGGAAATTATGATGCTGATGTTGATGTGGTACTGCTTCTATACAGACTACACATCTGAATAAGTTTAATAAAGATAACATTCTCAACAAAATCCTCTTAGCTATGTTCACACTTGCCGAAAAGCAATGTACCTAGTCGATTACTTTCAGAGATAGAATTTCTGAACAGCTTCAAATATTGACATATTGAAGTTCTTCTCTACGCCAAGCAGCTTCTGTACAGAGCTTGAACATGATTATGACTCAGTAGACATTTAGAAACAATATGGACGAGTTTCATTTGAAGCATTAACAAGACAACAAAATTAATGATACCCAGCTGTTTCCATCTCATTAGATCAAGCACATCATGGATCATCAAACAGGCGACGATTAAACATTACTATCATTTTTTTGATAACTAATTCCAAGACAAAAGTGGGCAGGAGTACGCTGTCCCTCTCTTTCACCAAAATAGAATGTAGCAGCAATATATAGGCATCCACAAAGACCAAAGAAAAAAATTTCAGTGAAAAAAAAAACCTGACAAGTAAACAATACTAAACTGCACTTGAGAAATGGCTGGGTTTGTTAAGATCTAGGAAAATAATTCTCAAGAATAGTACAGAAATAAAAAGATTCTGATGTATTTGCTTTACACCTTGTATTGTTACAGATTGTTTGCAAATATTGCAACACAAAAAATCATATTCCATAAACAGCAGGCGATTGAATGCAGTTCATACTAAGAAGGAGAGAAGATACAAATTATAATCTTCCTACATGTATGACACATTTGAGCCACGTGCAAATACATGCAGACATATATTGAAAAATACAATGACATAGTAGGACTTTATGTTATCACTTTTGATGAATAAACCCAGTTCGGTCAAGATCACTGTACGGTCAGCTGGCCTGTGATATTGCTGTAACTGTCATGCCACAACTTTCCTTGTTTCCACCATTACAGTTTCCAACATCATACCAGCACATCATACATTTGTTTTTGTCACCCGAAAAACTAATCACACAAACAAACATGGCCTATCTAAAAGAAAACGGTCACGCGACGTCAAAATAGGACAATGACGAACATTAAGATGCACATACGCTCTCAAAATTCAAACAACAAACAAAGAGAAACGCGCACGTGCTCTTACAATGATAACAACAACAACAACAACAACAACAAAAACACCACCACCACCACCACCATCACCGACAACAACATCAGCAACAAAAACAACATCATCAACACCAACAGCAGCCGCAGCAGAGCAACAACAATAACATCAACAACCAAACGAACAAACACAACATGGAACTGAGACTGCCCTCATTATTTGGCTGGGGCAAGGTCACCCACAGAACGCACGCCTATCCTACAAGGAAACAAGTGAGCTGCTGCACGTCAAGAACAAACATGTGGATGGCTCTCCCTACCAGTCAGAAAAAGTTGTTGTCTTCGCTGCACGGGAAATAAAACTAATGGCTGAACTTAGTTTAAAAAAATTCCCGCGTTGATCTCTGGTCCTTGAAAACAACCTTTTTTTTATTTCTGTTGAAGATGACGTTCGACTTTAAATGGAAAGATGCTGAATTAAAACAGTACTTTTTTTTCAAGATTTCTGTTTTTCTTTTTTTTTCATCCCTGTCTCTTTTATCTTTAGATATTAATATGCATTGCGGGCTACGTTAATCATGGAATGCTGTTGCCTTTCTGGATACTGGCTGCAACGGCCGTCGGCATCGACCTGATGGTCGACAGCCTCCCCCACCCATCCTCCTCTTCCTCTCTCCCATCCTCTCCCCTCCTATTCTCCATCCCTCTTCCCCCACTTCCCTCAGCGCCCAACCTCCCCATCCTGAAAAAAAATGACAAAAGTCTTAAGTCCGCAAACATGGAGTACATGTATGTAGTGTTTCAATGTATTAGATATTTGTTAAATGAATAAAACCTGCATGTCTCTTCCCCTCCCGCTTTGTCTTTGACAATGGGTCAGAGCCAAGATGTGTATCTTCTTTATGATTATGTTGATATGTGGCTTTAACACATCACATTCCATTCTTTTCCCTGTGTCCTGCTTTTCTATAATTTAGGTGGTCTGTCTTCCCTATAATTATGTTGAAAGAGATTCATTTGTGGCTCTAATTCATCAGAAGCTAATGTTTTCCCTGTGTCCTTTTTTAATGCTTCACGTGGTGTATCTTCCTTACAATCATGTTGAAAGATGCAGACTAGGGGTCTTATCCCACCCATCGCAACCCACTCTTCGCCCTACGTCTGCCTTTCCATAATAAAAGTGGCGCGTATACATTAAGTGGATCGAAAAAGGCAAGTTACCCTTCTCTTTCTTCTGTACTCTGATTACTGGAGAAGACCATAACGGTTTCTTTCAGACTTGAAATATCTGCGATTCGAAAACAGTGCACTAAAACTGACGGTGAAATCGAACTATCTGTCTAGTCTGGAAGCACGTCCGTGTTTATATTAACAGATACAAACAGAAAGCTAATGATCATTCCTTTCACAATATCTCATCAAACGCAAGAACGGAAAACAACTTATCAACTTATCTCTCTCGTAACTTGAACAAATGATGGTCTAAATACAGAGTACGTAAAGCCGGTGCTCCTTGTTGTCTGCCGTAAAGACAACATTTATGCCCACACGGCCCTATGTGGACATTAACGGCAGCCATCCGGATGGAAGCACCGCTCAAGTGTACAGCTCTTACTTTTCTCCTGATGGATAATCGATAGTCTGTGCACTTTAGTCTTTCCCACAAGCAAACAGGAAGCGGTGTCTTCTTTTGAATCGCTGCGCCAAGATCAGCAGTTTGCAGAAACGCGTTTACACGAAGTCATCTGGGGCAGAAACGAAACCTATTTCCACAAAACTTAAAAAGGACAGAGACATAAGGAGTGAGGGTTCAGAAAGAGAGAGAGGGGGGAGAGAGAGAGGGAGGGAGAGAGAGAGGGAGAGAAAGAGAGAGAAAGAGAGAGAGAGAGAGAGGGGGGGGACGGGAGTGGCAGACAGATCGAATCACTATGATTCAGATAGACTGACAGGCACAGAGACAGATTTGAAGAGTAATGGCTAAAGATGGGAGGAGATTAACAATAGGCACATACCAATACACAAAAGACAATAAGATACGCTAAAAAGATACAAGATTATAGAGATCTTTTCAGCCCCAAACCGTGTAATCATTACAAATTGCCATATCTGATTGAGTTGAACATCCTATCTGTTGTTATGGCTTGTCCAATGACATTTAAAAACAAACATAGAGAAATGCAGTACAAATGTTAGAACAGAAAATAAGACATTCTTAACATTTGCTCCCAATGCTATGATGAGCTGGTGCAAATCAAATCATCATCTTTACACAATACGCAATTTCTACAAATAGCTTTTGTTGACGATTCTTGCTGATCCTGTTGTTTGACTGTTATATTTTTTTTCCATTCCCAACAATCTCCAGACTTAGTCCCCTTTTGCAAATCAATACACTTTTCCCTTTCTATTTTTTCCGTTTTTCAGTTTGTTTTTCTACTTCTGTATCTGTCAAGTCTAATATCACCGAGTTTGAACAGGCCACAAATCAAACACACACACACACACACACACACACACACACACACACACACACACACCTAAAGTGTACATTACAACTAAAACCTGTATATTGAAAACCACCGTCATCACTAAGTAGTGGATTGTAAGGATGCAGCCAGTCAGACATCTTGTCAACTCCCGGTTCAAAGTCATACTCAACAAGATTTCTTGTTATGACCAGTCCATTCCTCTACGTGTTTCCGCGGGGTCTATCTTCCATTGATTTTTTTGTAATATGGCCCTTCGACAGTTACTCAATGGCAGGATATGTATCTGTACAAATCCGGTTAGCTTAGGCCATGTTATAAATACAAAGATGGGTTCAGTTATTTGTTCAGTTATGCTAGCGCAAACATCGATGCATTGATAACATCATGATCTTCCTTAAGTGAACTGTGACAAAAAAGTTATTTATTTATTTATTTATTTATTTTCTATTTTTGTTTATTTATTCATTTATTGATTGCTTTCTCGGAAACGACAGTTTTCAGATGGACATGGAGTCCACTTCACATTGGAAATGGAGATTGTAACATCCAGCAGAAACGAACACAATCAAACGCTATCGAAAACAACCGATTGGACGTTTCCGTATGGGCC
>CM065715.1:88204362-88206862 GCA_033310375.1 Conus canariensis
TAAGAGTCGAAAGGGCGAAAATAGCAAATTAACATCAGAGGATAGTGTGTTTTTTTTAACGTAAAGAGTGGTGAAAAAGAGTGGGGTAAAGGAGAGATGCGACAAGATGGGAGCGTGGGTTGGGGGTGTTAAGACGAAGAAGAGAATTAAAAAGAAAAGAAAAAACCCAAAGGAGAAAAAAAAACCCAACGAATAATATGAAAGACAAGAGGAGAAAAAGAAAACCCCGAAGAAGATAAAACAGCTGACGCCAGTCAAGTCTCTGGCGACAGACAGCAGGGGAGATAATGTCACCACTGTCCTCGCTGAATTGCGGGCCCTGACACATTCCTCCTGAAACTTTCTCCCTGAATAGAAGAAAGGGAGACAACTGTACGTCTGTCCACTGGACGAGGGAAGGGAGTTTTACAAAGAAAAGAAAAAAGAAGAAGAAGAAAGAGAGCAAGATAAAAGGGGTAAATGCTCTTCCATCGCTTTTTTTCAGTTTGTTTTACTCTCTCTCTCTCTCTCTCTCTCTCTCTCTCTCTCTCTCTCTCTCTCTCTCTCTCTCTCTCTCTCTCTCATCGCTTTTCCCAGCAGATGTTTAGAAAGAAAGAAAGACAGAGAGACAGAAAGAAAGAATGAAAGAAAGAAGAAAAGAAATAAAGAAGTGAAAAAGAGAGAGAAAGGAAAGAACATTCGTTTTGCCATCACAACAATTTGCCTTAAGTATTTTTTTTCTTTTTGTTAGTTCTTAGCTCGATCTTTTCGCTGTGGAGTCCCAGTTATGCCCTTGTTCTTCTTTTCTCCTACTTTCCACTTTTTTCCCCGCCCTCAGACCCTCATACTCACTCTAACTCTTAAAGCTTCCAGATATCTCTCACCCATTAATCAAAGATCTTTCTATCTCTGTCTCTGTCTCTATGTGTGTGTGTGTGTGTGTGTGTGTGTGTGTGTGTGTGTGTGTGTGTGTGTGTGTGAGTGCGCGCGCACGCGCGCGCGCGTGTGTGTGTGTGTGTGTGTGTGAGTGCGCGCGCACGCGTGCGCGCGCGTGTGTGTGTATTGTGTGTGTGTGTGCGTGTGTGTGTGCGTGCGTGCGTGCGTGTGTGTGTGTGTGTGTGCGTGCGTGCGTGCGTGCGTGCGTGCATGCATGCGCGCGCGTGTGTGTGTGTGTGTGTGTGTGTGTGTGTGTGTGTGTGTGTCGCGCGCGCGCGCGCGCGCCCATGCCCATTATCTCTAGAAACGACAGAAAACGATCGGATGATGGGTTAAATGAATTTATACCCACATCAAGACCTGTACGTTAAATTTCAGGATCCGACGAGAGCTAGGTTTTCATGTTCTTCACTGAAGTCCCTCACTCAAACAAAGTGATGCTGTCAACAAATTCTTCTGAAAATAGGGAAAAAAAGGTGGGAGGTGAGGAGGGAGAGGGGGGCATGTCTAGGAGGGTGGGGAGGGGGAATGTTGAAGGTGGAAGGGTTGAGAGAGAGCATAGTGTAGTCCAGCTGGATAATAACAAGAGCTGCAAGAGCTGCGAGAACAGAGCTTTCACAATTGAGAGGATTGGACCAAGGATTCAATTCTACTATGTCAAGCAGTCCTGTGGTGCATGTTGTCTTGAAAGGCTGACTCAGAGTGAATAACCTCCCCTGATTTAGCTCTGCAGCGACGGCCCTTGACAAGTCAAGGAGCCTTGAGGTTTTGTTTGTGTGTGAAAGGAGAGGAGAGAGAGAGAGAGAGAGAGAGAGAGAGAGAGAGAGAGAGAGAGAGAGAGAGAGAGAGAGAGAGATTGGAGGGATAGGGGCGTTTGGGTGAAGAAGGGGTGATGGTGTGGGGGAGGCCTTGCCAGTTCTGGGTTCAGCAACATCAAAGCCAATTGCAGGAGCTGCCAACAGCTTCAGGAGACTTCAGAGAAAATTGATAATTCAGTAATGTTGATATCAGCAAGAAATGTGCGTGGATCACAGTAGCTCCAAGAAGGAACATGTGCTGCTTAAGCCCATCTAGTTTGCTGGTGCCCCTTCAGCAAACGAAGAACATAGTTCCAGGTGAGAACTGAGGAGCTGTTTTGGATAGTCAAACATAAACATAACTGCAGACAAGCGACACTGCAGTCAAAAGTAAGCTTGTTTTTGTGTAGATCATCAACGACACCTTCAGACTAAGGCTTCAAACAATTAGATATATAAAGTTTAAACACACACACACACACACACACACACACACACACACACACACACACACACACATGCGTGCGTACGTGCGTGCGTGCGTGTTGTGTGTGTGTGTGTGTGTGTGTGTGTGTGTGTGTGTGTGTGTGTGTGTGTGTGTGTGTGTGTGTGTGTGTGCAAGAGAGAGACACAGAGAGAGAGGTGCGGACACGAATGGTTCATTGATAAGCCTTGATCCCTTATGAAGAACTGAGTCATCAGATCTTACTACATTCATTTCAAAACCATAAACCATCAATTATCCGTGAAATCAGACGTTGAAAAACAACACCGCGAGTTCAAAAACA
>CM065715.1:88209362-88216862 GCA_033310375.1 Conus canariensis
CAGATCTACAGAATTCGGCGATTAAATAATAATAATAATGCATACTTATATAGCGCCTATTCTCGGCTAGAGACCAAGCTCTAAGCGCTTTACAATCCACACTCGTTTACACAACAGGCTGCCTACCTGGGTAGTGCCGACTGAAGAGCTGCCAGCTGGCGCTTCATTCAGCCGTTTCCCGTGTCATCCAGTCAATATCGTTCAATATCGTTCACTCAATTTCCTTACTTCCTCCATTCTTTTCATTTCTCACGCAGGGTGCATGCTATGTGTAACGTGTCATCCATACCAACGGTCAAACTGGCCTACTCTTCCGAAAGTTGGTGATGGGATTTTACGTGTGTGCAAGATATTATGCGTGCGTTCACACACGGAACCTCGGTTTATAGTCTCATTCGAAGGACTGTATGGGAAATGGAGTCAGAACCAATGTTAACTCCGAGGGAAAAATCCCCCTGGCCTGTCATATACATTAACATTCACTGATAAAAGAGACAGAGATCAACAATGCAAACAAAGTGAAAATGTAGTGTTTGATTTGGCTTCTTTCTGTTCGAAACTCGTTTCACCTTCTATCCAAACAAAATGATTGCTGTCTTAGGGCTTGATGTCAAAAAGCAAGTCTCTTGTAATTACATTCAGCCATTGTTCTGTCCCTTGCTCCAAAGGTAGCAACGTCCCCTGTTTGATAGAGAAAGCCACTGGGCCTGTTCTCTCAGTACTTGCCTTCTTGTATGGACCGTAGAAAAAGAGATTGCCGACTCTGGCTGGCATGTTTTACTGAGCCTTTTGTGAACTTCTGTGCATGCAGTTTCGATGTTCGTTTGGGAAGTTTACATCCGTCACGAAATTTGCAGTATGGGATGTGTTGACCGTCAATAAGACGTTTGTAAAACACTTGCAAATTAGAAAAAAAAAAAAAACCGTTTTCAAACTAGACCCACTGCTAAATTATTCATGTATAAAATCATCGTTTCAAAGCGTGTCATGTGTGTGTGTGTGTGTGTGTGTGTGTGTGTGTGTGTGTGTGTGTGGTGGATGAGTGGGTGTAATATGTGTATGGGTATGCGTGTGAATATTAGTGTAACAAAGAGGGGTGAAACTGACTACAGTGTTGCTGAAAAGAAACCAAAGCATCAGTAAAGAAACAAACACAAAGGAAAGCAACGTTCTCTTTTAAATACTGCATGCAAAAACAAAAACTAAAAAAGCAACAACAACAACAACAACAACAGCAAGAACAACAACAGAAGAAAAAGAAAGCAAGAACGAGAAAGACATGAAGAAGATGAAAAAGAAAAGTGGATTCTTGACGAATGTGTCTTTTCTTAAAATTGAAGCAAATGATTCTAGCGATAGCCGTGTGCGTGAGTGTAGGTTTTTCCCCCACCTCACTGAACGTGTTATGGTTGAGACAGCAGACGTTACTATATGAGGCTGTGTTCCGATTGTCCAAAGTAAAGCGTTTATTCTGATTGGCCGATGGTATTACTTTTAGAACGACTGAGACTTCTTTAGCAAACGACACATATTGCGTATCAGTGCGTCTATCCACTCTTATGACTTCCTTTGTTTGGTATTTCATTGAAAGAAAGGTTTTTGTTTGGTCGCCTTTTGAGTCGTGCAGTCAAGTATAGCACGGCAGCCCCACCTACACAACTGCTCCCTCCCTGCCCCAAGCCATATTGTACAAATTAAGTACCAGCAGTTGTTTTAATTTCCCTGGCGAAACGTCGATGTTTTGAGAGTGGAAAGTAAATGTTTTCAATGAACGTCAACCCACTGTTGGCCTGAACACGCTGGATGCGCAATCGAACCTGCGCATACTCTCCCTCCCTACTGTGGTCACTGCTTTATTATCACGACTAGCTCAGGCAAACTGGTAACAACTCAGAACACGCTATTGTGAACAACGTGCTGATCGCTGAGGGGAGTGGGGGGAGGGGCAGGGAGCAGGTTGTGGCGTCCTTGCTCTGGGCTCATAATGGGTCAGGTGGCCAGGATGTGAATGTTGTCTCTTTGAACATGACGTGCTAAAAATCAGAGGTGTTCTGCATCCTGGACATCGCTTATGCCCACTTCAAATCTGTTAATGTTAACCTCAGATCAATCTCTTTTTGTTATTTGTTTGTTTTCTTGTGCAAACGGGTGGTTTCTGATAATGTCTTTAAGACTGAAGGAAAAGGAGATTCAGGGAACACAGAGGACTTTCAGAATTCGTCTTTAGTCTCGAAGACTTTCTTGGACCAGAAGGAAGATATCTTCTTATTCTCTTACGCTTTAAACGCGACCCAAGTCGGTCTTTTAAAGTTAACTATTTCATCTGAGACGGATTTTGATGTTTGTTCCATTCTCCGTCTGGAAATGAAGGCATTTGGGCCCAGGTTCTATTATCACTTCTATTTTCGCATGTTCTGTATCAACCTGAGAGCCCTTTAAGCTTGTGGAGTGGCCTCTAGTGTTTCAGCTTTGGATTTTCTAAGAGTGTATCGAAACACAATAAAGAAAACCACATAAAAAAAAACTTTATGTGGACAACAGAACTAATTTTACCAGGCCTCGAGAAACTTCTGGGCAAAACGTCTGCCAGAAATAGATAAAGTTTTCGGAGAAGTGTTTTGTAGATTTCCTTATTGTGCTTTACTACGAGAGTCTTTCCAGACTTTTTTTTATGTCCAGTCACAACAAAAGCTATAAGGAGCGGTGCCAATTGTTTAGGAGCTATTCAGATATAGACATACAGATCTATATCTTTCTATCTGTCTATCTATCTATCTGTTCATACACACACACACACACACACACACACACACACACACACACACACAACACACACACATACACACAAACGCGCTCACGCATCCATGCACGCACGCACGTACACATGCACACACACACACACACACACACACACACACACACACACACACACACATCTGCCTCTCTCTTACTCTCTCTCTCTCTCTCTCTCCCTGTATATATATACACACGGGACCAGCTGCTGGCTGGCAGGGAGCGACCTTCACCCCTTGACCCTTCGCTCAACGTGACACTGCGGCGTCTCAGGATTGGCCGTGACCTTCCTCACGTCGCACAGCACGGGGAGGGAGGAGGAAACGGAGGACGATACCTACAGTCGGTAACGTTGCCCATCTCTCTCACCACTCTCGCCACAACCACACTCGCTCAGTAAACTGTCGCAACTTGATTCAAGTGCCTATGGCTCCTCGCACACAAACAACAACGAACATTTCGCTGACACTTTTCAATGCTCAGTCACTTGGTAATACTTGTAAAAAGAAACGATCTGCCGTAAATGACTTTATACTCTCCAATGATATCGACATTCTTTGTGTAACGGAAACGTGGTTCAAGGAAAGCGGCGATGAACCAAAGCTACGTGACCTCGCCCCAGCTGGCTATACCACCAAGTCCTTCCCCCGCCCCACCACGACCTGCGGGGGCGGAATCGCATTCGTCATCTCGGATAAGCTGCTACCCTATTGCTCTTTTGACTCGTCTTTTGATTTTCAGCATCGGACCTTTGAACTTGTTCACCTGAAACTGTCCCTACCTAGCGCTCCTGTCACTAACATTTTTGGGAGTTATAGACCGGTACCCAGCAGAAAGAACAAATTTACGCCCAGCATGTTTGTCAATGAACTTCCAGACTTTCTTGAATTTGTAAATGACCTTCCAGGAACATTGTTATTGATCGGCGACTTCAACTTCCATTTCAATAAGCCCACAGTTGGATACACGCCCGAGGTGTTAGAAATTTTAGATACTTTCGGACTCCAGCAGTCCGTGAATGAAATGACGAACAAACGGTAACATAGTAGACTGGGTAGTCTACAGAGACAGTGATCATCTTCTCAAATCCTCAACCGTTGACGATAACCTAGCATCGGATCATTATGCTGTGAAGTGTGAATTAGATATCGTTAGGCCCGCCGTTCCAAAGACTTACAAGGAAGTTAGGAAAATTTCTGCTATCGATATAGTGGCTTTCAAATCTGATCTGAGCACGGCCATACCGAGCGAGCCATCGGCCTGTCAGCTGACCTCTGCCCTCCGTGCCATGCTTGATAAGCATGCTCCAGTGAGCAGGCGCTTGATCACTGATCGCTCACTGTGTCAATGGCACAACACAGTGGGTCCCGAGTTGTCCGAGGCCAAGCAGGAGAGGAGGGGGCTGAGAGGCAATGGCGCGCCACGGGACTGACTGTGCACAGGGAAATATATCAAACTGCGAGAAATCATGTTACTGACATTGTTCATCAAGCAAAAACTTCGTTCTATTCTTCAAAGATATTGGCCTGTAATACGGCCAAGCAACTATTTAATGTCACAAATAGTCTCCTAGGCAAAGTCAGCTACTCCCCCCTTCCCACCATCTTCCAAACTCAAGAACTCCCTCAGAAATTCTTAGAGTTTTTCAATGGAAAAATTGACACTATCCGTGAAAAGCTAGATTCTACTGCACCTGTACATCCTCTGAATGACAAAGTTTACTGTGGACCTCCTTTGGCTTGTTTTAGTCCTGTTAGTCAAGACTATGTCAAAAAACTTTGTTTGCGATGCAGCCCTAAATCATGTGAACTTGATGCCATTCCCACTAACTTGCTCTTTCAGTGCATTGATGATGTCCTACCCCATCTTACTCATGTTATCAATACCTCTTTGTCCTCTGGTCACGTTCCTGAAATCTTCCGGTCCGCAGTGGTACGTCCATTGATCAAGAAACCTTCATTAGATAAAAATGTTTTAAAGAATTATCGGCCTGTATCAAATTTGTCATTTCTATCAAAATTATTGGAGAAGATCGTTTTGGAACAAATTTTAGAACATCTCGAAAAGAATCACCTTTTGAATCCTCATCAATCTGCTTACAGACAAGGCCATAGTTGTGAGACAGCACTCCTCCGTATAGTCAATGACCTCCTCTGCGGGCTTGACGATGGGAACGTTTCCTTATTAGCGATGTTAGACCTCTCTGCAGCATTTGACACGATCGATCATAATATTTTGTTCTCACGGCTTCAAACTTCCTTTGGATTCAAAGACACAGCTCTCGACTGGATTATCTCTTACTTGACTGGACGGACTCAGACAGTGTGTGTACAGGGAAGATACTCAGACAGTTCTCCTCTTAGGTACGGTGTGCCTCAGGGTTCTGTACTTGGGCCAGTCCTTTTTGTGCTGTATGCTAGTCCTGTGTCTGACGTCATCAGTGGTCACGCCATGTCGCATGAGAGCTTTGCTGACGATACTCAGCTTCATCAGTCGGCTTCCATTGCTGAAACTGACTCACTGATTTCTCGGATGCGGGGCTGCATTGCAGACCTGAAGGACTGGATGACAACCAACAAACTACAACTAAACGACGACAAGACGGAACTCATGTTCGTGACAAAACAGCCTAACCATCCTTCTCTGCCTTCAACTGTCACTATCAATGACTGTGCTGTCTCTGTCTCCACCTCTGTCCGCAGTCTAGGGGTCATACTTGACCAATCCCTCTCCTTTGAGAAACAGGTTTCAAATATTTGCAAGATTGCCTATTTAGAACTAAGAAGAATCAGCTCTGTACGTCACCTTCTCTCTACAGATGCTACAAAAACTCTCATTTGTGCATTTGTCTTATCTAGAATAGATTACTGCAACTCACTTTTGGCCGGCCTTCCAAAATACCTGATAGAAAGATTACAGCGAATCCAAAATCATGCAGCCCGAGTCGTCTGTGGAGCAAGAAAACATGCTCACATTTCGCCTCTCCTCCACTCTCTTCACTGGCTATCTGTCTCAAACCGTATCTCGTACAAAATCTCAGCTCTCACTTTCTCTGCTCTCTTTGAAAATGGACCTTCTTATCTCTCAGATCTCCTTAAAATCTACACCCCCTCTCGACAACTACGCTCCTGTGCTGACGACCGCCTTCTGCGAATGACTCGCTTCAGGACTACTACTGGTGAAAGATCTTTCTCTTTTCAAGCTCCAGCGACGTGGAACAGACTGCCAGACTGTCTCAGACATTCAGATTCTATCTCTTCTTTCAAGTCTAAACTTAAAACCCATCTATTTTCTCATAATTAGTCAATGCTGTGGGGAGAGGGGGGGGGGGGTGTACAACCTAACTCATAGCCGTCTGGGCCTTTTCAAATGTAGCGTATGTGTATGTTCTCTATTATATGTATTTGTTGTATGATTGAACGTTATAGGATTAAGTTTTTGTAGTGATATTTGAAGAATAAGTGAATGTCACATTGGTAGGCTTAGGATTTGTTAGTTATTGTAGTAATAGTATTTGTAGTTGGGTGTAAGGTGTATTATTGTATATGAGAAGGGTGAATGTAGTATGACTTTGTAAAGCGCTTAGAGAAATTCGTTTGATTAAGCGCTATATAAGAAATCATTATATATATATATATATATATATATATATATATATATATATACCTATATACATACATACATCTCTGTTTATATCTATATCTATCTATCTATCTATTCATCCGTCCGTCCGTCCGTCCATCCATCCATCACTTTCTCTCTCTATCCATCTATCTATCCATCCATCTACTTATTTATCTATCTGTCTATCTATGTATCTATCTATCTATCTATCTATCTATCTATCTATCTATCTATCTGTGTATCTATCTACTAACTATGTATGCATCTATCTGTCTATTTGTCTGTCTGTCTATTTATCTATCTAAAGAATCGTATTTTGAATTGAAAAGAAAACAACAACAATAAACAACAACAACAACAACAGGCAGGAATAGGAACAGGAACAACAACCAACCGTAAGAGTCGAAAAGACGAGGACAACAATTTGGGATCAGAGGATGAAAAAAAAAACAGAAACAAAAACAAAAAACAAAAAAAACCTTTAAAAAAAGGATGGTGAAGAAGGGCGGGGCGGGGAGGGGAGGGATGCGAAGAAATGGAATGGTGGGTGGATAGGTGATAAGGCGGAAGGGTGGAAGAGAAAGAAAACAAACTAAAAGAGAAAGGAGGAATCATAAGAAAGACAAGGAAAACAAAAATAACCCAAGTGGCTAGCTAAACCAGCTGACGCCAATCACGTCTCTGGTGACCGACATCAGGGGAGATAATGTCGCCGCTGTCCTCGCTGTATTGCGGGCCCTGACACATTCTTCCTGAAACTTTCTCTGAAAAGAAGAAAGAAATGGGACAATAGTCTGTCTGTCTGTCTGTCTGTCTGTCTGTCCTATGGCCAAAGGTAGGCAGTTTCAGAGAGGAAGAAGAAGAAAGACAGCAAGACAAAAGAAAAAGAACTGCTCTCCGATCGTTTCTATGGGGTTTCCAGTCCTCTCTCTCTCTCTCCTCTCTCTCTCTCTCTCTCTCTCTCTCTCTCTCTCTCTCTCTCTCTCTCGTTGTTATAGCTTTTCCCCAAAGAAGATAAAAAAGAAAGAAAGAAAAAAAAAAGGGAAGAAAGAAAGAAAAAAGGAAAGAAAGAAAGAAAAAAAG
>CM065715.1:88224362-88226862 GCA_033310375.1 Conus canariensis
GCAGAGAGATAGACTTATTGCAACTTTATGATGAAGAAGATTGCCTTACTTCATAATGGGAGGTTGGAGAGTAACATGAAAGAAGAGGGGGGGGGGGGGGGGGTCAGAGGCTGCAGGAGGGATGTGGTGTCAGTTGTGGAGTTGGAAAAGAGTTGTGAGTAGGGATCATTATGGGCAGGAGAGAGAGGAAGGGGAGGTGGTGGTCAGGAACGTAAAGACACACGTGGACAAGAAGATGCAAGTGATTATAAAGCAAGCGCAAAAAACAGATGCAGGAAAGAGGGTGAGGGTGGAGACGAATCATTCTTACACTATCTGCTTAAGCTTTAGAAACAGTTAAAAAATCACATCCTGGATATCATTCAAGAGTGAGCTCTCTTTGATGGAAGTGACGTGATCCATACATCGATGGATCCATATCTAACCCTTTTGCTGTTCTTTTTCTTTGAAGAGTCGAGAGCTTTCCGTTCTCGCTTTGGGGATGGGTTTGAGAAGGTATCCTGTCCAAGTAGAGCTTTTGAACTGTTCTTGCCAACGAATCCCTCGCGTCCGCAATATGCAGAGGCAATTTTCTTTGACCTTTTGCCTCCAGAAATAACATCAAATGAAGAGGGCCCTGAAATGTTATTCTGCTGGTGAAGATGAAAATGATGCAGGTTTTGTAGTAGAGTGATCTCTCTCTCTCTCTCTCTCTCTCTCTCTCTCTCTCTCGTATGTGTGTGTGAGAGACAGAGAGAGAGAGAGAGAGTACGTGTGTTAGTGAGTGTGTGTGTGTGTGTGTGTGTGTGTGTGTGTGTGAATGAGTGTGTGTTGTGTGCGTGTGTGTGTGTGTGTGGTGTGTGTGTGTGTGTGTGTGTGTGTGTGTGGTGTGTGTGTGTGTGTGTGTGTGTGTGGTGTTGTGGCGTGTGTGTGTTTGGAACGCAAAGGGGAAGAGACATTTACAGTTCAAGCTGAAAAAGCTGGTCTAGCAAGTGTATTAACATACCACAAAAATGCTGCACTTTCTTCATGGCTACCACCTGTGTTCATCTTTTGCTTCTACTTGTTGGAGATCTGCACTCTCTCTCTTCTCTCTCTCTCTCTCTCTCTCTCTCTCTCTCTCTTCTCTCTCTCTCTCTTTAATTTTTAAACTTTTGATACCGGCCCTTACCACATCAAACAAGGTCCACAACCAGGAGCAAAACTACGTGCATTATCTAATCCTATTGTAGGTCTATGCTTCCTCCAGAAAACGTCTGATCACCACAAAGATCGACTCATGGGCACATAGTTTGGCCATCTTGCCTGACATACCTGCCTCAAAGAGTTTTGTTTAAAAGAAATCCCGTGTTTGTTTAAGATGGAGGTGTATGTGTGTGGTCTTTTTTTTTTCCTTCTGGACTGAGCTGCACGGAAAAGGAGAAAGCTCCCTCTTATTCAACTTCAAAGGGTCGCTGTGTGGGAAGCTGTGGTTCAGACGACCTCATCATGGAGAACTGGCTTACAAAGATCAAACGGTTGGATCATCGTTAATGAGAGAGAGAGAGAGAGAGAGAGAGAGAGAGAGAGAGAGAGAGAGGAGGGGGTGAAGAGTGGGTGGAATGAGTGGATCGGGAATACGAACATGAATAAATAAATCAGGCAAAAAAGAAGAAGGAGAAAGAAGAAGAAGAAGAAGAAGAAGAAGAAGAAGAAGAAGAGAAAGGAATAGAAGAAGAAGAAGAAGAAGAAGAAGAAGAAGAAGAAGAAGAAGAAGAAGAATATGGAATAGAAGAAGAAGAAGAAGAAGAAGAAGAAGAAGAAGAAGAAGAAGAAAAGAAGAGAGAGAGAGAGAGAGAGAGGAGAGGAAGAGAGAGAGAGAGAGAGAGAGAGAGGAGAGAAGAGAGAGAGAGAGAGAGAGAGAGGGTGACGACGGCAATAACAACAAAATGTACAATTATAAAAAGACACCGAGACAGATTTTTCAGAAACGTGACCATCACCCTTTACCGGTAGCAAAAGAAAGAAAGAAATAGACAGGCGTGGTATATGATAATCAGAACATATAGACAGGCATGGTATGTGACAATCAGAACATATAGACAGGCATGGTATGTGACAATCAGAACATATAGACAGGCATGGTATGTGACAATCAGAACATATAGACAGGCATGGTATGTGACAATCAGAACATATGCAGAACCTCAATACCTGAAAGGGAAAGGAAGACAAAATAAGTTCCAGCCAACAATAATAACATAGCTGACAGCAGCAGAGACGGGCTGTGCAGCCGTCACGGTTTGTCTTAATCGTAGTAAGTCACAATGTCTGCCAACTGGATGACAAATATTTTGGTCCTTGAATGACATATGAATGTAAATGCGCCCAAGATTGATTCTCAGATGCGTTCGGTTTCAACCTCAATGAAGATTAGATCGTTCTCTTGTCTCATGCAGCAGGTTTGTCGCAATCGTACAGCCTCACCCTGGGTTAGAACGAAACCTGTATAACTACAGGTTAGCGACCACCACAAGAAGAA
>CM065715.1:88239362-88246862 GCA_033310375.1 Conus canariensis
TGTACACGACACAATCTTCTCCTGCCTCCGCTGTTGTTACCCTCGTTGTCCTCTATTCAGAAGGCATTAACCAAACCGCCCCTCTTTCTGCCAAGCACTGCAGTCCATCTGTCGCTCCATACTAGGTGTCTATTCCTATGTTTGTTACTTTTTGCCGGGGTTGTTGCTTTACCTCTCCCCGCCCAGCTGGTTTTTCCCCACCCCTCCGTTCCCATGCCACAACCCATTCCCTCTACTACCCACCTCCTCCTCCTCCTCTCCATAACACCATCGTCTGTCGTCGCTAACTACCTCCGTCACGTGCTCTCTCTCTCTCTCACTCTCTCTCTCTCTCTCTCTCTCTCTCTCTCTCTCTCTCTCTTCTCTCTCTCTCAGGGTTAAGGGTAATTCCCACCAAAAGTGATATAGTAGGTATGAATAACAACTCAAGAAGAGTTGGTGCTGCAGATTTTCTAATATCTTACGTGATATTACCGTTCGTTACACTGCAATAATAGTACCAGACGACCAACAAGTCACGTCAAGGACAGCGAAAAATGTTGGAGTATTCTGTGCTGGGCATTATCAGGATTAGTTGCAGAGTGAAGCGACTGCAGGCGGAAATCTAAACAAATCTTTAAAAACGTTTGAAATAACTCCTCCAAACAACATGGACAGACGAATCACAAGACAAAACAAGACGAGTTTCGGCCTCTTAGGTCTTCTTCAGGCAAGAGAAACAACACTCAGGGCAATGTTAATGAAGAACGAGCAATCACTTATCTTGTCAAATTTGGCGCAAGATGGGCGTCATAACCAGGATTCAAGCTCGCAGCTCTGAAGGCGAAGTCATTTCGTTATCAGTGAGCCCATTTCTTCTTTTTCCACTGTGTTGTTTTATATTGTTAACTCTCTCTTCAGTGTCTCCAGTATCTCCTATTGGTTACACTCACTTCATTTCCCCCCATTGTATTCCATTCATCATTTGTCAGCCCCTAGTCCATTCTTGTCCCTACATCGTCAACTGTCTTGTTTGTATTTTTGATTTCTTGATTTATAAAAAAAAAAGAAGAAGAAGAAATGAAAAGAACATTGAAAGAAACAGGAAACGTTGGACCACGTCGTACAGTGCAGACAAAAGGCATGCAACTGTTGTACATTTAAAGTATTTGTGATACAGATGAACATTATCTCCCCTTTAGGGCACTTGTCTTGTTTTAAACCAAGTACGTTTAAAACTTTTCTGGCAAAAACAAAAAAACTGTGTCCCATTTGGAGAACCAGTCTGGTTTCGTTCTGAGTTTTGACGGCGAGAATTTTCCCCTTGGCTAGTCGGTCCTTTTCGCATTTAGGTCTGCCAAACTTTATCATTTGTAGAACTGATCATGTCAAGAGCTTGTAAACTTTGAGTGTCCTTCTCTAGCAGCGGTGTAGGGTTCATACCCGTGACCGTTGGACCCAAAGTTCAAATCAGATAGGTATTTCAAAATGCTTATTAGGGTATACAAACATATACAATAAATACAGCACAAAATTAACAGTAGAGGACTGACATACGCATACGAGGCAAGATGAAGGAATATCTGCTATCACTGAACACATACACTCTGACTTACTTCACTCCACGTGGACAAATTGATCACATATTTATAATTGTTTTCGTTGACGATGATTTTGATTGAACTTTTTCTCTCTCGTTGACTTGTACCAGCCTGGGAATCGAATCGATCTAGATTCAGGCAATGACAGTAGTGGGGGAGCACAGGGACATGCAAGGTATAATTCAGAAAATCACGTTCTCTGTTCTGTGCCTTTTCCCTGCAGATCGATCTATAGAGAACGGCCAGGGCAGAATCCAGAGTATGTCTAGGGCAGGTCTTCAAACAGCGAAGAATAGAGGCTGGAACAGCCGCGCGGCTCCATCCATCACCCGCTATCGACCAGGTGCCGTGCTCAAACATGACAGGAAGGAGAGGAGAGGTCGTGCAAAACTGAACCGGCACCACCGAGGGGATTATTGAGGGAGATCTGCAAAGGATCAACACTGGACGGATTTAGGACGATGAAGGCGGGGCAATCCCTGAGAGCGTGCTGGCTGCCTCATTTGTCGGACGACGAGGGAGCTGTTTAGTAATACAGGCAGCAGCTGCCGCCACAGGGACGGACGATCGCAGCAGAGATACGAGACAGTGTGTAGATTTTATTACTATAGCCCAGACCACCACGAAGGCCTTTCCAGGGCTGTCAAGACGTTGGGAAAAAGTCAAATCCAGAAAAAAGGTCTCACCACGACAAAAAAGGTACCAAACAACAAAAATCTATCTACTTGCAAACTGTAACAGTCTAGTATTTGACCTTTTTAAGGCGTGTATATTAGGCCGTAATGGGAATGCCTGAGATTCTGCTTAATTTATGATTTTCATATTGAAAGCAAAAACAATTAGAAATTTAAAACAAAACGTTTACATGTAACAACTACGTACATGGATAGGTTATATGGGCAAACAGACACTACACACTGGGTAGCTTGTAGCCACTCTCATGTGCGTGTACAATATTCATAACCTGATGGCCACATCATGACAGAAAAGCTGGTATGCAGTAAGTTGTGACCAGGATTAAAAAGTGTAAAACCGTTTCCATAACAAAGACAGAACTGTGGTCAATGTCTTTTTTTAGGTAGTAGACGTTAGTAAAGACAATGAAAAATAAAAACATCCATTGAGGGAGTAAAAGAAAAGAGGGAATTACTAGCACAGAACTTCCAGGAAACAAGAAATCTGTTGGCACTGAAGGAGTCCTCCGTGTCAATACGGGGACACAAGACAGGCGGTCTCCAAAACCAGCACAGACAGCCACAGAGACAACATCTCACAACGATAAATAAAGAGAGCAAAGGTATGACATGAAAATTCCCAATACCTATACAGACAGCAGAGACAGGCACAGCGACAGACAATGCTCATAGTTACATAGAGGGCAGAGATGTGAGACAAGACAATCGTGGAAATCAGCGCAGAAAGCTGACATAGAGATACACAATCCCCACGATTAGTAATAATAGCGTAGATGCTAAAGCTGACAATTTTCGAAATAGATAAAGACAGCATGGACAGCCCATAGAAACAAACTATTGTCATGACCAATGCAGACAGCAGGACAGCCTCAGAGACAAACAATCCTAAAAAATCTACAGAGTCGACAGGGACTATCAACAATTAACAAAAAATGCAGATATACTGAACAACCCCCCAAATCAATAGAAACAGTAAACACAGCAAGCATGCGGACAGACAATCCTTACAATCAATAATTAGACACGAGATATATGCTCACCAACAGACAATCCTCACAATCAACGATTAGACGCGAGATAGATGATCCCCAACAGACAATCCTCACATTCAATAATTAGACGCGAAATAGATAACCCCCGAAACAAATAGAGGCTGCAGAAACAGCAACAGAGACAGATGATGTTCACAATCTGTAGACAGTCGAGGCGCGAGACAGATACTGCCTAAAACCAATAGAGACGACAGAGACGGACAATCCCCGCAAACAATAGACTTCAGAGACAGGCAGTTCCCAAAGTAAAAAGAGAGTGAGGACGGACAAGGGTAACTAAACAAGCACACTGTAGGCACGAGATAGACAAACTTCTAACTTAAAACAGGCGCCAGAGACTGATAACCCCCGAAATTAATACAGAGAGCTGAGACAATAACCAAGACAAACAATCCGAACAACCAATTCAAAAGGAGACAGCAGGGACACAAGACAAATCAAAACGAAAGGGGGAAAACATGCAATCCTGGATTTTACTTCAGACAGTTGAATTATTCACAAAGACAACAGTGATAGCCACAGATACGGACAGTCATCACCCACAACTCAGAGGTGGCACAAAGACTCACAATCCTAACAATCATCACAGACCACACAGTTGCAGACACAGGATATTCTCAAAATTATTAGAAATATCAGTGGTCGCACGAAAACAGACAATCTTATCAAACAAAGACAACAGAGAAAGCTGCAGGACAAAATATTCTCAAAATCAATAGAAGTATCAGGAAATGCACAAATCTTTCCCATCAGTAGAGACAACAGAAACAGCCACAGATATAAGAGCGAATCATTTCCAACAGCGATGGCAACCATTGACACAGGCACTCGTCGATATCAACAGAAATATCTTCACATAACGGACACCCTTAACAATGTACAGAAACAGCCTAGCAAATAAACAAACAGCCTTCTCAATACACGGGAAGATTCACAGATAGACAGCGTGCACACTTACTAGAGAAAACAGATAATCTTCGCATTCAACAGACATAGGCTAACAAACAGACAACTTTCACATTCGTCAAAGAAAATAGCTTTTACAATCGGCAGAACAAGCCCACGAACATCACAATCCACAGAAAAAAGCGCTGCACAGAGATAACCTTCACAATCAACAACAACAACCTCATGGACAGATGGGCCCCACAATTAACACAAAATTAACAGAGACAGACCCACAAATTGAAGGCCTTCACAATGAGCAGAAATTGTACCACAAACCAATGGCCTTCACAATCAATAGAAACTGGCCCACAAACACATAGCCGCAACAATCAGTACAGACATGCCCACACACAATAAACAGAAACAGACCCACAAAGTGGCAACCTTCATATGAACACAGAGCGAATCACGGACAGATGGCCTCTACAAACAGCAGAGAGAGACCCACGAACAGATGACCTTTACAACCAACAGAACAGACCCACAGATAGCCCCCACAATAAGCAGAGACAAGTCTACAAACAGATGGCCTTCTCAATCAACAAGGACAGATCCACAAAGAAACTGACTTCAAGGTCAATGGACAGCTACACAGACAGCCTTCACAATTAACAGAGACAGCTTCACAAACATAATGCCTCCATACTTAGCAGATACAGATTCACAAACATATAGCCTTCACAGTTAAAAAGACAGTTCCACAAACATGTAGCCTCCATAATTAACAGAGACAGTTCCACAAACAAACAGCCTTCATTATTAACAGGGACAGCTTCACAAACAAATAGCCTCCGTTATTAACAGAGACAGCTCCATAAACAAATAGCCTCCATTATTAACAGAGACAGCTCCAGAAACAAATAGCCTCCATAATTAACAGAGACAGCTCCACAAACAAATAGCCTCCAGAATTACAGAGCCAGTTCCACAGACAGCTTTCACAATTAACAGAGACACCTCCACAAACATATACCCTCCATAGCTAACAGAGATAGCTCTACAAACATATAGCCTCTACAATTAACAGAGACAGTTCCACAAACATAGAGCCTCCATAATTAACGGAGACAGCTCCAAAAACATGTTGCCTCCAAAGGCAAACAAAGACAGACACGCCAACAAACAGAGAGGCCCTATCAGTGAATACGTAAACCACACGTATAGCTTTCACACTATATACATCTTTACAGACCTACAGCCCTTTCAATTATTGCAGTCAGCAAAACAGACAGTCCTAGAAATCAACGCAGATAGCCTGACAGACAGCCAGTCAACACAGTCACTGCAGACAGCTTCAAATCAATAAGGATTCAAAGACAAAACAGTCCTCACAAACAATACCGTTTCAAAGACAGACAGTCCTCAGAATCAATCAATACACAAAGAATCAAAAACAGAGTCGTCTGTAATCAATACAGGATGCTTTGGAAATGGAAGGTCCCCACAATCAGCATAGACTGCCACACACACACAGAGACAGTTCTCAAACCTAATACCGGCATCCTCCTCTCTGACAGAGAGCCCTCACTCTCAATACAAACATCCACACAGAAAGACAGCCCTCACAATCAACATAGACAGTCTCATAGAAGGTTTTTCCAATACTGTCACAAAAGCTTCAAAGAAAACAAAGCGATTACAGTCAACCGCATTGACAAAGCTCGCAAATCAACACAGACAGCCTCAAAGACAAAGCTTCCACAATAAAAAAAAAACAGACAGCCTCATAAACAAAGCTCCTACAATCAATTCAGACGCCTCATAAACAAAGCTCCTACAATCAATCAGACGCCCAAAACGCTCCACAATCAATGCGAAGCTCATAAACGAACTCCCACAATCAGTACAGACAGTCTCATCAACGAAGCTCCTACAATGAATGCAGACAGCCTCATAAACAAAGCTCCCGCCATCAATACAGACAGCCTCATAAATAAAGCTCCCACAATCAAAACAGACAGCCTCATAGACCAAAGCTCTAGCCATCAATGCAGACATTCTCTTTGGCAAAGCTATCACAATCAGTATATTCAAAGCTCTGACAATCAATACATGTGGTTTTACAAAGCTTTCTCAACCGATACGGCCAGCCACATAAACAGATGATCCTGTCCACCAGGGAAGATAGACATACAGAAACAGTCAGCCAAACAAAAAGATATACTGAAATGGGGTGGAGGAGGGGGAGGGCGGAAGGAAAAACGACCAGAAGTGCTGCCAAGTACAAGAAGATACAGAATCAGACACAAAAGCGCCGACAAGTCGTAGACAACTTGACAAGACAAAAATAGCCACAGGAAAGAAAAAGAAAAGAAAAGAAAAAATGTGTATTCACAGAATCGGAGACAAACAGACGTGATTAAAAAAAAAGTACAGTGACATGAGAACGGGCTCGATGGATTCTTATTCGAAGAAAAAAAAGTGGGAGGGTTGGGGGGGAGGGGGGTGATGGAAGGCGAAAGGGGGGGGGGGGATTTTCATATCGATCGAAAACAGCGGAATTAGCCGAATATTCTCTGTGTTGCCATGAGAGACTTGAGGGATCCTTTGGGGGAAGGAGAGGTGGATGATGAATCTTCCTTTCCCATGTCTTCGGTCCTCTCATTATTCTCAGGCCTCGTCATTACCGGTGACCAAAAATAGGCTCAATCATATCTCCACTCCTTCTTCTTCTTCTTCTTCATCCTCGTCATCTTCATCAACTTTTTTTCCCTTCTGTCTTTTCTTTGCGTCCTTGCCTTCCCCTTCTTTTTTTTGCACGTGGTTCTCTTTCTAGTTCACGCCCTCTCCCCCACATCCTTACAAAAATGATACACTTCTCCAGTCAGCCCTCAAACTTCTTTTTGTCGCGCGCGCATACACACACACACACACACCACACACACACACACACACAACAACACACACACACATACACATGCGCGCGCTCACGCACGCACGCACGCACGCACGTATGCACGCACATTCACATACACTCTCTCTTTCCCTCCCTCCCTCTGTTTCTGTACTCTCTCTCTCTCTCTCTCTCTCTCTCTCTCTCTCTCTCTCTCTCTCTCTCTCTCTCCCTTTCTCTGTCTTTCTATCTATCTATCATCTATCTATCTATCTATCTATCTATTTATCTATCTATCTATCTATCTATCTGTCTATCTATTTGTGCACTCGGACTTCTAAAACATACACACAGCCTCCCATACCCCCCTCCACACACACACACACACACAC
>CM065715.1:88259362-88261862 GCA_033310375.1 Conus canariensis
ATCCCTCATAGCCTACTCTCGTGGTGAGGTGACCTCACTCCCGTTTTGATGTCTACGTCTACAGCTGTGGTGAGTTCGTATCCAAAGACGTCAAGTTTTAGGGAGTTCATTGAGAATGACGTTGAGTGTACATTACGACACCTCGGGAGGAGGGTGCTTCCACTGACTCTACGCCAATGATATTGTTGTCGTCAGTAGATGGACCTTCCATTTCTGTCCTGTAGCCTGTGCCTGAATGAATTGAAAGAATGCATTCTGATGGCCAGGGAGAGGGTAAGGTCATCTTCAAGCCAATGTTAATGCTGCTGAGCTGACACACATCCCGGTAGGAATTGGCTATGACACGATATGAGCGAGGAATGGGGGCAAAGCAAGGGAGGGGAGGGGAAGGGGTGGGGTGGGTGAGGTGCCTTCCACGATGACGTAAGGGTTACCATAAAACATTTCCAATGGAATGTTGGGACATAAAAATGTTACAGCCTTGAAAACCTGGCTTAGGGATGTTTCATCAGATGTGATTTTGATGTTCCCGAAAGAGATAAATATTTTTCATCTGATCCCCAGTATTATGGGAGAAGACTTGTTTTTTTCAAAGCAAGTTTTGGCATTATTTATTTATTTATTTATTTATCTATTTATTTATTTGTCTGTTTATTTATCTACTTATTTATTATTGTTATTGACTTATTTCTCATTTATTTATCTATTTATTCATTTATTTATCTATTTACTTATTCATGTACCTACTTATTTATTTATTACTTATTTACTTATTTATCATTCATTTCTCTATCTATCTATCTATCTATCTATCTATCTATCTATTTAATTATTTCATTTTAACAACTATGTGAGGAATTAAAATTGAAGAGGAGAAATCCCTGATGTCTGTGCTATAAAGCTCACGAACTGAATTGACAGCGCAGGGACTGTGGAGGGAAAGGCTCCCCATCGATCATGCCCTTGACGGTCAAAAGTTCGTTGGTACTCACAAGGACTCAAAGAGACTTAAACCTAGCCAAGCCAGCGCCCTGCCTTTTGTCACGCACGCCCTGTAGCCGAGACTTGTTCAAAATCCGGCAGTGCCTCATCTCGATGTCAAATCTGCTGTAGATTTTGTTGGACATGCATGTTGTTCAGTCCTTTTTCACGTTATATTCTTTGATTCCTGTCAGTCAGACAAACCCATGTTGATGTACTGGTTTCATTTGGAAATTGCTATTGTGGAAGCCAGTGAAACTGGTCAGTTTGTGGATTTGGTGTCGCGTGATCCGTTCGATTCAATAGAATTGATAAATTCTTAGTTTACTACATCAAGATTGGTAATTTATGTTCATGTATGGTTAAACTCTGTTCTAAATTTTGTAAGATAGTTACTTTTATTTATTTCTTCATTTCAGAAAATTGCAATTAAATGCTAAGACTTAGACAGCTTGTCAAAGTGTTGTAAACATTGTTTAAAATGTCCCTTATCAAAGCAGATAACAGTTATATTGCAACAAATCATAACTTCCAAGAAAAGGTCATTTTTATAATAATAACAAATATATTGTTGAAAACATTAATTGCAAATGCACAGTACTCATGATTCGATGGCATCTTTATAAAATGATGGCAGAAAAGATCTTAAAACTTATCGTTCTCCCAATTTTAGTTTCACTAGCATTTTCAATTGCTGATGAAAGGCCGGCTTGAAAGTTTACCACTCACACACACACACACACACACACACACACACACACACACACACACACACACACACACACACACACACACGCACGCACGCACGCACGCACGCACACTAACAACTAAAACAGGGAGATCATATAGACGCAGCACGTTGCACATGTAAGTAGAAAATCTTTGAGATTCAAGCTGTAGTAGCCTGCTAGCTTTTGAGTGTGTGTGTGTGTGTGTGTGTGTGTGTGTGTGTGTGTGTGTGTGTGTGTGTGTGTGTGTGTTGTGTGTGTGACTGTCATTGCTGGCATTGCAACAAAACAATAATTACTGTGAAACCTAGATTGGGAACCAGAGCGATCATTATGGGATTAATGTCACTACCAGAATAAGCCGAAGATAAAAAAAAAAAAATCTGGATGTGAAGCTTACATTGAAATGGCATAATACCATTCCTGATTATAGTTTATGTAGGCACTAAGAAAAAATATATATATTAAAACAACACTGGGACATATTGTAGAACTCTAAGAGTAGTTTCCACGCCAAAGAGCTAGCTCAGAGTCAAACAATTCAGTTCCATTAATTCTCATCACAAACGGAATGAAAAGAGAAAAGGGCTTCCTTTTCCCCGAAGCCACACAGTTGCGGGGACACCCTACAGTGGAAGCCGCCTGGCACACACATCCGACCTGTAATTTGCTCAAGCTGAAGTGACGTGTAGAGGTCTAATTGAGTCATCTCTCTCTCTCTCTCTCTCTCTCTCTCTCTCTCCTCTCTCTCTCTCTCTCTCTCTCTCTCTCTCTCTCTCTCTCTCTCGCTC
>CM065715.1:88269362-88271862 GCA_033310375.1 Conus canariensis
CAGACCTTGTGAGAAACAACCTCTCCAGAACAGGCATCCAGCTAGTCCCTTCCTCTCTTCTACATGTAGTCCGACCTTTGTTTTTCATCGATCCTTTTCAGTAACAAGTCTCGCCTTCATGGTAATCGATTTTTAGAAGTGTCTGCTACGTATAAAGTAGAAGGGCACTTGAAGGAGGGAGTGTAGACCGCCAGGCAAAGTGATTTTTCTCGCCAGGGGAAGTAGTTGTGAAAAAGGACTGAATGAGTTATTTCCCATATAGGTTTTGTTAAAATAAGACAGTGAGAAATGAAATATCAAAGGGTATATTACTAAAAAAAATCAATTTTACGGCAATAAAAAATTTGCATGGAAATTTATGACTTCATATATAGCTATCAATTAGTAAACAACAATATAAATTGTTTATGGTCAATAGAAGCAAAACTATCATTCTTGCTGAACGGAAGCTGAATTCAACTTTTGATCTATATTCAACACACTGCTTTGCTCCAAACTGCAGAATGTTTGTACTGGGATCACAAGTCAATTTCCAACAAAGTTCCATTGAGGTCAGTTGGGAAGATGTGCAATCTTGATGACGCATAACCAAACAAAAGGAAGCGACCGAACACACAGTCCACTTAGTGGAGATAAGATAAGAGAGCCTGTGCGGGCATTGATGTTCCCATTCTCTGTGTGTGTTTGAGAGAGACAGAGATGATGGTGATGATGTCATGACGATAGACAGACAAACAAGAGATTAAAAAAAAAACATCTTCACGGTGATAGAATTTGTGAGTGGTTACCGCAACATGGAAGTTCTCCCTCGCTTTTTTTTCCAGTGTGTGTGTGTGAAAACACACCCAGATCCTTACATGGAAGTGACTTAACAAAGCTACAAACATATGCATGCATTGATTATCTGAGAGAGAGCGATGTCACACAAATTAACAAGGTAGGAAAAAGTCGCCTTCACCTCTATGTGTTGTGTGGTCCGCGATTCAGACACAAATAGAGAGAGGCGATTCAGACACAAATAGAGAGAGGAGAGCGCTGGAACATGCCAGAGAGAGAGAGAGAGAGAGAGAGAGAGAGAGAAAATCAAACCATTAAGCAGACAGACGAAGAGGAGAGCGGACCGTAGGAGAGAAAGATATCAAACAATGAACCAGCTCGACTGCCCCACCCCTCTCGCCACTCGCCAAGTCAGTATAGCAGACATTTAGATATTGCAGATACTTGTTCCACTGTGATGACAGAGGAGAGCAGAACAGTGGCCATGCTAGCCTGCTGAAGGGAAGAAGGAAGGCGACGTGTAATGTTCAAGCTGAAAAGACTTTGTAGGAAAATCAAACAAACAGTCCATTCCTCATAACACTGCTCATATGTTACCACGTTTCTTCCGTGTATCTTTTCCGAGTTTGGTGTTTCCCTGTGAAAGAGTCGTTTTCTGATGAAAATCATCCAATTTTTTTTTTTTTTTTTTTTTTTTTTTTTTTTTAACAGATTTCTTCAACCAAATCGAAGATGGCTTTGGGCGTCGGAATAAAACCATCCCGATCTCTTCAGTGCTGTATTGCGCGGATTCCCATGCTGTTTAGACGAAAACATTCATCATTATTTGACGGTGAGATGCATACTTCCGGATGCGGAGAGGACAGCGGTGTGGGTGTTTATACAAAGAGAGAGAGAGAGAGAGAGAGAGAGAGAGAGAGAGAGAGGAGCAATGCTTTCGTCATGTCTTCATTGAACTAATACAAAAAGAAGTAACTGAATCAGCATGAAAACAAACCTGGCGAGCTCTTTTCAACAGAGAGCAATCACGTCGTCGATTCTGAAGCAAAACTTCCATACCGAAAAGTGCTGTTTCAATAAACGGAAGAGTTTATAATACAATTACATTAGGTTTCACGGTTTACAGCACTTACCGTCCAAGTAGCTGGCAAATTTGATTTAAAGCTGGTTTTGGTTTTTTTAAGTACTTTAAAACATACGTGTCAGTTGGGAAAATAAAAATGCAACCATAATGTAATCAAATGTACACCCATGATTTTGTTTTGTGTGTGTGTGTGTGTGTGTGTGTGTGTGTGTGTGTGTGTGTGTGTGTGTGTGTGTTTGAGTGAATGTTGATGCGCATATATATAAATAAATGCGTACATGCATCTGGCAGATTGGAATATGTATGCGTATGTGTGCAAACGCACACTTAAAAATTCATACAACAAAAGTTCTTAAGCTTTCGTTGTCAATTAAAAGAGATCACGATATGCATGAACACACATATTTACATATAAAGTAAAAACAAAAGTAATCCGGATGACTGATTATAATTAAATAATCAAACTCAGATGTCTGTTAGACATAAACGTTCAGTAGGCCCTTTGAAAATATCTATAATTTCTTTAGTTATTTATCATTTTGAAATTTGCGTTGGAAATAAAACAATGTATTTATAGAAAGCATGAAAGCGTCACCACTTACCTGCCTTTTCCTGAAACTGAAATCTTACATTGAAAAA
>CM065715.1:88276862-88316862 GCA_033310375.1 Conus canariensis
ACTGACTTACCGCAGAACGCAGCTGTTTTTGCATCAGGGCACCGCCTTTGACGCAGGACACAGTAGTGGCAGTAAGCTGTCCTCAAGCACTCAAAAACCCCGAGTACTCACATTGAATTTAGCTCTTGATGTAGTCAACACATATCGGCTGTTCACAATTCCTGTCAGCAGCTACACAATTGATTCTCACAGAGATGTCACCCGCTGTAGACAGGTTCCAGGATGGCTGTCTGATCTGGATGTTCCGGCAAAATCACTATCCGGCAGGACTCTGCAACAAGGACACAAAGTAATCTGTTACAAAGGGTGACATGATAACGGTACAGGATTGAGGATTCGTGAAAGAAGAATCGCAATGTACTTGTTCATTTCAACACACACACCGATCACCATTAACTATTCTGAGTCGCTCTCTCTCTCTCTCTCTCTCTCTCTCTCTCTCTCTCTCTCTCTCTCTCTCTCTCTCTCTCTCTCTCCATCTCTCTCTCTCTCTCTCTCTCTCTCTCTCTCTCTCTCTCTCTCCTCACACACACATACGCACACGCACACATGCACATAATCAAACATGACCACACACTCGCGCACACATACACACGCATGCATGCACACACGGACAGGCGACTTCTCTTCATATCCACAACAGAAATGGGTTTCTGTCAAGATCGTAGGTGTCGGCAAACTTCTCTTCATATCCACAACATAAATGGGTTTCTGTCAAGATCGTAGGTGTCGGTAAGTTCATGGAAACTGTTGTTTGATGGACCCGATGACCTCTTCCGGAAGAGAGGGGAGTGGAGTGGAGGAGACCGGGGAAGGAGGGGGGGGGGGGGGGGCGGTCACTCATTACTTAGGCAATTGTTATTGCTGTAAGTGGTGTCCTGTGTATGCTGGATTTAGAACAGGCACAACTGAGCACCATTGAAATGACTCAACGGCGATGCAGTATTTTCTCACATGGGCTGGCTAATGACCTCCATTGACGGCTCCCAGTGATCCGGACTCCCGGTGCTGAGGCTGCGACATGACGATTTGGGGCGTGGCTGTGTGGGGGGAACCGGAATCAGCGACATGACAGCAACGTCACTGACAGCACGGATGAACAGATAGCGAAAAAAAATCTATAGTCATGGGTCACAAAACTATATACCTCATCAAATCCTTTTACATTATAAACATGATTCTCTTCGACACTAGTACAAAATACTCATGTGTTTTATTTCGCTTTCTCAAAAGCTGTCAAGGTAGGGAAAAACATCCCCAGAGGGGAAACAATTGGAAATGGTATTCATGCTATTATTTGTCATCAGTCTGTAACATTCGTCAATGATGTCACTGTTTAAAATCACAAAGGGATCACTAAAAACAAACAAACAAACAAATAAACATCAACCACAGCAACAACAATGAAAACAAAGCGACAACAAGACAATACGTACAGACACAAAAACCGCTCCTTTAAACATTGACAAAACAATCTGCCAGTCGTCTCCAATGCCATGATAAACATTTCTCAAGAGTATCTGGCTAGTCTGTAACAGCCTCGTGCCGCATGTCATTTCTGCAGGAAAGTGACTTTATCTACTTTAGAATAGCGCTCTTTCGTCATTGCCTGGGGTGCCTGCGGATTTAGATGAAATAAGAAACACAGTACAAAACAGTCGTGTGTCATCATTTTATGAGACGGTGGGCAAGAGAGGGCGGGGGTTCCCATCCTGCCATATGCAAAAAACAAACAAACGAATAAGCAGAATCGGATGCGTCTTTTATATGAAATTCACATTCTGAACTCAAACTACGCGTGCTGCATTACTTCTCGATAGCATTTATGTTTTCATGCTTAAATCATCATCGGACATTCGAATCGGTACATTGTTACAAAGATGTTAATTTGTTTTCAAAACATAAAACCGTGATGGAATCAGTGCAACGCATTTGAGGAGGTAGGTTTGTACACACGCCGCACCACTAAACAGAAGAATAAAAATGCTGAGAGAGTAATCAGAATTAGTTTATAATGTGCCGGACAAAGCGTCGGTCACGTACGCCGTTCTGCATGCGATGTATTGAAGAATGGTTTTTATACCACAGAAATGAGTCGACCAGGTCTCCACAACGTGTTAGAGACGATCAAATCAAATTGTCCGAGGACTCGCTTCTCAAGCGCCAGATGAATAGGACAACAACGCCCCATTGCCTGGTTGTGGCGAATCGCGAACGGCTGTTAAACTCAGATTTGTTGGGAATCAGATTAGTTCTTGGCCCTCTCTTAGATGTCTAAAAAATGGGAAGTCTTCCCATATTGTGTAGCCTGTTGATGGTGCTGGTGCCATTCCACCGGATGAAATTGCATCCAACTATTGTATCAGTTACGACGCCGGATTCTTTTAACATTTTGTACAGCTTTTTTACCAGTCTGTCGGACGGGATGGTTGCAGTGCAGTGATTTTCCTTTGCTTTGTTTTATCTCTTTTATTTCATGCTTGTTCGAAGTTCTTCTGATGAAATTCAGTCATCCATGCTTGAAAGTAGTTGGGAAAGTTCGCGTCGAGGTCACGAATTACGCTGTTGTATGAGTGGTAAGGATGTTCCAGGAGCATCTGGCTGCAAGTGACATTGAGGAACTGCCCTTCCTCATCACTGTCCTCGTCCTTCACGTTGACTGAGGACGGTCGATATACCACCTAATCAAAAAGAAAATGGGCAAACATAACGTGGACTCTGGCAATGTAGGAATATTGGTTCTCTGGAATATGTTATCGTCTCTCGCGATGTTTGGAATCTAACAAACGTTGACGTTTCTGAAGAAATTAACGACAACCAAAAATACTCCCGGCAATATGTGCAAAACCTCAGCCATGTCAACTTCATCTTTCTGTATATGGGACGACACTTCAAACACAAATAAATACATACATGTTGATATCAGTTTTTGAATTTGACCAAATTGTTTTTAGATTATGGTTTTTGTCTATCTTTTCTCTTCACTACATCGTGTGGAAATTAAGGGAAAAAACAATGTTGTCCTGTGTTGGTCTATGTGCGACAGTGAACAAAACTTCGCTTTGTACATCACGCTGATTGCCGTTTCCCTTCAAATTTTGGGAAAAATCACAACGATTCATTATGCATGGGTAGGATTAGCCTCTCCTGCATTACATAACACAAGCTCTGCCGTAGTGTATATTAGCATCATCAGGTCTGATCTAATACAGCGAACTAGCGTACTAGATGTGTACTCCCACCATCTTCTCAGTTGCATCTGATTACCTCCAGCGTTTACCAGCACGCCTGCAGAGCACAAAACCTGCAGCGCCGCTAAACCAGAAGACCAGGCTACACTGTGAACAGTAAAACCATCCCTGCCATTTAGACAGAGGATGCAAGCCCGTATCAAAAATTCCTGTGAAGTAAACCATAAAAAACATGATGAAAAGACTGTGTATATGTTGCTTAAATATTACATTTGCTTGATTCTGTTCTCTTTTGAATATTTTTCCTGTTCCTCGGAGAGAAAAAAACCGTGACAGAAATGTAAGCAGCTGTGAATTTTAAACGAAAACAAGCTGAATTCAGAATGTCATCAGAACATTGGCTTTACTGTTATCTCTGTTTATTTTACTTTATTAGATTATGTATGTGTTAGACCAGCGCAATTCGTCAGATTACGTAAATTTTCTAGCGATTAGCGCCTGATCAGGCTGCAAATTACTTTTTGTCATTCAAACCGAACGTGAGTTAGGGAATTTTTTTTCTGTCTTGTCTTCCATGTCCCTTTAGTGGCATTGCTCTTACATCGCTCATCCCCCCCCCCCACTCCAAATCTCCCCCAGTCTAAAGGCTCATCCGACATCCTGGCTTTGCCCACCACAGCGCCGGCACTGGCAAACCACAGGGAGCAGCCATATCGTCGTAGGGCAAGCAACGAGAGGAGACACTGCACCGCCGCCGACTGCCTTCGGTGGTGTTCATTGATCCAGCATATGCAGGACACCTTTCACTACGCCCCCAACCGACGTTTATAACTGCATGAATAAGCTCTCACTCTGGGGGGGGGGGGGGGGGGGGGGGGGGGGGTCCAACATGTCTGCCACCCTGTTAGGAACGTCACCAAGAGCATATACGTGGAACGGAATCAAAAGAGAGGTCACCATGGCAGCAGGGCACGAAGATCCAACTAAATCTAAACTTTTTTTATGCTGAGTTTCAAAACGGAGAGACTGAAGGCGGAAAATGAAGCAAAATGTGGAAAGAGAGGGGGTTAATTGCCGCCAAGGACACAGACAAACAGAGTACAGGACAAGACGCAATGCATTTCGACCTCTTGTCTAAGTGTTTAGTGTTGTCGAAATGTTGTCGAGGTCGAAATGCATTGTGTCTAGTCCTGTACTCTGACTGTGTCCTTGGCGGTAAGTAACCCCCTCTCTTTCCAATTTTTTTAATGCTGATTAGTGAGGATGAGTTTAATGAAGATCTGCATGCCAAGGGTGCATTTTGCACTTATTATCGTAATATATGCCGGCGTAAACCAGGCCCTGCAGATACAGATACATGCACATGCAGTGTTGGTCAGGAAATTTGAGTAACACTGTCAGAGACGCAGCCATTAGGAGGATGAAACATGACTGTGAGGTCCAAGTCTTCCCAGTTAAGCCCACAGTAAACTGAACTCTTGTAGGAGCCGATCAGAGCAGAACATCCCACAAATAAATGCTGCTGCTGGGAACCGAACCAATGACCTCCGAGCTGGTAGTCCGCAAGAGTAACTACTTAGACACAGAGGCTGGCTGAGTTTACAAAATTGCCCACATCGAAAGTAAGCAAGCAATAGAATTGCTGGTTTTCATGAACTCAATTACAATGCCCCTCCGCTAACAAAGGTGCCTGTAAATGTAATCGAAGTGTGAAAGCATAGTATTGTCAGTCGCACACAAATGACGATGATGAAAACAGGCAGATCGATTTGCTCACCACTAAGGAATCCAGAGTCCAAGATTTCCCAAGCGACTTCGATAAAGGTCAAGAGCATCATCAGTATCTTTAGGTCTGTCAGTGTGAACAATGGTTACTCTGTGCTTTGGGTATAAATGTAACGAAGTTTGTAGTGTTGATGTGGAACATTCAACTCATGTCAACAAGGTTGACCATTGATCTTTAGGGTGGTTAAGGCTACACACTCATCGGTTTCTTATTTCTTGCGCCCGTTAATGAAATATATGATCGGGTTTTACTTCTTCTGTCTACATTAATGAAATTATGAGAAAAGAACATTCTGAACATGAAACAAAATTCAGTTGTAGGCTGTATGGAGACTAAATGCTTAAGCTCAGAACCACCTAATGAGTTTGTCGGTATGTTTCAATGGGCTCGCCCGAACAAAAAGCAGTTCTTCATTATAGGTAAAGTGGTTGGAAGCCGTCTGATACACAGGCTCGAAATACTGGTCAACCAAAGGAAAGACTGAATCAGTGTGGGTGAGACTAGCTCCTTTTCAATGAAACTGACTCGACGTCTGAGATGGAATCACATCTACATAATCTGTGTTTCCTGCCATCATTAGTAAAATATTTATCTCTCATGTGGGGTCAGAAAGCCAGACGGATTAATCACCACTCTGTTTAATTATAGAAAGGAAGGCGAGAGGACCTGATCAATATGATATGTAAGATGCATAATCTTTCATGTAAACACTATTAGCATAGTGGGTGGCTTCTTCGCATGATGGCCAGGAATTTGGAGATAAAATATACCCACTGAACAGTTTTCACAGAGAGAGAGAGAGAGAGAGAGAGAGAGAGAGAGAGAGAGAGAGAGAGAGATCTCCCTCTCTTCTCTCTCTACATATATATATATATATATATATATATATATATATATATACATATACATATATATATATATATATGTGTGTGTGTGTGTGTGTATGTGTGTGTGTGTATCTGCGTGTGTCTGCGTGCGCGTGTGCGCGCGTGCGCGCGCGCGCGCGCGCGTGTGTGTGTGTGTGTGTGTGTGTGAGAGAGAGAGAGAGAGAGAGAGAGAGAGAGAGAGAGAGAGAGAGAGAAAGGGGGCGGGGGCTCTGGGCTGTATCTGGGCTGCATATCCTCTGATTGCATTCGTTCCTATCGATCAGCGTGATGTGTGCTCTCTGTTTTTAGCTCAGTTGGTGTATATTTCTATCAGCTGTGTGTGGACAGTGTCATCGTGGTCATAATGTCGAGCAAACGTTCTTATCATGATATTTGAGTAGGGTAAAGGCCTATTTTCCTTTAACTTTGTTTTCGTCATTTAAAAAAAAAAATTCACATCTATACATATATGCACAACCATGAACATAAATCAGCACAGATTATTATGCAGTACACTGTTCAAGAATTTTTGTTTTGTTTTACTGGCAGGTCATCATCTATTTTAAAGGGGGGGGGGTGTGAGGGGGAAGGGTGACCTTCAGCCCCATGATATAAGACCTAGGTACTTTCAAGCAGACCTTTGGTCTGTGGCTGGAATATTCCGACTGATGACGTAGTCTTCAATCTTACTTTCTTACTAAAGTAAAATGGGGCTTAGGCTGGTACGTTAAAGTAGGGTCATCAAAACTGTTTGACTGTTGGTTATTTCAGTTGGGTCATCGAAACTGTTCGACTGTTGGTTATTTCAGTTGGGTCATCGAAACTGTTCGACTGTTGGTTATTTCAGTTGGGTCATCGAAACTGTTTGACTGTTGGTTATTTCAGTTGGGTCATCGAAACTGTTTGACTGTTGGTTATTTCAGTTGGGTCATCGAAACTGTTCGACTGTTGGTTATTTCAGTTGGGTCATCAAAACTGTTTGCCTGTTGGTTATTTCAGTTGGGTCATCGAAACTGTTTGACTGTTGGTTATTTCAGATGGGTCATGGGTTTAATGGGTTTTTTATGACAAGATGGGGACCTTGATCCGGAGAGATTTCCATATGTGCTCATGTTTGAATCTGGAAGAGTTTTTAAATACAGTGCCTTCCTTCTAGAGCTCTCTGAGGCAGTGTGAGGGACCTGCAATTTCAAATTTTGTGTCTGTGTTTGACACTGGGTGCATTGTGGACCAGAATTTATACTGCTTATTCCAGAAGGGAACCAGAGCAGTGTGCCGTGTGTGATGACAAATTCTTGGTTTACGATTAGGGTGTGGCTGAAAATGTTCTTTAAGCCAGGTAAAATTCATGGAAAATCTGGTGAAGAATGGTGATGTGCTGGCTGATGATTTGATTAATCATTGTTATTGCTGTAGTTTATGGATTAAAATAACTATTGAATAGTGGTTGCTTTTGCAGGAGTTTTACCAGTGCTCTTGTGCTACGGGATCTACTGCGTATATTTGCTGTTATGAAAACTAGTAAACAGTTTTGCCGTTATGAAAACTAGAGACGCATTTATTAAGAGGATGCGACATGACTGTTTTGCCTCAGTCTTCCAAATAAATGCCATAGTAATCTGAATTTGGGTAGCAGCCACTCAGAGCAGAAAACCCCACAAATAAATGGCGCTGATGGGAATCAACCACACGACCTCCAAGCCAGGATTCCACAACGCTAACCACCAAGACAATGTGGCTGGCTGAGTTTACGAACTTGCCCAAATCGAAAGTACCGCAGAACTGCAATTGTTGGTTTTCATTGATTCAATTACTGTGCAGCTCCACTGACAAAGGCACCTGTAAATGCAATCGAAGAGTGAATGCATCAGTATTGTGACTCGCACAGAAATGACGACTGATGAAAACAGGCAGATCAATATGTTCACCACTAAGGAATCTGAAGCCCGAGATTTCCCAAATGATTTTGAAAAGGTCAAGAGCATCATTGGCATCTTTGGGCCTGCCAATGTGAACAAAGGTTCCTTGCATGTTTCTATAGAACTGTAATGAAGTTTACAAAAGTGACCATTTGACCTTAGGGTGGTTAAGGCCACACAATTATCGATTTCGGATTTCTTGTGTCAGTTTCTAAAATGTTATTCAGGTTTGACTTTCTTCTATCTACGTTAACGAATTTATCAAAGGTAAAAATCTTAAAACTGAAAATAAGATTCAGTTGCAGGCCATACAGAAACCCAATGCTCGAGCACAGAACCACGTAATGAGTTGACAGTATGTTGCAATGTGGTTCCCCACACAGAAAGCCGTTCTTCGTCATTGGTAAAGCGTTTGGGAGCCGTCTGATACACAGGCTCAAAACTCTGGTCAAGCAAAGGAAAGACTGAATCAGCGTGGGCGAGACTGGCTCCTTTTCAGAAAGACTGACTCGACGTCTGTGACTGAATAGAGTCAAGATAATCTGCGTTTCTTGCCATCATTTAGTGAATTGTCCGTCAATCATGTGGGGTCAGAAAGTCAGACGGATTAATCATCACTCTGTTTAATTATAGAAGGGAGGGAGATAGACCCTGATCAGTGTGATATGTATGGTGCGTAATCTTTCATACGAACAATATTAGCATAGTCGATGGCATCCTTGAGTGCTAGCCAGGAATCTAGAGATAAAACACCTACTGAACAGTTTTCAGAGAGAGAGAGAGAGAGAGAGAGAGAGAGAGAGAGAGAGAGAGAGAGAGAGAGAGAGAGAGAGAGAGAGAGAGAGAGACTCGAAACTCTAAACTCGAAATCTTTAATGAGGGTGAATATTATTATTATTATTATTATTATTATTATTATTATTATTATGAACATTTATGACGCCTAATCAATTGAATGCCCTAGGCGTTTACAATATCACAACAGACATCAAATCACACAATATATAACAATCATACATGAGAAAAAGGCATCAAAATCCAAAGCAAGGACACAAACTCACAAGCATGCATACACGCAAATACACACTCACACAGACACGAACGCACACAAAGCAGACACTCGCATCACACATTGCAAACGTCGGGTCACAGGGAAGACGAAGTTACCTAGGAAACAGATGAGTTTTGAGAAGGCGCTTGAATGTGGGCAGTGAGGGTGAGTATCTGAGAGAGCGAGGCAATTGATTCCAGGTAGTTGGAGCTTGATAGGCAAAGGAACGTTGACCAAAGGTTTTAGTGCGAACAGTGGGGATACTGTAGATACGAGTGTCACATGAGGAACGTAAAGCTCGAGATGGGGTGTAAAGATGTAACAGGTGGGTGAGATACTCAGGACAGGAAGACTCGATAGATTTGAAGCAGAGAGAGGCAATCTTGTAGGATATTCTTAGTTGAACAGGGAGCCAGTGGAGAGAGCGGAGCAATGGGGTAACATGGTTATATTTAGAAGTGCGGAAGATGAGACGGGCAGCATGATTCTGAACTCTTTGAAGTTTGTTGATGAGATGAGAGGGAGAGCCAGACAAAAGAGCGTTACAGTAATCCAGGCGGGATAGAACAAATGCGCAGACAAGAGCTTTTGTTGTGTTTTCTGAGAGAAGATGGCGAATAGAAGCAATTCGGCGGAGTTCAAGAAAGCAAGTGCGACAGACATTGCTGACATGCTGTTGGAAGGACAGGGTTTGATCAAGAGTTACACCGAGGTTGCGGGCAGAATGAGAGAGAGTGATAGGTGAATCAACAAGTTTGATGGAAGTCGGAACAGAAGGGTGGTTTTGAAGTTTTGGTGGGGTGATCAGGATCAATTCAGACTTATCTTCATTTAGTTTTAGTTTGTTTCGGGTCATCCAGTCCTTAAGGTTGGCTACACAAGACTGGGTGTTTTGGATCATGAGAGGAAGGTCAGAGAGAGGCCCAGAGACATACAGCTGATTGTCATCAGAGAAGGAATGATGCTGAAGTAGGTGTTCTTGGACGATAGAAGAGACAGGATAAGAGTAGAGAATGAAGAGTAGAGGGCCCAAGACAGATCCTTGTGGCACGCCGTACGTCAGACAAGAGGGATTAGAAGAAAGGCCGTTGATAGAAACTACTTGTTGATAGATAAGCTGGAAGCTTTTTTACACTATGCCCTCAAAATGACAATAACCAAAAGGAACAATTACGTCGATTTGACAAAATTAAACACAGCAATAAGAAAAACATTTTTTTTAATAGAAAATAGTAAGCAATCTTATTATAACGTATTGCACACACACACACACACACACACACACACACACACACACACACACACACACACACACACACACACACACACACAACTGGACATACGTAAACATCACATAGGCATACATAAACATTTCATAAGACAATCATGTCATATGGCTTATAGCCCAGCCGACCACGGAGGCCAACTGAGGCTGCTACAACTTGTTTGTGTCAAAAGGAACGTCAAACTTGGGAGAATATACAGTTAAGTGAAACATAATTTACAACTGGTCTATGAGGTATTTGAAATACGCTTTTTTAAACGATGCTAAACTATTTTTCTGCTTTAAATGTGTAGGTATTTCATTCCATAATTTACTACCAGAGTAAATAAGGGATGACTTGAAAAGATCAGTTCGTGGTCGAGGGGTATATAGGATATTTTTGCCTCGAATTTTGATTAATGGGAATTTGTCATGAAGATAAGGTGGCGCAAGATTATTAATAATTTTATACATAAAGACAGCTTTATTAAAGCAGCATTTTTGATCGAATGGTAGAATGTTAAGATCTTTATAATCACTAGCTTGTAGAGAAGATTTCAAGAGTACCAGCTTAATAGCGCGTCTGTACATGCTTTCTAGTGGTTTTAAGCAATTTTTGCTGGCTAAATCCCAGCATGTAGAGGCGTAGTTAATGTCTGGTTGTACATATGCATAGAAATATAACTTTCTAGTATGTTGATCGAGGAAATTCTTGATTCGGTTCAGCAAGAATAATTTTTTAGATAACCTTTTAGACAAATCAGAAATGTGATTAGACCATGAAAGATTATTATCAACTGTAAGACCTAATAATTTGTGTGATTTAACTTCTTCTAAGACTTTATCCTGTATACGTATTTTAAACAAATCAGCTTTCATATTTTGACGTTTTTGTCTGGTTGTAGTAATCATAAATTTAGACTTTTGAGGATGGAGGGCCATATGATTCAGATTAGTCCACTTTGCAAGTTTATTAAGATCATTCTGTAATTTGATACATACTGAGCCAGCATCTTTGTCTTTATTATGGAGAGTAGTGTCATCAGCAAAAAGCTCACAGGGAGAAGATATATGTAAAGGAAGATCATTTATATAAACTGAGAATAAGATAGGCCCCAGGACTGACCCTTGGGGAACGCCATAATTTACTGGCATAAGTGAGGAAGTAACGGAATTTTTAAAGACTACTTGTCGCCTACAGTTGAGAAATGAGGAAATGAGTTTTAGAGCTTCAGCGGATAAACCATACAATGTTAATTTTCTTAACAGTAGATTGTGATCTATAGTGTCAAATGCTTTAGCGAAGTCGACAAAAATTGTTCCTGTGAAGAAATCATTGTTTATGTTTAAATGCCATTGCTCAATTATATTAGTGAGCAAGGTGTGACAAGAATGATTTTCTCTAAATCCGCTTTGATTAGAATGTAATAAATTGTATTTCATGAAATGTTTGTGGATGTTGTATTTGATGTGTTTTTCAAGGGGTTTAGATAGAATAGATAGGATAGAGATAGGTCTATAGTTAGAAGGATCAATGGGATCACCAGATTTTAAAAAAAGGTAAAACTTTTGCATCTTTGAAGGATTGTGGATAACAACCTTTATCAATGGAAAGATTGTAAATATATGTAAGATGCTCTGATATAATCGGAGCAGCAATTTTCAAAATTTTACCATCTATATCATCTAAACCTCGAGAACTGGACTGATTTAATGAACACAATTCCTTATAAACATCATGTACACCAATAAACTCGATTTGAAGATTAGATTTTATGTTTTTTGATACACAGTACGTTTTTAGCTCAAGTAGGTCATTGTCTTTTGAACAGTCAGCTTTGATCGTCTTTTCTGCAACAGTTGTGGTAGAAAGAAACTCGTGGAGAGCGTGGCAGCAGAGAGTCCTCAGAAGAGAAGCCCCCTTCAAGCACGTGTTTCGGCCCTTATCTCCTGACACTCTAGGGGGGTTGGGCCACACCCGGTTCATGACTCCGGATGTCCCTCTGCTGCCCCCCTTTTTTTTCCCCATCTTGGGACGAGCCATGGCTGGGATTCGAACCCATGACCCTCTGGACATGCTCATTTTCCACTTAATGATTCGCGCTTTAACCACTGAGCCACAGGGACACCTGATATTTGTAGGGAAATTGAGCCTTATGAAGTTCACTTTTGTTCCTCCTTGACCAGATCCAGCTTGAACACCTCTCTGCCGCTTCTGCCATTGCTTTCAGGGCTCTGGTTTTTTCCTTCCCTGCAACCGAGAGCTGTTTCATGAGGCTGTATGCAGACGTTCCTACAAACCCCCTAGCTCCAATTTCTGCAGTGAGGACTTTGACCTGATAGCCTTCTCTCCTCAGGCTGTTTGCCAGATCAGCATACTTTTCAGTCTTGTAGATTTGAGCTGCCTCCATTCTGTTCTCATATGGCACCGTGAGCTCGATCATGATCAGCTGCTTGGTTGACTTAGAGTGGACTACTATGTCTGGTCTCATGCCACTCTTGCTGATGATCTCTGGGTGACTCTTCCATTCTGGGAGGTCTGCAGTGCACTCCCAGTCATCTGCCCCGTCCAGCAGACTCTGCCTGCATGTTTCGAGTGGCACTGTTGTTCTTGGCCATGATTTGCTGCCTCCTGCCGTGAAGAATGTTGCGGGTGCTTTTGGAGTCCTGATTTTCCCTTTTGTGGTGTTGGTACTAGCCCAGACTACTTGTACAATCTCTTTGAGCACTTGGTTGTGCCTCCATGTGTACCTTCCTTGAGCCAGGGCTACTTTACATGAGCTTAGGACATGCTCCACTGTTTGTTTTTCATGGCAGAGGGGGCATGCAGGATCGTCTGTTTTCCCCCACTTCACCAGGTTTGCATTTGAGGGCAGAAGGTCATATGCAGATCTGAGAATGAAGCTGATCCTGAGAGGGGCCATGCGCCAAATGTCATTCCAAGTGAGACTTCTTTGGAGTGCATTCTCCCACGTTGTCCATTGCCCTTGCTGGCTCTGCTGGACTGCTTTTTGGAGTCTTTTTTGGTCTTCTTCTTTTCTCATCTCCTGAATCATCATGTCTCTTTTGGCTTTTCCTTTGGCCTTTGACCACCATTCAGTTTTGGTCACCCCCAGTCCTTGTCTGTTGGTCTGTGTGTGTCCTGTTATTTCTCTGATCTTGAGACTTTCTTTTGCAGAATCCATCGCCTCTTGAACTTTCCATTTTCTGCCTGTCTTCAGCTGGGGCTTGATTGCTTCTACCACCTTGTCTCCTGAGTCCTCCAGCATGCTTTGAAGTCTGATCTTCCCTGCTTTGTATTCCTCCAGGATGGATTTCAGTGGTAGTTTCAGCTTTGCTTGGCGACAGTACAGCGCTATGTCAGTCAGACAGGGTGGGACACCAAGCCATTTCCTTGTGAACTTGTTGATTTTGGCTTCCATTGCCTCCACTATGCTGGTGCAGATGTCGTATATCATAAGAGGCCATAGGAGCTTTGGTATCAGCATGAACTGCAGACACCAGACCTTGTATTTACCAGGGAGCCCACACTGGTCAATGGTCTCCAAGCCTTCCTCCGCCATCTGCTTGGTTTCTTTTGCTCTTTGTGTGTCTTTCAGCGTATCATCATACCATCTTCCAAGGCTCTTGACTGGTTCTTCTGTGACTGTTGGAATGGCCTGGTTGGCAACACTGAAGACCACAGATCCGGCCACTTTTCCTTTCCTCAGTGAGAGACTCCGTGATTTCTTTGGCTTGAACTTCATTCTGGATGAGGTAACTATGTCGTCCAGCCTCTCCAGCACATGACGTGTCTCGTCTTCTCTGGATGAAATCACTGTAGTGTCATCCATGAAGGCCTTGAGAGGAGGCATCTTGTATCCATCGCCAAGGTCTGTTTGTCTCGCGTTGTTTGTTGCTGCTTTCAAGATGAGTTCCACTGCCAGCACGAACAGTATTGGGGAAATTGCACAGCCCATTGCAATACCCACTTCCAAGTTGATCCAGTCTGTTGTGTACTCCTTGGTAGAGAACCGCATTGAGAAGCCATTGAAGTACTTCTTGAGCATGTCGCGGATGTTCTTTGGCACATGGTACATCTCAAGAGCCAACTGTATCATCTCATGGGGCACAGATCCATATGCGTTTGCCAGATCAAGCCACACTACGTCCAGGTCTCTCTTTTCTGTTTTTGCTTTTTGGATTGCGTCCCAGATCATTGTGGCGTGTTCTACACAGCCAGCCACGCCTGGGATGCCACCTTTCTGGACTGACACATCCAAGTACTTGTTTTCCGTCAGGTACTTGGTCAGCCTTGCTGCCATGACAGAGAAGAAGATTTTCCCTTCGACGTTCAGTAGTGATATTGGCCTGAACTGGCTGATGTCACTTGAGTTTTGCTCTTTGGGGATGTACACACCGTCTGCCATCATCCACTGGCCGCTGATCTTCTGGTTTCTCCAAGCTGATCGCAGCAGCCTGTGGAGCCACTCCAGCACCTTGGGACATTTCTTGTAAAGCTGGTAAGGTATTCCGTTTGGCCCTGGTGATGATTTGGCTCTGGCTTTGTCGACCACCTTCTTGATTTCCGCCAACGTTGGAGGCTTGCCATTGAACTGTTCCTCAGGGTTGGTTGGCCACACCAGACCTTGAATGTCGAGTGGTGCTTTGCTCTGTGGGTCAGAGTATGTTTTCCTCAGATGCTGCTCAAGAACTCCTTTGTCCACACTTAGGGTCCCAGATTTTGGCTGCTCAAACAGTGTTCTGGCAAACTGGAAGGGGTCTCTGAAGAAGCGCTCTTGTGTCTTCTTCTTTTTGCTCTTCCTCTTCCTCGCAGATTCCGCTTTGCTGAGGGCGCTGTGTTTTTCTTTCAGGTCTTTCCACAGTTTTTCCAAGCCTTGTTTTTCAGCTGGCAGTGCGGTCTTCATTTGCATCTTGAGGTTTTTCTTTTGGACCCTGATCTTGTCCATCTTTTCTTGGCGTCTGGATTTCTTTGGAGGTGTTTTCTCTTTGGGTAGTTTTGCTCCATAGGCGTCTCTATATGTGGCATACACAATGTCCCCATATGTGGCTAGTTTGTGTTCCAGGGTGCTTTTCCCTATCAGTGCATCGAGTCTTTGGACGATTTTTGCATCCAGTTTCTCCCAATCTTCAGTTTCGTTTGCTCGTGGCAGGTTGAGTTTCAGGCGCCTAGCATCGAGGGCCTGTAGAGATAAAATTTATGTCGGAGCCGCCTCACCACATCTTATTTTGCCCGAAACCCCCTTTTTTCACAAACAAATCTCGCCCATCTCATGCTACTTTTTGTCAAAATTAACACCTTTCTTACAATCAAAATTAAAATGCAAATCCTCCAAAAATTGGCGTAATCGCTATTTTAAAATGGGGTCTTCGTGCAAAAACAAAGAGGCCCGCATATTAACAGTCTCTCTGATTAACGCCCGCGGGATTGAGCCCTTACTATTTTTTTACGCTCTTCTACTTCCAGCACTACCAACAAATCAGAACAAACAACCGGCCTTCCATCTTGGTTAGTTATTTTTACACACACTGAATTTATAGACCCTGCAACTAATTCTTTAAACCGACTGTTTTCACCAAATGTGCTTAACTGATAATCACAAAACCCCGCCTTAATTGATGGTAGTACTCTTAGAACTGTAGATGGATGGCCATCAAATAAATTAGTATCTGTTTTTAACTCTTGTAAATGGACATACAACATTGGGTTCACGAGAAAATCAGATGGTTCATTACTTTCAAATTGGTAGATGTCTTCTCTTGTACTAAATTTATAAGATCTGCTAGTACTGTGGAAGCCCAAGATTCTAGCAAGACCTTTAGGAAAAGTGTATTCTCTTCTTTCTTCTGGTGGAAAATGCACAGTAATTCTGAGGTTTGCTTCGTTAATTTTCAGCAATATGCCTAATTCGATAAATACTTCTTTTAAAGAACAAAAGTTGTAATAACCTTCTGGTATTTTTTCATGAGTTATTTGATTGCCCCCTTCGTTACTAATATTAATCCAGTTATTCTGAGCTTCTTCAGATATATTAAACCACTTAACTTTAAAACCAATTTCTCTAAGAGCAACCCTACTATCACCGCGCCTATTGTCAATTGGATACTTTAAGAACACACGCGTGTTTTGTTTAGTTATATAAATGTGCATCCTTTTTAAATCCTTTTTAAAAAATCTATTTAAAAATGGAGTCTTTTAAATATAACGAAAGTGCCACTTACGACGTAGGGGGGGTTTATGAGCCCAAATCTTTGGACTTTAGTAGCCTAACCATCGCAGTGGATGAATCATATGGCTTTCTAGTCAGGCTTGTAAACCCACTAACTAGATATCTAAATCCCCCAATAAAGAGTGATAGTGTGCCATCAGCATGGTCATCCAACCCTATGGCCTTTTACCAGAATCAGTTAAATTTTGCCATTTACTGCTCAACTACTGGCTGTGGTGTTTCATATGCAAACCATTTATACCACCCCAATCTCTTAGTAAGGTCAGTATATAACTTTCATGTTTATTATCAGTATAGGCGCATACTAACTGAACTACAAGTACCCCTCCCCAACGACAACGCGTTTAATCCATTCAACAGCCCAATGGACAAGAATGCATATGAAAGAATCTGCAACGAATTTAACATTAACCCTTCAAATAACTTTAGACAAAAGTTAGACCGCAATCACGGGTTGGGCACATTGTATTTGTGGGGCCAGCGTAGAGAGTATAATTTTGACTACTGGCCCGGCCACACCTCTTTTAAGCCAAACTCCCAAGTTAGATTGGGATCAATAGAACAAAAACACCCCAATGCTTGGGCAACATTTATCTTAGATGAAAGTAAAGGCCTAACAATGCCAGGAGTGCAAAGACTTAATGACTCCATACGTACGTACGTTTGGTGTCTATTAGGGGCGCAAGCACAGACCAAGTCTAGCATAGTGGATCAATCTACAGGCTTTGACGCCAGAAAACAATTTCTAGCCAATTTAGAAGATGCTATTAACTCTGCCGTTGATTTGCCTTCTAGCATACAAAGGTACCAAAACGTTCTTTCACATGCTAGGTCAAAGGTTGACTTTGTTGTGGGTCATGGATTATACATGCTGCCTTCTGACCTTAGACTACAGATTGGCATGATACAGAATTATAATAATGAAATCCTCATAGCCGGAGACGATCAAAACTTAGGACACAATCAAGGCTTAAACACAAGGCCAGCGCCAGCCATTTTAAAAAAAGTATCTAGCCCAGAACCTGCAGAAAGCGACCCCCCGCCAGTTATAAGCAGCCCAGAAAGCGACCCCCCACCCGTTGATGTACCTCACCCCGACAGACACACTAGTGAAAAGACAGCCCTTGTTGTGTTTTTAACTTTTACTGGATTAGCCATACTTTATTTCACTAAAAATTAAACCAGCAGCCAGCACTCCTAACGTCCACAGATGGTCAGCCATATAACCAGCCACTTTGCCTATGGTAGACAAAACCCAACTAACAACGCTGCCTATTATGCCAGGCAGAGCATCAAGCGCTTTGACAGCTAACTTCTTTAATAAGTTTGCTAGATGGCGCAATTGTTTTCTAATCCAGCTTTTACCGGGCTGAGGCGTTGGAGGCGCTACTGGCCCTGTTGGCGCACTGCCAGTTAATGCATAAACCAGTGTAGAGATAGCAAACCCAACAGCTGTTAATATACTAACTATTGTAATCCCCCGCTCTCTGAACAGAGCCCTTATTCTTTCTGCTAGCGTAGTATTTTCATGAAGTATTCTGTTTATAGCTTCTCTGATTCTGCCTGTTTGGTATGCTATTTTTTCTCCGTTAGTAGACAACGCCGCTACCCTGTTTTTTCTGTCTATCCTTAAATCCTGTATTTTCGCCTGTATTCTAGCTTTTACTTCTAACCCCAAATTGTTATCATCTGCATCAGCCAGTTTAATTTTTTCTTCTCTTATCTCTCTATCTAGCTCACCAAGTTTTGACAAGTTGTTTTTTAGCTCGCCATTTATTCTACGTAGAGTATCATCAAGACCCCTGAGTTCACGCATAGCAGCTTTAAGATTCCTGTGTACACTCTCAGGCAATGGAGGATCATCAATTGTTTGTAAAGCTGCTTCTTCTTCAGGACTCAGCTCACGTTCTCTTTGACTAGGTAATTGAGAATCGTCAATTTTTTTTATCTGTGTTTCTTCATTAAAACTCGCCTCAAGTTCTGCCATTGCTTCATCCGTTCTTTGACTTAATTCTTGAAGAGGTATGTTTTGCATTTCAGATTGTGTTGGCAACCTTTGCTCCAAGTTCTGTAAAGCCCTAACGGCCTCAGACCTTAGATCGCCAATAAAGTTTAACTGCCTTTGGTCAAAAACAGGGAGCTCTCTAAGAATTGTGCTCCTGCTTAAAAGCTGGGTTGGGTCTGGTTTTGCAGTAAGCCGCACAAGGTTTCCTTTACTAGTTCTTACATACAAATGATTATTTTTATCTGTTGAAAAATTGGAGACCTTAAGTGCTTCTGGCCGCTCTCGCCCCATATGGCTATATAATGATTCAATTCTATCTAACATTCGTATTTGACTTAATCCTACTCCTTGGCCTGCTGCTGCTGCTTCAAGTTCTTCTTGCAATGAAGGACCCGGCTCTTCAATAGAATCAATCATGCCAAAATCGTCTTCTTCTTCTTCAATAGATTCAATCGCGTCAAAATCTTCATCAGCCATATTTATATATTTATTATTTTTTGTTTTATAAAAAATGAGCCCATACGGCTGCGACCTTGATCCATTCAGAAAAGCGAAGGAACCCCACGGCATAAAAGGCATAAGACAGACTGTGCGCGTTGTAAATAATCCATCAACAATTGAGCCCAATGAAATATTAACAGTAAGATTTAGTGACCTCGGGCCTGACGATGTTATAATGCCAGGCACTGCCAGGCTGTCATTCAAAATAGACATTGAGTCGGCGGATCCTAATGCTACTGTCGTTGCTAACCTGGGCAGGGCCATCATTAAAAATATGGTAATTAAACTGGAGGGTAGAGAAGTCTTCTCACTGAGTAGCGCAGACATTTTTAATCTCTATTCGGACCTATGGCTGCCTAGAACAGAAAGGAAAGACAAAATCTTTCAGGGGATCCAGAGCCCAAACGGTCTTAAGCACAGGCTTAATGCTGCAGATGCAAAGGAAGACGAGGGAGACCAGGCAATAGTGCGAGCATTTAAGAACAGATTTTGCATCCCTCTAGATTTTGAACTGTTAAAAACCCATCAGCCATATTACCAAGGCGCACTAAGAGACAAACTTACTTACGAACTGACATTCAATGACAGCGGCTCTGTTATTTTATCAGATGACCCAACAGCCAAATACACTGTCAGTAACATCTCTCTTAATTTTGACGTTGTTACTAACCCCGAACTGGCTAGAACAATCTTAAACCAGTATAAAAGTAGGACGGTTGTTTACTTTGAAAGAGTTTTACACCACAGTCTAGCGATTAAAAATAAGCAAGACACCGTCTGGGAAATAGCTATAAGCAATTCTTTAAGGTCCCTAAAGGGGGTTCTCTTGCTATTTACTAAACCCTCAGCTCCTTTTCAGAGAGAATCTGAGGTGTTTTACAATCCAAAAATGGAACAGTTGTCTTGCACAGTAGATGGCAAGCCTTTTCAGTTGTATTCGGCTGGACTTTTACCTGACCAACACTTTGATGAAATAAGAAAGTTATTCGCCGGAGGCAGACAGACAAGTCCCATAGCCGATCATGTGTGTAAAAAACTTCACCTTCACGATGTAAGACTCGAAGATTATCTAACAGACAAATATGGACTATGGCTGGATTTTAGATCCACGTATGACAACAGACTGCACGGGAGTGGAAGAAGGGTAGGGTCAGATGGCATACTTATACAGATTAATAAGGAAGAGGAGGAGAATGGTCAGATACAAATGCACGTTTTTGTGTGTTTATGACGCCCAGCTGAACATTGAAGAAAATAGACTGAAAGAAATAGCCCATTAAAACAGATGGATAGTTTGAACTTTTTGCCTAAAGACCCGCACTGCTCGCTTATTTGTGGGATTACTGGGTGTGGGAAAACTGTCTTCGTGCTTGATTTGTTACAAACAGTCTACAGATTTCATTACGAGTACATTGTTATATTCTGCACAACCATTAAGCACAACAAGTCTTACAAAGAAAGGCAGTTTGTTTGGACAGACGAGAATATATTTTTAGTTGATCCTACTGACAAGCTAAGCGACTGTTTAGAACATTACTATAGGCTATTTGAGGGAACTGAAACGCTGTTTATTATTGATGACTGTTCAGCTGAACAAGACATTGTTAAAAAAAAGAAGGACTCTGTCTAAGCTAGCCTTTAGCGGAAGACACGCATTAGTTTCTGTTTGGCTCTTAACTCAGAAATACAATGCTGTCTTAAAAGACTTTAGATCGCAGTTAAAATCAGTCATCTTATTCTATACTAAGGACAGGGACAGTTTTGAAGAGTGTTTAAGTGAAAACTATATAATCAGGGACAAGGATGAACTAAAAAAAATAAAAGAGCAGCTAGAAAAATCTAAGCACGCTAAACTATGCTTACGGACTGACCCGCCAGTTCAATACGTTTGCTTACTATAGATTGCTCATTATAGATTGTTTATTATAGATTGTTTATTATAGATTGTTTATTATAGATTGTTTACTATAGATTGTTTAATAATAAATTGTTTATATTAAAAAATGTCTCGAGGGCCAGAATCAAAAGCAGAGTTAGCTCCTAAATGCGCTGCAGTAGAGCTAAAAGATCTAGCAGATACAACTGACTTTGATCTAATAGGAGTGGAAGTTAATGTTTATGGATTTGAGTACACCGACGATGGTGTTTACAAACGAACAGAAATTGAAGATAAAAAACGGCAGCAATATCCTACCCTGGAAGAGATAAGAAATCTAAGGGCAAACGATTTTGGCAAACACGAATACAAACTTCATAAACGAGAGAATGCCTGGGCGTTGCTTCCCGACATTAACTGGAATTTAAAGTTTGAACTACGAAGCCCCTATGTATACTTTGATAAGAAATACAATTTTAGAAAAGCTTTGAATGAAGGACGCCTTCTTGCTAGCCTAGTCCCAGGAACACAACAGAAAAAGCAGATTGAAATAACCAGGCAGGGCTCTGTATATATGCTGCGGAGAAAGAAGCCCTTAGCTGAAGTGGGGGGTGACACCGTCGGCTTAGAATTTAACCCAAAACTAGAATCACTGCCTAGAAAAATGACGATGGTTTTTCGCTTATTTATTACTCCAAGGGAGTCTGATCCTAGTTTGCCAGAGCATACGTTAATCAGACGTGTACAAATAAAGTCTGAAAACTTGGACGGACCTCTTAGGCTTGTTATTGTTATTACTAAAAACGGGGATGAAATAAACACTTCTGTATCTTCTGACAAAGTCACTGTGATGGTTGACAAAGACAAGCTAACAGTACTCGATTTTATTTTCATTAAGTATGTTGATTTTATTGCGTTTTACTCTGTTGATGAAGTGCTGCCAGAAGGGTTAATAAGAAGATATGTACAGGATTAAAAAAATAATCTTGTTTAAAATGGAAGACGGCCAGCAGTTTAGATTAAAGCACATGACTGAGCTTGAAGAAGAAATAGAAAGTGACTTAAATAAGTATAGGGTTACTAGAAAGAAATATGCTAAAGCTTTAAATGTCCTTTCTTATATAATCACCGGCTCATCAGTTGTAGCCGGCTTAAGCACCGGGTCTAGTGTCGCTCTTTTAGCTACTGGAGTTGGGACACCAATATCCATAGCTTTTGGGAGTGTTGGTTTGGGTTTAGTTGCCATGTCCACGATTGTAAGTGCTGTTTTAAAGAAGCTAACACCCAAATTACAAAAGCACACCGCCATTGTAGCTCTAGCAACAGCAAAACTTCATTCATTAAGGCTGATTATAAGCAATACATTACTGGATGGAAAAGTAACAGACGAAGAATTTAAACGAGCCATGGCTGACGGCGATAATTACAGACGCCAAAAGATCGACCTCCAAAAGAAATGGAGAAAGACTTTTACTTCACAACAGGTAGACGCTGAGACAATCAAACAGAACATTGAAAAGCAAGCAAACAATCAGTTAAACCCAAAATAGACTAAAAAAAATAGGATGTGAACTAAATAAATAAAATTATAAGTTTAACAAAAAATAAATAAATCATAAGTTTAACAAAAAATAAATACTATTTTTTTTTAACTAATCGGCACTGTGTTCGGCGGGACAACTTGCAACTCTTCGCGAACAAACGATCTTTTAGGAGCAGGCTTTTTGGAAGAAAGAGTTTCTCTTAAATAATACACGGGAGGGGCTGTTTTCATAATTCTTTCAACTTCATATACGTCTACGCTCCATATGGGGTCTGTGGCTCTAATTCTAACATCTCCCTCTGCTTCTCCAGGCGCATACAAGTATCTTACTTTTAGTCCAAACGGCAAGAGTTTTTGATTACTTTGGATGTCTTCAGTAATACTTTTTTTTTTTAATTTGATTGCGTTCACCGGCTTAAGGCCTGTTGCTTTAAATTTTTCATTGTTCATGGCGCGCAAGACTGCTGGCAATCTCCTGACCCATTCTGTGTTGCGTGTTTTGTCCATAAGGTCTCTGTGGTATTGATAGGTAAACAGACGCTCAGCTAGATTTTTATTAAAGTTTTCTACTAGGGCTTGTGAGCGATGGTTGCCTGGGATCCCTCTCTTGACTGTAACCCGGTGTCTTAAAAACAACTGGTTTACAGCTCCTTTAAACTCTTTCCCATCATCAACCTGAATCAACCTAGGATACTTTAATGGACCTCGCATGTATATTTGTTGTAAAGCCACAGCCACAGCAGTTGAGCTTTTATCCGTTAAAGGCTCAGCATCTTTATACCTCGAAGCCATGTCAACAACCGTAAGAGCATACTTAAACTTTTTTCTTCTAACTTTGTCATGTGGAAGGTACAACAAGTCCATCTGGTGGGTGTCATTAGGAACTGAGTTAACAAATCTAGGCCTTATTATTCTTTTTGGGGCAGGCAGATATATTTGCCAGATCGCTTGTTTTGAAAGCCAGTCTTTCGCTTCTGATTCAGACACCCTAGCAGCTTTACTCAGTTTATCAATAGCAGCCTTTCCTTTCCAATACCCTCCAGGAGAATAATATATTTTGTACTTCGTATCGTCCATAAGAGACTGTTTTTATTACATTTTTAACTATGTTTTTTAGATTGAATATGCAAGAAGAAAGATTGCTCCCATAGCGCCTATAATAAAGCCTATTTCTACCATTTTCTGATCCTCAGATGGTTCATAAAAGTCAGACAGTTCTGGCGGTGACGATGTTAGAAACTTCTTTCCTGTTGCTAAGTAATATTCATTCATTGCGTCATCAACGTCTGTAAATGTGTGCTCTGCATGTCCCTGCTCTCTTAACTTTTTATTAATAAAGTCTAAGTGAGCAATTCTCCTTTTCTCGTAAGCGTCTCTTGCCTTAGCTAAATCTTCCATTGCCTTGTTATGGCGTTCTCTCTCTTCATCAGACCGCAATTTACTAAACATATAATTGCTGCCAGAGAAAGCCAATGCATTAACAATGGCTCCCCCCACCATCAGAACTAATCCAGACATCTTTTTATAAATGAATGAATCTTTTTATAAATCAATATTTTTTAGAATGAATCTTTTTTATATAATCAATCTTTTCTATGCATTGATGTTTTCTGGGATAATCCCCTGTGCAACAAGAAAGTCTTTTGAGGCAATCCCCGCCGTTATTACAGCTATAACCTTAACAACATCCTCAATGTCTAACCTTCCTAGATCGGCCGGCCTCATTTTAAACATGTTTTTTGCTAACATGCTATATCCTATACTAAGGCCGCCGATTACAGCAGAGTGGTAAATAGTATTGATGATCATTGCAGTGCTCATGTTTTTATTAACTAAAAAAATAATTAAAATAATCATAATATGAAAGACTGTCTATGTGCTTTTTAATCAGATAATCTTTTGTTGCCAGAGCTAAAAATAAGGTTGTAACTAGTTTCGGCGAATCTTCTATCTTTCCCATGTTGGGCGGTTTTATTCTTAACAAACATTTTGCTAGGGTTGAATAAACTATAACAGCGACAATGGGCACTGCATAATTAACCAGCGTTAAACTCATGGTTTTATTTTTTTATTTATTTAATTTTTAGATTTAAAAATGGCGGCCAAACACGGCGAATCTGATCTAATGATTTTAATAGAAAATTGTAATGAACTATTTGACGAAACGATGAAAGTGTTAAACATTGATTTTAGTAAATCTGGGTTTGAGAATGATGTAAACAATTTAATCAAAAATCATAGTGAACTATTTGACAAAGCAATCAAAGAGTTAAACATTGACTGTAGTGATTCAGAAAAAGCTAAAGTATTGGCAGGCGTTCTTGTAAGATTAGGGTGTCTTGAAGTATTGCAACGCCTGGGTGAAGAATAAAAACGCGTTTACTTACTTTTTTTTTTTTAATTTACGTAAATATTGTGAGTTAAAAAATGAGCCACACAAGTGAGTCCGAGTTTGAAATACTACTTTCCAACAGTACGTTGTTGAGTAGTAACAAATCATTAAGCAATATGTTCATTGAATTAGACATGGACATTATTAACCCCACAAACGTTCAGGAAAGTGTAACACATGCTATTTCTAAAATCCCGGGGTCTCTTCAAATTAACCCGCCAGCAAAAGTGTTGTTGGCCATTCTGATTGAATATATAACCCCCGATGATAGTAGTATGCAAGTCTGGGTTTCGACTAGGCAGAAAGAAGTAATCAGCTATTACGACTTTACACCTGGCTGGGCTGATTACATGCTTACACAGTTTAACTATGCAAGTGAAGAAGCGAAATTGCGCGGCTCTGGTTGGTCTGAAGGAACAGTCCTCGAAATCAAATTAAGACAAACCAAATACTCTCCTATAGTCGGCAATTCTTACATCCCTCTCCCCAGAGAGCTAGTTTTTAAACGAGCAGTCTTAAATATACATAATTCTGACAATATGTGTTTCATGTGGTGTATTTTGGCGCACTTACACCCAGTTAAAAAGAATGCAGAGAGAGTTCCTAATTATTGGCAATATAAAGATAGCCTGAACTTTGATAACATAACCTTTCCAGTGAACGTAGAAAGCATCGACCAGTTTGAAGAGCAAAACAAACCAATCACTGTAAACGTATACACATGGTCTGTAGTAGACAATCTAGTTCCTCTAAGGATCTCTCCCAACGCCCCTACTTTAGGCGAATCACTTGAGAATCATGTAGACCTGATTCTGTTTGCAGACGGTTCCAAGAGCCATTATGTATTAATTAGAACAATGAGTAGACTTCTGACTTATACTACAAAGCACGAATCTAAACAAGAGCTTTGTAGAAGGTGTTTGGTCAGGATCCCCACTGTAGAGGCAGCTGCAAAACATAAGAAACACTGTAAAAGTTTTGTAGACTGTAAAACCGAACTTCTTACACCCAAACCAGGGTCTAAAGTTAGTTTTAAGAATGTACACAAACTGCAGATGAGTCCATACGTGGTCTATGCTGACTTTGAAGCGATCTTGCCACAGTACGATGGCCCTCAAGAACGGACACAACAAAAAACAACCATATTGTCCCGTCATCAGATCTGTTCTTATGCATTTGTTACTGTTAGGTCAGATGGCGGACACACAGAACCAGAGATTTACAGAGGTCCCAACGCGGCCGATCGATTTTTGGAGCAGATGAAACACCTTCGCAATCAATTCTCTAATCAGCTGAACCTTTCAGACATTAAGATGACCCCCGAAGACCAAAGGCGCTACGAATCAGCCACCCGCTGCTGGATATGCGGCTTAGAGCTAACTCCCAATAGTAAAGACGCGACGGCAGCGGAAGCAAACCCAACAGTGAGAGACCATGATCACATTACTGGCAAATTCAGAGGGCAGCACACAACAGTTGTAATCTTCAACTCAAGGTTAACCCCGAAAAATGGAAACTGCCAATCTTCTTTCATAACTTACGAGGCTACGATTCTCATTTCATCATGCAAGCAATAACTTCTGAATGTAAGAGGGTTAGCTGCATTGCACAATCATCAGAAAAGTACATGCCCTTTACTGTAGACTGTTTATCCTTCTATGACTCTGCCCAGCATCTGATGGGGAGTTTAAGCAAACTAGCAGAATCTTTACACGTCTATCCAATCACTAAAAAATATTTCGACCCATCTTTAGTTCGTAAAGGCGTCTATCCTTATGAATACATGGACTCGTGGGACAGGTTTGATGAGCAAGCGCTGCCACACAAAGACGACTTTTACAGCCGGCTTAGAGGTGGAGGCATATCTGGCGCCGACTATGAATACGCGCAGAAAGCCTGGGCAGAATTACACTGCAAAACGATGGGCGATTATCACGATCAGTATTTATTGGCCGACGTGTGTTTATTAGCTGACGTCTTTCAGAATTACAGAGCCACTTGCATGAAGCATTACGGTCTAGATTCGTCACAGTACATCTCTGCCCCGGGCCTTTCTTGGGATGCATTCTTGAAGTCTACAAACATTCAGATCGACTTAATATCTGATCTGGATACACTTCAGATGATTGAGGATGGGCTGAGAGGAGGCATTTGCATGGCCTGTCATCCTTACCGCAGAGCCAACAACAAGTATTTAGACGATTATGATCCAACTAAACCATCCAACTATCTGATGTACTTAGACGCCAACAATCTGTATGGGTGGGCCATGAGCCAGGCACTTCCATTAAGAAACTTTAAAATGATAAACGGGCCTCATGATGTTACTGCCGTGTTGAGTATACTATCACAGCTTACACCCGATAATCCAATAGGATTAATCTTAGAAGTAGACTTAGATTATCCTGCAGAGTTGTACGGCCCCCATAACGATCTCCCCTTAGCCGCAGAAAAATTAAAGATGAGTCCCGCAGAGCCGCTCACCCTCGTGCCTAACCTCTTTAACAAAACTAAATATGTCTGTCATTATCGGCTGTTACAGTTTTACTTAAGACACGGGTTAAAACTAAGAGCTGTTCACCGAATAATTACTTTCGATCAAGGGCCTTTCATGAGGCCATACATCATGAAGAACACCGACCTTAGAACTAAAGCTACTGACGCTTCAGAAAAAGACTTCTTTAAGTTGATGAACAACAGCTGTTTTGGCAAGACGATGGAGAACCCACACAAGCGTAAAGATGTAAGATTAGTTACAAAAGAAAAACAGGCGATTAAGCTGGTCTCTAAACCTAACTACCAAGACTTTAGAAGATTTAGCGACAGCCTGGTTGGAGTTATGATGAAGAAACAGAATGTGAAGTTGGACAAGCCAGTGTTTATCGGGTTTGCCGTGCTAGAGTTGTCAAAGTTATTAATGCTAGAATTTCTATACGACTACTTTAAGCCGCTGTATCCAGAATCAAATGTCCTTTACACAGACACCGATAGTTTTATTATGGACATCCCAACTGAAGACTTCTACAAAGACATGGAAATAGAGGTAGCTAAAGGAGCTGATGGGTGGTACGACACATGCGACTACCCAAAAGATTCGCCTTTACATTCAACCGTTAACAAGAAAGTGATTGGAAAGATGAAGGATGAACTTAATGGGACGATTATACTAGAATATGTTGGCTTACGGGCAAAGATGTATAGTATTGCTACCCAGACTTCTGTGATAAAGAAAGCTAAGGGCATAGGTAAAGAAGTTGTAAAAAAATATATAAGTCACGACAACTACAAGCAGGCTCTCTTTGAGCGCAAAGTATTTTATCACACAAACGTTAATCTGCGCTCTACTCTTCATCAAGTAAACACAACTGTTGTTAATAAGAAGTCACTAAACCCCAACAATAGCAAGCGAACTTCTGTTAATCCCGAGCTTTCATACGCTATAGGCCCCCCGGAGAGCCAACTTGGCTGACTTAAATTAAGATCTTAACTAGTACTTAAATTAAGATCTTAACTAGTACTTAACTAGTACTTAACTTAAGATCTTAACTAGTACTTAACTTAAGATCTTAACTAGTACTTAACATGACTTGCACTTTACTTGTACTTAACTTGCGCTTTACTTACACTTTACTTGTTATAACTGACTTAACCAGTACTTAGCTTGTACTTAACCAGTACTTAGCTTGTACTTAACAACACATTAAAAAACTAATTTATTAAAAATGGGTCTACAGCAGGAGGTTGTACTTTTTTTGCAGAAGCTGGTTCTTTTACTGTTTTTGTGGGGGGTTGTGACTTTGTTGCTAAGTATGGCTTTAGGCGCTTGTATGCTAAAAGCCCCCCACCAACAACAATACTCCCCAGCACATAATAATACATCTTTTAGTTTGATTGTGTTGTTGTTGGCGGTGGCGGCGGTGCTGGTGCTGATGTTGTATTACTATCTAATAATTTTTGTTTTGCTGCTTGGTTTGCTTTTTGCAGTCTGTTCCATTCAGCTAGTTTACGGCCGGCCTCAACACGGCCAGCACTTTTAGCTTTAGTAACACTACTCACTTGTGGATTCACTTGTGGGGCACTCGCCTGTAAATTCACTTGTGGGGCACTCGCCTGTAAATTCACTTGTGGGACATTCTGCTCCTGTGGAGTCTTCTTCTCCTGCTCGCTCATTTTTTTTAGTCTGATTAAAATTAATATGATTAAAATTAATATGATTGAAAGTAATTAATCCCATGATGAATGGACATAACAACGTCCCAAATCTATAATACATGTCACATGCAAGAGATTCTAGAGACTTGGTTAAAACCGGATCTTGTGTTAAGTCATATTTTAAATCTTCTTCTGAATCAATCGGCGCTATCTTGCCTACTAACTTAGCATATAAACTAATTATTGTCTGCCCCACTGATCTAACCATTTTTGATCCTAGCTGTGCTTCGTACCTAGCGTAATACTTCTCAACGTCTGATGTAGACAATTGCTGAATCTGTTCAATACTTAGTTTAACGCCTAAATACTGCCTGGTTTTCCCACATGCAGCCAGCGAGTATAATCTTTCTTTATGACAGAGGTCTGCTGCCTCCTCACACTTTAATAGCTCGTCGCAATCCATTTTTTTAAAAGCAATAAAAAAATAATTGTAAATTCAGCTGTTATTTATTATTCATAGTCTTTTACTAATCTTAAAAACTGTTTAGGTTTAAAGGTAACAGTTACTCCTTCAGGGTCAGTAGAAGCGGTCAAATCAAGATCTTCAGGAGCTATTTGATCAATTAAAATGGTAAACAACTTTACAACTGGATTGGGCCAAGAATACGGTAGTTTACTGATGGCGTTCCTTACGCTTTCTCGCATATCTACGCGCTCAAAAAGCTCCGTAATTACTTCTTCAAACTCTTCTCTATCATCCCCCCACCCCCTCTCCAACTCCCAAATTCTGAATATATCAATAAGCTCTGCAACTATTCTGGGCTTCATTTTTAACTCAGATTAAAAACACCAATTTAAAAATTAATTAAGTAAGCCGTTCCTATTGTTTTGCGCAAGAATCAGAAGAGTGTACTGTAAACCATTAGATTTTTATGCTATGGAGTGACTGTTAATATGCGGGCCTCTTTGTTTTTGCACGAAGACCCCATTTTAAAATAGCGATTACGCCAATTTTTGGAGGTTTTGCATTTTAATTTTGATTGTAAGAAAGGTGTTAATTTTGACAAAAAGTAGCATGAGATGGGCGAGATTTGTTTGTGAAAAAAGGGGGTTTCGGGCAAAATAAGATGTGGTGAGGCGGCTCCGACATAAATTTTATCTCTCCTGTGCAAATTCCTCATCCGAACCAACAGCGTGGATGTCCTTGGCACTGTGGTTTAAATCCTGGCCTTGGTCCTCCGACGTCTTATCTGCTGATGCAGTGCGCTGCTGCTCATTCAGATGAGTCTTCACACATCCCATCTTTGTTCTGTGGATCTTCATGCCACGGGTGGTAGCGAAACGCTTTCCACAGACACATGGATATTCCATTTGGTCCATGTTCATAGTCCGTTTGGGATTTGCAGTCATGATTGGTTGAGCACCGATGGATTCATCATTCTCTCCCCCTTTCGGTGAATCCTGGGAGCATCTTTCCTTTTATTCTTAGTAGCCACATGTTTAAGGCAAAGTGGGGAGCCAGCCCACAGAGCCCTTGGTTCTGGTCTTTCCCAGTGTCCTCCGGTCTTTCCCGGACGTCCTCCGGCCTATTCCCGGAAGTCAATGGTTTACCCATGCATCAGTAGAAAGAAACTCGTGGAGAGCGTGGCAGCAGAGAGTCCTCAGAAGAGAAGCCCCCTTCAAGCAAGTGTTTCGGCCCTTATCTCCTGACACTCTAGGGGGGTTGGGCCACACCCGGTTCATGACTCCGGATGTCCCTCTGCTGCCCCCCTTTTTTTCCCATCTTGGGACGAGCCATGGCTGGGATTCGAACCCATGACCCTCTGGACATGCTCATTTTCCACTTAATGACTCGCGCTTTAACCACTGAGCCACAGGGACACCTGATATTTGTAGGGAAATTAAGCCTTATGAAGTTCACTTTTGTTCCTCCTTGACCAGATCCAGCTTGAACACCTCTCTGCCGCTTCTGCCATTGCTTTCAGGGCTCTGGTTTTTTCCTTCCCTGCAACTGAGAGCTGTTTCATGAGGCTGTATGCAGACGTTCCTACAAACCCCCTAGCTCCAATTTCTGCAGTGAGGACTTTGACCTGATAGCCTTCTCTCCTCAGGCTGTTTGCCAGATCAGCATACTTTTCAGTCTTGTAGATTTGAGCTGCCTCCATTCTGTTCTCATTCTGTTGTGAAGTGATCATTTAAGAGTTCAGCAGACAATGTTCTCTCAGAAGGAGCACTAGATGACAAGGTTTTACCGGAGAGCTCATTAATAGCTTTCCAGATCGATTTTGAATCTTCTTTACGGGAAATAAGGTCACTGAAATATTTCTTTTTGGCGGCTCTTTTCATATTGGTTACCTTATTTCTTTGCTTTTTAAAATTATCATCTTTACCATTTGTTTGCAATAGAATATCTCGGAAATTAATGGCCTTATCGATTTTTTCATTATACCACGGTGGCTTACCCCTTGGTTTGACACGTTTAGTTACCGATGGCACATGTTTGTTAAAGACAGAGATAAATATGTCATACCATGCAGCCAGTGCTCCATCAGGATCATTGTACTGATACACCTCAGAAAAATTTGCGTTACACAAATCGGACAAGAAATTGTTAGTATCGAATTTTCTATAGCTTCGAAAAGATATACATTTGTGAACATTTCTTGGAATTTGAACCCCCTTTTTGGACCATGTTAGACAAATTGGAAAGTGATCACTGAGAGCGTATACAGGCACAGATGTTTCTATAATATTAAATGGGTTTGTTGCGTATATATGGTCAATTAGTGTTTCGGAGGATAGATTATTTCTTGTCGGTGTGTTAATTAGCTGTGTCAAATTCTGTAATTCATAAACCCGTTTCCATTTATCATGTGGTTTAAGTAGATCAATGTTAAAATCTCCTAAAACTATAATCTCAGACGAACGCATTGAGATATCTTCCATCATATGTTCGAAACGATCGAACCATTCAATACGTTCGTTAGGATTTCTATATAAGCAGCCTAACAAAATCGGTTTAGTACCCTTCACATAGATTTCTATCCATATGCATTCTATGTTATATTTATCCAAACTGTTGATCTGTTTATAATTAATCGAGTTGTGAATATAGGCCACTAAACCTGTTTCAAGCTTTGTCTTTGGATCTCTTCTTATAGTATTATAATCTTGGATTGAAACTAAATTATCAGGCACTATATTGGAAAGTCGAGATTCTGAAAAACAAAAACAATGGAAACAGTTATCGGAATTGGACAAAATGTTGGGAACATCAGAAATTTTGTTAAAAAGATGACACACGTTTAAATAGCCTATTTCCAAGCCGAATTTAGACAACCATTCACTCATTATACATGAAATTGATTTACAAATACACTCTACGGATTACACAACACTACAGATAAACGAGTAGAATAATAGTCAAATAGCAGGAACACCTGTTGTAGATGAATTTTAGCAACGACAACAACAACAAAACAAAAGAACAATAAAAAAAAAAAAAAAGGCAGAAAAAAAAATCAGCTGCCTTAAAGAAGTCAGTAAGGATAATTTTATAGCTACAACAATATGCGACAAAACTCCGCAAGAAATAGCAATATCAGCAATCCGGGGACGAAACACAAACGCCGTGAACCAAAAACAGAATAGAGTTCACTTGTCATTCCGATTACCAGGGTCCGGTATCAATATCCTCGCGCACGTGGCTGCGCGCGTCACCGCGAGCGCCAACACTTACGTGCACATCCGCGCATACACATACGCACTCACATACCCTCACACATGCTCTCTCCCTCTCTCTCTCTCTCTCTTACTCTCTTTCTCTCGTAACATACATGGAAATCCTTAACTATTACCATATCGATGAACATGTTTTTACACCAGTGACATTTGAATTATTTTTGTTAATACCAAATCAGGCAAAGGAAACAAGGAACTATCTGATTCGTTGATAAATTTCACGTGGTTACTCTTTACATTTAATATTTGACAGTACACCATTCTTACAGCAGAGAGAGAGCGAGAGAGAGAGAGAGAGAGAGAGAGAGAGAGAGAGGAGACAGACAGACAGACAGACAGACAGACAGACAGACAGAGACAGAGACAGAGAGCTCCCTTCCACTGTGTGTGTGTGTGTGTGTGTGTGTGTGTGTGTGTGTGTGTGTGTGTGTGTGTGTGTGTGAGGTTCTGGGCTGTATCTGGGCTACATAATTATGCTCACCTCACATTCGTTCCTATCAATCAGCATGTTGTATGCTCTCTGTTTTTAGCCCAGTTAGTGTCTCATCTGTGTGTGGACGCTATCAATCAGCATGTTGTGTGCTCTCTGTTTTTAGCCCAGTTGGTGTCTCAGCTGTGCGTGGACGCTATCAATCAGCATGTTGTGTGCTCTCTATTTTTAGCCCAGTTGGTGTCTCGGCTGTGTGTAGACGCTATCAATCAGCATGTTGTGTGCTCTCTGGTTTAGCCCAGTTGGTGTCTCAGCTGTGTGTAGACGCCGTGTCACCATGGTCATAATGTCGAACAAACGTTCTTATGAAATTTGAAATAGGGGTAGAGGTCCATATGCCTCCAATTGCATTTTCGTCACTTTTGTCTTGCAGACATGTTCACTTTAACTGGTCAGGAATTTTATTTACTAGCAGGAAGTGTCCATTTAAAAAAAAGGGGGGGGGGTAGAGGTGGGGAAAGGGGGATGATATATATATCCCCCTGCTAAATGAGCTAAGTACTTTGGGGCAGACTTTGGGGTCTGTGGCTGGAATCTTTAGTCTGATGATGTAGTTTTCAAGTCTAACTTTCTTCAAGTGAAATAGAACTTTGGCTGGTTCGTTTCAGTTGTCATCAAAAGTATGTAGGTGATGGATGGTTATTCCAGTTGAGTCATCGAAACTGCTTGGTGGTTCGTTATTTAAAGACCAGGTGAGGACCTTGAACATAAAGACTTCAATATGTGCTTGTGTTTGAAGCCAGAAGTTTTTTAAATGCAGTGTCTTCATTCAAGAACTTTCTGACGCAGTGTGAGGAGCCTGCAATTTCAAATTGTGTTCTGTATGTGACGCTGGGTCAACTGTGGACCAGAATTTGTGCCGTTGTTCTATTGGCGGAATGGAGCAATGCGCCATGTGTAATGACAAATTCTTGTGAGGAACGGGGAAATGATGGTTAGTGATTTAATAAACCATTGCTATTGCTGTGGTTGTATAGATTTAAATTTCTATTAAATAGTGTTCGCATTTGCAGTAAGTTTACCAGTGCCTCTGTGCTATCGGAACTATTGTGTACTTTTGCTGTATTGAAAATTAGTAAAATTGCATGACTGAATGAAATGATTGTGTAATTTGGATGGCTACGACAAGTTGAAATGGTAGTTATGGTAAGCATGGAAATAATTTTGCGTGACAGACAGACAGACAAACAGACCAGGAAATACATGTGTTATGGGAACTAAGTGTACTTTTGCTGTATTGAAAATTAGTAAAATTGCATGATTGAATGAAATAATTGTGTGATTTGGGAGGCTACGACAAGTTGAAATGATAGTTATGGCAAGCATGGAAGTAATTCTGCGTGACAGACAGACAGACAAACAGACAGGAAACACACAGACAGAGAGACGGTCACTGGTGAGGTTACAATCGTCAGACAAGTCATTCATGCTCCAGTACATATTAGTCTGAAAAAAAATCCCAGATCACACTCCACTAGTAAGGTACTCTAAAACGTAATCATGTTTATCCTATTCAGTATATCCTCAAACAGCTCATTCCAGTGACGGCAGTATGATAGCTACATGTTGGAACGGGAAACACATCGAAGATCGTCTGAAATTGATATGACGATTCAGACGAAGAGATACTAATTTGATTACGGTCTCCCTGACAAGGTTCATAAGTGGATATGGTGTAAATAGTACAAATGAAGACAATACGGGAATGGTGGACAACAGAAAAAAAAGACAGAAGGAAATGACAACGAAGACCTTCCTTCCATTGTAGTGTTTTACAGCAGTTGGGATAAATTTGTCAAACAGATTTCATACAACAAAAGAAGAAGCGCACACACACAAAAAATGGAGAAAGGCAAGAGGAAAAAAGGGGCCTGATAGCGATCTGATGGTTTCAGAGTTGTGCAAAATGCACTTTCAGGCCATCCATTGTAAACAATGGGGACATGAGGGTTGGAACAAGAAGAGAGGTGGCAGAAATCAGCACAAGTCGAATTGTGGATGCTCCAAATAGCAATCCATTACGAATCTGACAATGTCCATTCCTGACCGAGGCATACCATGCGAACATAACACTAGTCGACCGATTAAGAAGGCAATCTAAGACATGGCCCTTAAGGAAGGGAACTGAAAACGAAATCTCTCAATAGTTGTTATTCAGCTGCAACCTCAAATACCCCAATCCAAAAATAGCACCCATCCTCCCGTAAGCTAGGGAAATGTCGATTGGAAATTGGCAACACGATATCACTTGATTGAAGTCGAGAGGCTCTCCCTGAAGACAGAGCAAAGCAGGAAAGGGTAAAAATGCAAGACAGGGAGAGAGTGTGGTGGTGGGACTCAGGAAGGAGAACGTGAAAGGGGATGCGCAGAAGAAAGAAGACTGGAGGAAGTAATGAATGTGGACTGTTCTGTCATCAAGCAATTACTTGGTTTTGTTGCTGTTGTTGTTGTTGTTGTTGTTGTTGTTGTTTTTCTTTCATCCTTTTCTTATTTAGAAAATGCGATGGCGTTCAAAGATACATGCTATCGGTGAAGAGGAAAGGAAGAGAAAGCCAGCTGCTGTTTTACCGGCGGAAACTGAATAGTCGTGGATAGAAACTCAACAAGACGCCTACATTCTTGGGACAGTTTACACTTAGTATTGTGGTGACCTCAGCTTTTGATTTTCTTTCCACTGCATGGCTGTAGTGACTCTGTGACTGCAAGCTCGTAAGTCTGTTGTTCAATGTGATGATCGTCTTGAATATGAGATCGATGTCCATTCACACTGAGTACTTAGCAATTCTCATTTTCAGTAGCGGGCTTAGTAGATGGTATCCAGCACAACTTGATTCGAACAGGCACCACAGAACAGAACTGAGACGATTCAGTGGCAATGTGGTAACTACAGAGCAGGTTGACTTACCCTGTTCTGACATGAATAACTTTCTTTTCACTAATGGCAATGGGACTGGAAAAGAGCGCTTGTGGGTATGGCTGTGAAAGGGGAGTAAGTACCAGAGGGGAGTAAGTACCAGAGGTGTAATGCCAGTGGGAGGGCAAGGAACTTGTCAGACCACAATGGACAAAAATCGAAGACATGGATATGTCGGATGAGATGAGACAGAGAGAGGTCCTTGACTAAAACACTGGAGAGTGATGACTCCTCTCGAGCTTCCGTGTAGTTATTCAACAAATTGAAGCGTTCTTCCGATATACACAGTATGGGACTGAAACGTTTATATCAAGTAAAAGAAGGGAATACATGCGCCAACTTCTATTACTTGAAGCTTTTAGCATACGTTAAATTGGGTAACGTGAACATTCTCAGTTGATTGGGGGGGGGGGGGGGGACTGACAAAAATGTTCCAGTCCCAAATCCCGTTTAAATCGTAAGGTCAGCTTACAGGGCATGTTCTTTCGGGTTAGAGGAGATTCGACCACGACATGCCTGGAACGCCAACATCATATCCAGGAGTTACCATACATGAGAGAAGTTTAAATCATTGCCATACCTGATATTTGCAAATTTGGAGTAAAGCCTTTTCACTTTGCTCTCTTCTGCTTAGCTGCTAACAAATATTACTACTAATCCTGTACGCACTATTTGTGCAGTAAAATGTTCATTAGATAGAATACGGGGGAAAACAATCTGTCCCGTACTGGCCTGGAGTATTTTCTTGGAAAATCAGCAGTTAATGCGGATTCTTTTGTCCTACAATACTTATCTTATTTCCTTCACGATGTTTTGTACTAGTTTCACACTCAGCAGCAGCTACAGGTGTACTTCTAAAGCAAGCCTGTACATTGTGAATTGTGATGGACAGAGACCGAGTTCACATTTCTTCACGAAAAGCGCCAAAAGCAAAGTTTGTCATTTTCAGTTTGTAATTCTAAACTATAAATACAGTTCGTTGGTTTGTCCTCCTGTTTTTTACATATGCTCAAGAGATATTCCAAAACATTCTTTGCTTTCCATTTAGTCCTTAATATTCCCCGTGGCGTTCTGGGAGTATTTTGATTAAGTTGACAACATTGTTTGCAATAGGGTATTACTGGCAAAGCGGTTATATTTCGAAGGTCAGTGATGTTGTTATATCTGACATGTAAACACTTTATGTAAAATTGTGTCACATTCTAATGTAATGCTATTCTGCAATCCATTCAGTGAATTATGTGGAAGGAACTGGTGTAAATGCCAGACAGTTTTTTTTTTTTTTGCACTTGTTGAAATGCAAATTGTCATGGCCAAGCTGGTATTTTCTATGAATGTTTACGAGGTGGAAATGCAATTGACGGTGTTCATGTACGGTGTGAAAGAGTGAACAATGTTGTTACTTCCAGACTTGTGGTATCAGTGTGGAGTGGCAGTATCAGTGTGGTTCTATATTGTCAAGGTATTACCTATATAAAAATGTGCCCATTTCAAAAATCCCAAAGAGCATTTTTATGATAAATGACGGACAGCCAGGGAAACAATACAACAGACAAGGATCGGGTAGTGTCGTATCAGTCTGCATGTGGCCGAGTATGACTGACTCAGGATGAGTTTCACGGAAGTATTGTTACCTTGAAGGAAAGGGAGGTGACATTTAAAAAAAGAAGTAGAAACATTACGGTTAACTAACATTATAAAAGCAGGATAGAATATAAACCAGTCCAGGTATCAGTGTCACAAAAAAGGGTATATTGATTCAGACAACACGGTGACTCTATACTAGAAGACAATCTAAAAACAAGTCAGATATGACTGTATTGAGGTAAAAGGATCAGACAGAATGATGCGTTACTGCAAAAGAACAAAATGCATCCATAGCACAGAAAGAGGTATGTAAGAGCACGAAAATACTGTAAGAGGTTATCTTTTTATATTTTCTGCTTTTCACAACAAAATGTGGCTTGTTTTGCTCTTTCATGATTTTCTTTTGCTTCTTAGGTGGCACCTTTGGTTGGTTTTTTGAAAACTCAACAAACATACTATAGTATTAAACACCAGTCTTTTTCTGGAATAGCATTCTTCTTAAAACCGAAAAGGCAGAGGAGTCAAGTTACCACTTTCCGTGGTCACTGAGGAGAGACAATCAGGTTTCGAAATACCGGTATCTGACCAGGAGTTATATGTTGGTGAGTTTCCTCTCCATTAGAGATTGTCTCCCCCTTGGAGTCTATAAGCTTGCTGAAGGCCAGGCTCATTTTGAGAAGCATTTATTTATTCCCTATTCGCCCACTCAAGCACATACTGTTAGTTAGGCAGAATTATATACCACTGCATATATGAATGCTTATCTCCCCCCCCCCTCCCCTCCCGCCCTTTTTCTTCAATCTAAGACATAAGAGCAAGCTTTGTTTGTAATTATATATATATATATATATATATATGTGTGTGTGTGTGTGTGTGTGTGTGTACAGAGAGAGGGGGAGGGACCTCGATTAACTTCAGAGAAAGAGATATACAGTTTTAAGATAAAAATTGTAAGACATGCATACAAAGCGATGAACACTCAACCACGGCCACCCCAACTGGGAGCTCAAAACTTGCTGCGCTAACTGATCACTGACTCGCCAATTTGTTTTACAGTTATCTGGGAAAAACTTCATCCTTCTAGAGATAAAACTAAACGCAAAGTATTTTCTCTGTTTTATCTCATCATAACCTTAAGCATCCCTTCCAAATGTATCACCCACACTTCCATGAGCCAGAACATAGGCATTTGGAAGCAGGATGACACATCGTGACCATGTCCAATGCAGTTGATGATACAGACGAAAAGGCAGTAACTTCTTTAAAGTGTTCTTTACGAGAAGGAGAAGCGGTTACACATGGAGGAGACAGAGAGAGAGACAGGATGCTGGTATTTCTGCGGAAGGAAAGATCGACAGCTGCGTGCAGCAAAACACTGACTGCAGATAACGAAAACTGAGGATCACCCAGCTATCGTTTTGTTTCAATAAGAAGATAATGATGGATTCAGTAGAACTTTCAAGCAACAACAACAACAATGAGGCAAAGGGTTATCAAGATGGAGAAAGACGAACAAAGATAAAGACTAGATTATGATCGTGCATTATCCGACCAGGAATATGGTTTCGCACAGAAATTCGAGTCATTGATGGTAGAATGCATCGAAAGGAGAAAGAGAGAGAGAGCAGGGAGTGACAGCCAGAAGAGACTTTAAATAAGAAAGAGAGAGGGAGGAAAAGAGAGAGATAAGAAGAAGAAGAAAGAAGGAGAGAGAGAGAGAGAGAGGCAGAGACAGACAGACAGACAGGCACACAGTCAGGCACAATTTTGAGCCCTGTGGCGAGCAATCCACTGGAGAGCTAACAAGTAATCCCACTAGGAAGAGAACCAAAGACGAAATCCTCTCTTCATGATATTGAATCGCGAACTCAAACACCCCAATCCAAAAAATAGCAGCTGCTCTCCCACAGACTCGAACAACTTGCTTTGCGTATCGGAAACATAAAACATCGTCACCGTCTTCGATAGAATTGACGGTTGAGGCTGTAAGGAGATGTATGTAAAATGTGGGTTGGGGATTGAAGATGACGATCCGTTTAAGGAGACGGTACTTAGCAGCCACGGGCAGTAGAAAGAAATGGAAGAGACTACAAGGGACATACAAGAGAATTCGGGCCTCCACCACGGTCGAACATTGCACTTCTCCTCCCATTTAACCCCACTCCCTCCCTTTCCTAATGCGCAAGAAATAAAAGTACGTGGATAACAATACGTCTAAAATAATCTTAGGTTTTTCATCTAAACTGGTGCGTTATTTCATTATTAAAGAACGAAAATGTCAAAACTGCCCTAATTCACAATGTTGAAAAAGGAAAACAGAGAAACATTCCTGGATCCGTTTTGAATTAAATACTCACCGTGATTTTAACAATGGATCTTTCTCTTAGCCACGCTACACAACGCTTTGTTGAATTCGGTTCAGATTATCCACGAAAAAAATCTCAAGGTTTCTTTTTGTCGTCCTTTCAAGCCCTGGTCTCTTCATGACTTCC
>CM065715.1:88321862-88361862 GCA_033310375.1 Conus canariensis
CAAACACACAAACACACACACACACACACACACACACACACACACACACACACACGCACGCACCACACACACACACACGCACACACACACACACACACACACACACACACACACACACACACACACACACACACACACACACACACACACACTAACCCTCTGTTTTCTTTTCAGTTTATTTTTCTCACTGGATCCAGATTATAGTCCAGGTTTGCTCTAAACAGCGCAATTAAAAATACCAATGCATGTGATAAGCCTGATTATTTTTTCATTAATATCCATGCATTATTTCATAATAATGTTTTTTTAATGTCAGAAATGCCCACTCTCACAACTTTGAAGAAAACATTTCTGGATCTGCATTTTGATCTGCATACACAGATAAAAACATGATGCTTTTATTCCTTCTGCCTAATTCCATCTTCCTACAAGCTTTGATTGTGATTTATTCAGTAATCTGTTGGTAATTTTGGTGAAAGTGACAGACAAACAAACGCAAGTGAACACATAGCCAGCTAAGCAGAGCTAATGCTGATGATTGAGGACCATCCCTCCATCGTGCAATTAGGTTTATTTTCTTTTCCTTGAGCAGCTTAATGTCATGATTACGTTAAAACAGTGCAAGAAAGACACAAGAAGAAATAACGAAGAAGCCAGTCGCTGTCATGCAGACCATGGCTAGAAGGCCATATATGTGAGGTGCTTCACATAAATCAAACGCCATTCGATATACATATTTTCGTTGGAACGCTGCGGCTCTCAGAAACTCACTGAGACCAATAATGTGACGCTCTGTCGGGTAGTTTCTGAATTCTATGCCATCACTTTTATCATCTTCATCCGAATTGATGAAAAGAATTATCAATTGTTTCCCCTTCATACCCGGCTCCTGTGGTGACCTCGGTTTCTGTTTCCTATTTACATTCATGCCCCTGGTGAGTTTGTGTTACATCCTTCTGTGGCTGGAAGTTCAGCGTGACCGTCGTTGGACAGAGGCGACGGCTGTCTCCTTTCATCAAAGAAGTTTGTGGGGTCAGGATGGAACAGAGGTGAAAAAGGGATGTCTCTCACGCTGCTTCTGTAATTAAGCAATTATCGTTATCTGCAGGGACTGTTAGGCAACTTGTTCGTATGTTAATCAGAACAGGCACCACAGAACTCTGCCAAAATGATTCAGCAGCAATCAGTATTTCTCGCTGGTGGTTTATCCCATGACTTGACAGTAATAGGTTTCCATTGAATGATGGAGCTGAGACTACGACAGAACGACCCTGGGTGCTTCTTTGTATAGGAGGGTTGAAGTGAACCGCGTGGATTTAATGATGTTTACAGGGCAAGGAAAAGAGATTGAAATCAGGAGCTGGGATAAAAAGAATTGAAAGAAAGCCGGGCAAAAGACAGCCTAGAGAATGGACTGGTTTCACTGTTTAAGCCCGTGTATAGCCATAGATTGAGGGATGCATTAAAATGCTGCTGAGAAGGGATGAAAAGAAAAGAGGTGCAAAAAAGAGAATGTCGAGAAGTCGAAGGAGTTAAAGGAGAGCAAACAACAACAACAACAACAACAACAACAACAACAACAACAACAACAACAGGCAGTGGATGGCATTGCTGTAACAAGAATGTAAGTTTAGAGGGAAAGTTGAGTCACTGCAAAGAACTTTTCTCTGTGGCAGAATATTACAGTCAGAGGCTGGATAGATAGCTCAGTCAGCGCAAAACGTATACACCTTAAGCACAGAGACAGAAGTTTAGGAACAATCGAAGGCCATGGACAAGGAAGTTAAAGTGGAGAAAGATGGAGAGTGGTGATAGAAAAAGAGAGACAGGTTAAGGATATGGTGAAAAAAGCGATAGTAATGAATACTTAAAACAGCAGAAAGAGTGGGTGCTCACAGTTTGATATCATGACTAAATCATTTTATTGCACCTTTCATCAATCAATCAATAAAACTGAACAACGCTGACTTGATCCTACTATGAAGAAAAACACAAATGAAGTCCTGTTTACGAATGATTGAATCCAGACCTCAAGCACTCCATTTGAGAAATTGCACAAACTTTCCCACAAAATGAAATCGATGACTTATTGTGATCATCTCTACTGACATTCAAATTTCTGGCGAAAAGGCAATGAACTCCTAACTCATTTCATGACAAGCAAAGGACAAACAAACGAACGGACAGACAGAGAAACGAACAATAGCACAAAAAAAAAAGACAAGAGAGAGAGAGAGAGAGAGAGAGAGAGAGAGAGAGAGAGAGAGAGAGAGAATGAACAAGTTGAAATAGATGGGCAGAAGAAAAAAAGACTCGATGAGGATAACATGTTACTCATATCTCTAATCTGTAGTATTTCTACAGACAAGTGTGTGGAATTTGTCGCAGGTTTCGTGCAATGAATAACGAAGGAGTTGAAGAAGGAAATGCAGAAAGGCAAGAGAAGAGAAATACAAGACTGTGGATCCGGAGTGTAGAATTCATGAAGAAAGATGAGCTATCGCAAGAAGAGAGCATCCAAAGTATTAAAAAGCGAATGGGGGAGGGGGATTTGGCGACTTGCAGCAAGATGATGCATAGAACGCACAAGGGAGAGAGACAGACAGACAAACAGAGACAGAGATAGGGACAGACAGACAGAGAGACAAGGGATGGCTGTATGAGGGGGAGGGGGGTAGAGAAGAAGGTGGGCCAAGAGAAGAACTTAGAAGATAGAAAGGAACAAATAGAAGTTCAGACGAATACGAATTTCAGAGTGCAACCCATGAAGGAGATGAAACATATTTTTTTGCCCATGTTATACGATCGTTTATCAGTCTAACAAAATAATAATGATAATTTCGGGTCTAATCCCTTCGGAAAGCACTCAGAAACAGAATTAACCCTATCTCCACATCATTCAATCTCAACGTCAAACATGTCAGTCTCAAAATAGCATCCATTATCCGAATGCCGGAAAACGGCTGTAGAGAAATGGAAATACAAACAAACATCTTGGCTGTCTCCCATGGAATAGACCAGACAGACTGGCAATAACTACAGAAAACTTCTGAACAAGGAGCGGAAGAGTTAAGGGAGAAAAAGATTGAACACGGGAAGAAAGGATGGTGATGCTTTTGAAGGGGGGAAACTTGCTGAAATGTGCAGAACAAGGAAAACAAGGGGGGATGACGAATAATATTTCTTCAACCGTCATTCCACTACAGACGATATGATGAATTCTTCAGAGCTTTTACACAGTGAAAGGGGATAAGAAGGAGATAGAAATAGGCAGGCTGAAAGGAAGGCGAGACAGTGATCGGATACAGGGGTATCAGGACAAGTGATTGACAACGGTGAGCCATTGTAAAATGGCATCCAAAACAAACAGCGAGGAGTCAGACCCAGAAGGAAGATGAGGCTGATGATACAGAAAAGAAAAAGAAAGAGAGAATCGAAACTCAGAAACTGAAGTTATTAAATAGAAGAGCCACTGGGTCATCTGCAAGAGGACACGTGCACATAAACAACAATGATGTAAAAAAAAAAAAAGTATGACTACTAGACTATTAGGGAGTAATAATTCTGACAAAGTTTTCACTGATCAGCGACAGCAAAACACAAAATGTGAATACATTGCTCTCTGGAATGAAAAGGATACTTGATGAAAGATGGAAACATGTCTGTTGTGCGCTTGTTTTCATTTTGTAGCAGAGAAAGATGAGAGGTATTGGACATTAATATTTTTGTAGCTTTCTTGGTATACTTATCTTAAAGGTAATTTTTGTTCATCTGACATTTTCTATAAAAAGGGGGTGAGTGGTATCTATTTCTGATTAATGGCAAGACGGAAAATTTTCTGGCGAAAGAACACCACAATTTTTTGTTTATAAAAGATCATTTGCACCAGGGGAAAACGCAACCAAAGCTTTTGTTTGTTTGTTGTTTTTTTTTATAAACTGTACTGTTAACTATGACTTTGTAAAGATAGTATTCTAGTTGTAGACTTTCGAGCGTGCATAACTTCATAACAATTAATGAATACCAGCCTTTTGTTCAAATCTTGACTATAACAGTCACCCAGTCCCTAGGCAATCGAAAATGCTTTCCAAGAGAAGACACATTTGCTGGCTATTTCCGTAGACTTAACAAAGCGCTTCGACAAAGCCTGGAAAGAAGAAACCGCTGACCAACAGGCTGAAGGGAACATGCTCCAATGGATTCACGACTTTCTCCAATATCAAACAAAAAGAGTGAAGGGGGTGGTTAGATTAACCACCACGTCACTTACAAGTAGAGCGTTCCTCAAGGCACAGATATTTTCCTAGCTCCCTCAATCATGTTCATCCATGACACCACAGAGAAACTCTCGATGCACGTCTCTCTCGTCGCCAGAGTTTGCTGTATGGAATGCTGCCGAACACTAACTTCTGTACCGCAAGTATCAGCATGCAAGAGGCAGTGAACAGCGCCAGAACGTGGGCCACAGACTGGGGTATACACATGAACGCCACCAAGACAGTCACTACCTGTTTGTCCTTGTCTGTTGTCCCTGTCCTCTCAAAGAGGATGTGAGGCTGCATGCAAATGGACAGGAGCTCAAAGAGGATGACATGCCAACATATCTAGGGGTCAGACGGGATACACGTCACACATAGAATCCACACCTAGAAGATGCTGACAATGAAAGCCACAAGACAGCTGCTGCTCACAACAAAAAAAACAGGCACAAGCTGGGGTGCATACAGCACGATGGTGAAGAAGGTGTATATGGCACAGTTAGACCTGTCGTGGAGAAAGGTAAAACAGCCTGGGTGACTCCGTAAAACAAACAAGTACCAAGCGCCTAGCAAAGACACAGGATACAGCAATCCACTTGACTACAAGAGGAATGAAACCTACTTCCATAAAGGCCATTGAGGAGTAAACCCACACACAACCCGTGAATGGCCACGTGAAGAGGTTTCCATACAGTGTTAAGAGCTTCAACGCATGTTGTCTCACCCCATGCCCGCGAAGCTCCAGGGCCTTATACAGGACAGACTGAAGGAGAACAGCTTCTTTCACAACTCAAAACGCCTACATCGGTGCTATAAGGACCTATTGTCTACCTTCCCTGTTGAAATAGAAAAAAATAGCAGGCTTTGAGGAGCCAGACTGCGACCTGGACAACGTAGCTATTATCTGTGAGGTGCCAGGTATTAACAAGAAAGACTGGCTCCCGACCAGAAAATACCCTGGCCTTGGAGATGATTGATGCTGAGTAAAATATCAGGAAAATGACGCAAGTGTCCACAGGTTGGTCGTCAGGAGCATTGAGAAAAAGAGGTATTCTCTAAATACAGAAATGGCAACTGCCCTCAGGAGCTTGATCAACTGGAAGAATCTCCTTCAACTTCAGAGCAGAGTCAACAGAACTGCTCTCGGCTGTGCAGACTTTCGCCAAGAACACCCGTCAACCTCCAGACAAAACTGCCTTCTTCACTGACTGCAGATCTTTCCTGGAAGAACCTAGCAACAGCAGCTACATTACATTAAAAGACCCTCAACAACCTTTCTACAGTTTTTGCTGTTGTCTTCCAGTGGTTGCAGTCTCACTGTAGGATGAATAGGAATGAGAAAGCTGATGTCCTTTCCAAAACCGGCTGCAAGCAGAAGCAGAGCAGCCACCATCAACCGCAACCAGTGCAACTCCCAGCAGAAAAGTAGACCCAGCATCACTACTGGTGTGGACCCAGTTCACTAGCTACAAACACATGAGTGGACATCTCTCTTCCGACCGAGGACCAGTCACTGCAAAATGCTGAGCTGCATTCATCGACCCCACGTCTCACACACAGATGAGTGTCCCGGTAAGTCGGGAATCCATATCCCCGAACACGTACTTCAGCACCGTCCAGCCTATAGTCTGCCATGATGCCTAACCTGGTCAGAAGGAGCAGAGCTCGGGGATCAGCTGAAGGGCAGCCGTACCGACCTTGATAACCGTGGACTTCAACAGGGCTAAAAATTTGAACATGGCCAGATCCACTGAAGAAGAAGAAGAAGAAGAAGAAGAAGAAGAAGAAGAAGAAGAAGAAGAAGAAGAAGAAGAAGAAGAAGAAGACGAAGAAGAAGACGAAGAAGAGAAGAAGAAGAAGAATCACTCTCTGTTTGAAAGCTTTTAGGATTTTTTAATCTATCACTCCCTCAGACCACCATACCTCTGCAAACTCTGGAGTCTAAACAATGCGTTATTTGAAATGGCTATCTTTGGTCCACAATTTCTTCATTCTTACTTCTTTTCGATGCCTGTTTTGGTAGCCTGGTCAGATTCATGTTTTGCACCTAAAAGTGATAATTCAAGGCTCACAGCCTGCAATCAATCTAAAGTAGATATATTCATACTTCCTCATATGCCAAAATATTTGGATATTTTTTCCCGCTAACTTCAGAACTTTTTTCTATTTTGATTGTGTGAGACCTCATATTTCTGATAAATACAGCAACAATGATTTGACGTGTGAATCAAACAGTTTAACATATATACCGTGTCACCAATACTATACAGAGAGAGAGAGAGAGAGAGAGAGAGAGAGAGAGAGAGAGAGAAAGAGAGTCCAAACAGCAATCCATTAGACCAGTCCAGACCTACTCACACCATGCCAGCATTACATTAGTCCACCGATTAAAAAGGCAATCTCAGATATGGCCCACTAGAAAGAGAACCTCCAACCAAATCTCTCCGCAATTATTATTCGACTGCAATCTCAAACACTTCAAGCCAGAAATAGCACCCATCTTCCCAAAAGCTCTGAAAAAGTCGATTGGAACTCAGCAGCACGATGTGAAAAGATTGAGGTCGAGTCACTCTGTACATACTCCCTAGAGACGGGGAGGGGGAGGGACGGGAGGGAGGGGCTGGGTGTGAAAGAGGGTAAAGATGGGAGAATGCGAGAAAGAGACGAGGGATGCTTCGGGATGGAGAAACTGCAAGGGATGTGCAGTAGACAAAGTCTGGAAGGAGATATGAATGTGGACCACTGGATCATCAAGTCATTAGTTCTTTTTAATCTTTTTTTCAAGGAATTGCAGTGACATTCAAAAACAGCATACCAACAAACAGGAAGAAAGAAAGAGTAAACACCTCAGATGTTTATTGGCACGAGTTGCAGAGTCATGGAGAGACACTCAATCAGAGTCATAATGTCATCGGAATCTTTTGTCCTCCTCATGTGATGACGTCGGCACCAGTTTCCAATCCATGCCTGTTTGTCTTGGCAAGTAAATGGGGATCGTCATTGGATGGATGTGGTTGTCTCCCTTCAGAGCTCTCGCAGTGGCTCCACACTAAACAGTGGTGACCATCACTAGGAGACTGAACAGATACAGCCCAGCGCATGTTGACAAAAGACAGACACACATACTACCATGAACATCATTCAGCTGCAGTGTGTTTTTCATTTAGTGTGCTGCCACGACGGTCTGATATGTATAACTCTCGTTTCACGGATGGCACTGGGACCGGGAAACAAAGCTTCCAGGTGCAGCTGTGCAAAGGGAAAGTCCGGATGAGCAGCATGTGAGTGACGTTACCGAGAAGGCCAGGGAGCTGTTAGAGCAACACGAAATGTATGGAGCAGACAAAAGGGGAACGTGGGCAAATAGTAAGGGTTGAACAAGTACATTAGACATGGGGTTTGGTATTATCTTATCAGACTGTACGCATACAAGAATGAATTATGCAGGAGTAATGCTACTGTGTTCCCCCTCTCTACGCCATCAGAAAAACAAATTCAGAGGTACAGTTTTGAGATAAAAAAACCTACAAGTTACAAAGCAGAAGATAAACTAGGCCACGGGCAGGTATCATTATAGCAGAGATACGGATTCAGACCCAAAGGTGAGTCACTGGAATGAACACATGCACATTAGTCATCTGTCGCTGTACTGAGTTGAGAGGGTTAGAACTGAGTCACTGCAAAAATAAGGCATCTAAATCACGCATAGAGTAACGTAAGAGCGAAAGAAGGCTTTAGAGAGAGAGAGTGAGGGAGAGAACGAGAGACAGACAGACAGACAGACAGAAAGACAGACAGAGACACAGACAAACGGACGGACGGACAGACAGACAGACAGACAGACAGGCAGGCAGACAGACAGACAGAGACAGATAGACAAACAGACAGACTGACTGACATAGACAGACAGTCAGACAGACAGACAGGGAGACAGAGAGACAGTCTGAAAGACAGACGGAGTGATAGACAAAGAGAGACAGACAGACTGAGGAGGAGGAGGAGGAGAGTCAGTAAAAGAAACCCCAGAGAGACACGCGTGAAAAACAGAGTGATAAACTTACAGATTTAGAGAACATCAATCAGATCGACCACCTAGTCGACAACTCGAAACTTACAGTGCCGCTTCTTATCACGCTAACGTTTTTTTTTTCTTTCAACCGAGAAAAAGACGAACCAAACTCCTGTCTACTTGGAGAAAATCAAACATGAAACCTCTCGGTCCATTTCATTCATCAATAGAAGGACTCCATTCTAAACATAGACTCCACCCTCCCACGTGGCCAGAAGATGTGTACTGTAACTTTGGAAGCACAATGACACAACACCATTGACAATGCAAGGAAACAAAAAAAAGCAATGAATTCAAAACACTTTTCTTCACAGAAGAAAGGAAGCATGTAATGGATAAATGTGTAGGGCAGAGATAAAAGATTGTGGTATTTTCAGGATGGAAAAAAAATTGACAGCAATGTGCAGAAGAAACTAGACTGGGGGGAAGATGAAGACTGAGGATCAAACAGTTGTCACTGTGTTTCACCAAAGATATTCATGATGAGATTTCTCAGAGCTGTCATGTAAAGAATTAGGCAAGGGTCAATTATTTGGAGAAACACACACACACACACACACACACACCCCACACGCGCGCGCGCACGCACGCACGCACGCACGCACGCACGCACGCGCACACGCACGCACGCACGCACACACACACACACACACACACACACACACACACACACACACACACACACACACACACACAAGACTAGATGATGAGCATATAATTATAATCGGAAGACGGATATGATCTGACACAAAATAAAGCCACTGCAAGAAATGGGAACATTAAGAATGGAGAGAGAGGGAATGGGGCGTTGGAGCAAGAAGAAACCTTCAATGAGAGACAGAGAGGGGGTGAGGGGGAGAAGGGAGGGAGAGAAAAGAGGGAGGGAAACAGACAGACAGACAGACAGACAGAGACAGACACAAAGACAGATACAGACAGACAGACAAACAGATAGAGAGAAGGGGGGATAGACAGACAGACAGACAGACAGAGACAGGGAGACAGCGATAGGGAGCCATACACAGAGACGCAGAGACAGAGACAGACAACCAGACAGACAGGCAGACAGACAGAAAGGCACACACAGTTAGGCACCTAGAGAGGCACACAGACAAGCATACTTTCGAATCCTCTTGGGAGCAATCCACTAGAGACTTGACAACTAATCCCACTAAGAAGAGAGCCAAACATAAAATCCTCTCTTCATATTATTGGATCACAAACTCAAACACCTTAGTCCGAGAATAGCCGCCACTCTCCCTCAAGGCTCGGGCTACGTGCATGGGATATCGGAGATACGATGAAACATCCTCTCCCTCTTCAATGGAACTGACGACTGAGGCAATAAGGAAAAGTAAGGTACGGGTAAAGATGTAGAAAAGGGGGCAGAGGATGGTATGCTGGAGATTGTCAGCTGAAAGCCATGGTGGCATTAGAGAGATATTGGAGAGCACGGAGAGTGTACTCGGCAGAAACTAGACCTCTGCCGAAGCTGATCACTACCCCCTCTCCCTCACCCTGTCCTCTAATAACTTCCTGCCAGCTCTCTCCTTTTCACTTAAGAATATTACTTTGCCTCACTGGATCTAGAATTTAATCCAGAATCGATCTAAAGTGGTACAAGTTCATCCATACATCTTATCAACGTCACATTTTTTTCATGACCATCCGTGCATTATTTCTTGAAAATTCATTCAAATGAAAAAAAAAAAAAACGCAAAATATGCACTTTCTCACAATCTCAAAGAATGTGAAGAAAAAAAGGAAATTCTTGGATCCGTCATTTGATGTGGGTTTGCACCAAAATGTAATGGTTGTAATGTTCTTGAGGGAATGATGCATCTTTCCACTAATCTATGCCAGAATTCGTTTGTGTGTGACCAATCTGGCAGACAACCAACCAAACAAAAAGACGCCGGTGAAGCTATAACCTTGTTGATGGAAGTCTTGATGGAGGCCAACCCTCCATCATGCATTTTTTTTTTTCTAAAATGCCGCTGAATGAGAAAGCTTCCTCGACGGTTTAGCACAAAGACTGAAGAGAAAACTGCGAGGGCATCAGTGACTATGATACAGATACACGGTCAACGGTGCGAGCTTAATCACAGAAAGTAAACCCCATCAAACAGATACATTTTCGTTGGAATTTTTCTGCCTATGATCTGTTTTCTGTCTAGCATTGCTAACTGTGCTGTGGGACTCACGTGGAGAGACTGGAACGACAGGAACTGCGCTTTGCCCACAAAATGGACACTCCCCTGACAGGATTGGTTTGATTGCCTGACAAACACTGTAGCTATCAGACACTGTTGAACCTGTCTGGCTCTGGAATATCTGAATGGAAACAGGCATGGTGTGCAGCTCTGTCGTGTAGTCTCTGACCAAAATGGAACCTTATGTCATCATTTTCGTCTTCATCCGAATTGAAATACACACACACACACACACACACACACACACACACACACACACACACACACACACACACACCACACACACACACACACACACACACACACACACGCACGCACACACACACACCACGCACACACACACACACACACACACACACACACACACACACACACACACACACACACACACCACACACGCACACACACACACAAAATCTCTTTTTTGTCCCTCGACTTCCCCTTCATATTTATGCATGTGGAGAGTTCGTGTAAACTTCCCTCGGTTGCGGCAAGTTTATGGTGATTGGTGGCTGAGAAGTACAGGAGGTTTGTGAGGTCAGGTTAAAGTGGAGGTGGGGAAATGGAGGAGGGTCACTCATGCTGGCTCTGCAATTAAGCAATTCTTGTTATCAGCAGCAGGACTTAGTAAGTGATGTCCCTTTTTTTTGCTGATCAGAAGAGGCGCCAGAGGCACTACCAAACTTATTTCGGCAGCAATGCATTCTGTCCCGGGTGGGTTGCTTCATGACCTGACACTAATAAGTTTTAGTTGAATGATGGCGCTGGGACAAGGAGAGAAGGATCCTAGATGCTTCTTTGTATGGTAGGGTTGAAATGCACGACATGGAATCCAAATTATTGGCAGTGTAAGAAAAATAGGAGAGAGCCAGAGAGAAAAAAAAGAGCAGCCGGGCTAAGAGAAAAAGGAGAGACAGCAGGGCAAGTGATGACCTATGCAGTAGACTGGTTTCAGTGTATACGCCTGAATGGTGTCGTGTGTGGTGGGGTAGGATTGAGGGATGCATGAAAATGCCACTCAGATCGAATGGAAAGCGATAAAATGCTAAATAGACAGGACAAAGAATCGGATGGACACAAGGGTGAACAAACGTAAAATACACTAGGCGTTGAACGGGTTTTCACTGTAACGGGTATGTGTGAAATTCGTCAGAAAGGTGAGGCACTGCAAAACGAGACTTCTCATTGGTCAGAATTTACGTGTCAGGGACTGGAATGCAGATATAAAGTTCAGTCAATCCAAAACTAATACATTCTAAACACACACACAACACACACACACCACACACACACACACACAACACACACACACACACACACACACACACACACACACACACACACACACACACACACACACACACACACACACACACACACACACACACACACACAACCCCACACACACACACACACAGAGGGATATAAGAAAAAGAGAAGGCTACGATGAAGGAAGAGAACAAGAGTAGGATCGAGAGTGGTGAAAGAGGCATACAGATCAAGCGAATGATTGACAAAACAACATCATTGTCGGAGCTCACGACAGAGTATCCTGACTGCTTTATATCATGGTATCTTTTATGAAACGGAAAAGAGCAAACAAACCAGCGAACACAAAAGAAGAAAAGACCTGGCCTGATTCCACTCGGAGGGGAAACCAATTCATGTCACACCCTCAAGCACTTCCATTTCAGAAACTGCACAAACTTTCACAAGGTAACATCGATGATACATCGTGATCGTCTCTCTTGCCACTCACGAATCAGGCTGAAAGGCAATAACTTACTACCGCTTTTACGACGAGGAAGAAACTTGGATTAAGTATAAAAGATGGGCGGCAATAACGAGGGATGGTTGTCTGGTTGAATATGAAGAAACGCAGACCGATATAAATGAAGAAAAGCAGACCGATATAAATGAAGAAAAGCAGACCGATATAAATGAAGAAAAGCAGACCGATATAAATGAAGAAAAGCAGGCCGATATAAATGAGATTATAATCACACCTCCAGCATGTTGTGTTACTATAGTCAACTGTGATGAATTTCTCAGCGGTTTTGATACAAAGAATGAGGAAGAATGAGAAAGAAATACAGAAAGGCTAATGAAGAAGTTGAGACCGACGGGCAGAAGAAGAATTTCTCGGAGCTTTGATAAAAGGAATGAGAGAGCGGGTTGAGAATGAAACGCAGAACGGCAAGAGAAGAGACAAACAAGTCTGCAGTCCCACGTCAACGAATCGCAGCAAGGCAATTATTGGAAAAAAAACGGCAAGTCATCACAAGAAATGACCGCCCAAAGCATAGATGTAGAAGAGCGTAGAGTTAGTAGCATGACCATACTAGGGAGCAGAAGCGAGGAAGAGAGAGAGAGAGAGAGAGAGAAGAGAGAGAGAGAGAGAGAGAGAGAGAGAGAGAGAGAGAGAAGGAGGGGGATGAAGAAAAAGCGTTAGAGAAAAAGAAAGAATGACAGACAGAACTTCAGACAAACACCCACTTGGAAGGTAACAACATAAAGTGCTGGCCCATTCATGTCATATCGACATTTATCAATCTTGCCATTAAAAAGAAGAGTTCTACCCCTAACCCAACAAGGACGACAATAAAAAAAAAAAAAACCCATTTCTCCACAGTGCTCGATCGCGACCTCTAACATACTAACCCGAAAATTGCACCCATAATGTGACGACCTGAAAACACTTATTGGAAGATTGGAACACGTAGACGCATCAAGGCCTTGTTGCACGGAGTAGACCAGACAGAGAAGGAAAATAACTACATGACTCTGTTCCTGGCAAGGAGGGGGAACGGCAAGGGAATAAGGATGGAACACAGGGAGACAAAACAGTGATGCGATTGAGGAGTGAGGAACTGGTAGAGATAGGCAGAAAACAGAAAGAAATTGCAAATAATATCTATCCATACATCATTTTTCATCCATATAAACTACTGTGGTTAATTTCTGAGGGTTTTCACACAATGAATCAGGGAAGATGAAGAGAAAACAGAAAAATACAGGACGAAAGAAAGAAGAGACTGTATTTTGACGCCAGCGCATTGAAGCCAATGAAGAAAGAAAGCATCTTAAGTGGACTGATGGGGAGAGAGAGAGAGAGAGAGAGAGAGAGAGAGAGAGGTGCGTACATGCGTGCGTGCATGCACGTGAGCGTAGGTGCCTGTGTGTGACCGCGCATGTATATGTATGTGAGTGAGTGTGTGTGTGTGTGTGTGTGTGTGTGTGTGTGTGTGCGTGCGTGCGTGCGTGCGTGCGTGCGTGCGTGTGTGTGTGTGTGTGTGTGTGTGTGTGTGTGTTATTGTGTATTTATTCCGTCTACACTTTACTTAGATTCTTGTTTTTTATATTGGTATATGTAATGCTTTGGCACACGTGCATATGTATACGCAAAAAATGTTTTAAAATCCAAGGAATATGTTTAAGAGGAAAAAGCTTACAAGTGATAATTATATTCACATCCTTTTTTTTAGTCTACGTGAAGGCTTCATTCCACCATAGATAGAGTTAAACATCATAACCTTCAGCTCTCCACTTTAGAAATTCCACCCACCTTTCCACGAAGGGAAAAAAGTGTTTGGGGAATTTGAAAGCACCATGACACATCTTCCACATCTCCAATGCAATCAATGATACACACGGGAAGGTGTTAACTTAACAACTCATCACACTTTTCTTGACAAGGAAGGGAAGCAGATGAAGATGCAGGACACAGACAGAGGATGGTGGTATTCATTTTATGAGGATGGAAACATCGACAGTAATACTAAGCATGAAATATGACTGAAGGAAACGAAGATTGACAGTCATCAGTTCATCATTTGTTTTACGAAGAACAGTTTTAATGAATTTTGTAGAGCTTTCATGCAGTGGAAGTGGTAAAGTGTTGGTGAACTGGAGCATTTGGGAAAAAAGGATTAGATAGTGACTGTGTATCAACCGACCAGGGATATGGCTTCACATCAAGCTAGTGAAGAAAGAAAGCACCGTAAGTGGACTGAGAGAGAACAGGGCATTACAGCAAGAAAAAAAATTGAGACAGACAGACAGACAGACAGACAGAGGGACAGAGAGAGAGGCACACAGACGGGCATAATTGTGAGCCATCATCGATTAATCCACCGGAGAGCTGACAAGTAATCTCACTAGGAAGGGAACTACACACGGAAGCCCCTCTTCATATCATTGAATCGCAAACTCAAACTCTTTAATCCAAAAATAGCAGCGGTTCTCCTGCAAGCTCAAAGAACGTGCATTGGATATTGGAAACATGATGAAACATCGTCGCCGTCTACAATGGAACTGACAGTTGAAGCGATAGGGAATGTATTGAAAAGGTAAAACTGTAGGACAGGGAATGAGGATGTTGACGTGATTGAGGAGACAGCAACAGGGAGCTATGGGCAGAAATGAAAAGAACTTACTAGAGCACTTGGGAGATCCCAAACGTCCACCATGTCTAATTTCTGCACTTCCTCTCTCGCTTCTACCCACCTCCTCTCCTCTCCCGTTTCCTTGCAAATGTTGATTTTGATCATTTGATTTGGCTTATAACCCAGACTCGCGCAAAATTAACCTTTTCAATACGTGTAAAGATTTTTTTAAAATTATGATGGATGCCTTATTTCTTGAGAAATTAAAGAAATGTCAAAATCATCTCTGACAATGGTAAAGGAAGTGAGGGAAGAAACACCAGTATCTCCCCTCTGATTTGGATTCACACCAACATTTGATGGTTTTGACCTTGCGCCATGATCCATCTTCCCACTAAATTTTAGGAAAATTGGTTGGGCAGTTTTTTCTTTGTTTTGTTTTGTTCATTAATTAGATTAAAGACAGGCGGGACACAGAAACAGACAGACAGACCAACAATCAAAGCATACGAGGGTGAAAGTATAACATATTTGGTGGAGATATTAACGAAAGAAGATTAACCATCTTTCCATGGAGGTAGCTTATTATTCTGTTCTCGTTGTTGCATTTTTCGGTGCAGCTATATGCATTAGCCTTCTCATAGTTTTGATAAAAAGGCGAAGGGGAAAATATTGGAAAAGCCAGGTACTGTGTTACAGATTATGGCTGGAAAGACGTGTGTGTGAGCTCCAGCATAGAAATTGAGCGTCATTGAATGAATACTTTTGTTGTTGTTGAAATTTTGTTGGCCATTGCCATCTCCTATCTAACATTGTTTCATGTGATACAGATTCGGATTAGAATACCGGAAACTCACGATTACGTTTTATCCACAGCATTGAAAACTCCTTTGACAACATTGTTCCAGTTTCATGCACAACAATGCAGTTGTCAATTAATCTTAACCCGTCTTGACTCTGGATATCTTCATGAAAACAGGGATAACTTGCAGCACTGTCGTGTTGATTCTGGCTGAAGTGAAATCCCAAGCCATCAGTGGTATCATATTCATCCCAGTTGGAAGCATTCGCATTGGTTTTTTACCCTCCATACCTTCCCCTGTATTGACCTTGGTTTCTATCCCCTCTCCATATTCATACCTGTCGTGAGCTTGTGTAAAATTCTTCAGCAGTGTCGAGTTCATGGAGATGTTGCTGGGTGGAGAATGAGGCTGTCTCCCTTCAAAGAAGTTTGTGAGGTAAGGATGAACTGGATATGGGTGAAGGGGGAGCGCAAAGATGTATAAGTGTCACTCGTGCTGGCTCTGAAATTAAGCAATTATTCTAATCAGGAGATGGGCTTAGTGGATGATGTTCCACGTATGTTGATCGTAAATGACACTACGGAACACTATTTAACTTATTCACAACAAAACATTTTATCTCGGATGTGCTGTCTTATAACCAGACATGATCAACTCTCCTTTGAGTGAAGGCCCCAGGACTGCGAGAGTACGACTATGGCTGCTTCTTTGAAACGGAAGGGTTGAAATGAGTGGCATCTGTGTTAATGAGTGCGAAGCTGATAGGACATCTTTCTCCGAAGCGGCATGATATTCATGCTGTTGAAAGTGCGAGCAAGATATGGGACCGCAAAAAAAAAAAAGAAATGGAAAGAAAAAGAGGAGTTGGATTAAGAAAAATAGCATGGCAACAGATAACATAGACAGTAGGCAACTTTCTCTGTTTAAGCTTGGATGATCTTCTGTGTGATACAGTCATACTGAGAGGCCACGGAAACGCTGCTGAGAAGGAATAGAAAGCAAGAGAGCACAGAAAAAGAGAGAAGATCCACGAGTGGATGGAAACACTGAGGAAATAAGGAAAAACTAGACTAGGATGCAGACAGGTATCACTGTAACAGGGATGTGAATTTGTACAGAAATGTGAGTCATTGAAAGAAAAAGAAGACTTGACAAAGTCATAGGATACTACAGAGCCAAAGACCTATCACAAAGTTCAGTCAGTTCTGAAATAATGCACCCTAAGCACACAGACAGGGGCATAAGGACAAGAAAAGTCTTTGGAGAAAGAAGTGAATTAAAGACGATCGAGGGTGGTGGGCGAAAAAGACAACCAGATAACGCAAATGAGTGACAAACAAACGTAGCGATGAAGGCTCACAACGGCAACAAGGTAGGGAGCTCACCTTTCAATATCCTGGCTAAATTTGCCACGGCAATTTTCACATTTCTGTCAGTACAAGAGAAACAACCTGATTTCATCCTACTTACAATAGTACGCAAAAAACGAAGTTCTCATTCTAAATTATTCAATCAGGACCTCAAACACTCCATTTTCTTAATGGCACCAATTCTTCCATAAGATGATATTGATGGCATACTGTGATCATCTCTATTAATATTTGCAATTCAGGTGGTAGGACAATTTATTCCTGACACTTTCTCGGATAAGCAAGGGACGTGGATTAAATACAAAGAAGGACGAGATGAAAGAGGGCGGTCGTTTGGTTGAGGGTGAAGAAGTTGCGATTGATGGGCAAACGAAAGAAGACTAGTGGAGAGTTGCATGACAGTTATGATGATTTTCTAGAAACGACTATGAGGAATTTCCTGGAATTGGTGAGGAAGAGATTGAAGAAGACAATGCAGACAAGCCAGCGTAGAGAAACGCAAATGTCGTGGTCACGCATCGGCGTATCGTAATTAAGAACACAAACAAAAATGTCAGTCATCGGCAAATGAAAGCATCCAGAGATAAGTCAAAGTATCAGATGTTGGGGTAACACAAGCAGCTTGTAGCTAGATGCTGCTGCAGAGAGAACTAAACAGAGAGAGAGAGAGAGAGAGAGAGACAAGACAAGACAAGACAAATGTTTTAATTGAACTAGGCCACATGCCCGTGTCAATGGGAACAGAGGGAGGGGGTAGAAACAAAATCAAACTGATCGCAAATGAAATAAGGAAAGAAATCAATGCATCGTCAAATACAGTATATGCATAAACACACAAAACTAAACAATAAATCTCGCGAACATAATCAACGATCGTTGACCTTGTTCGCTTTCTCTCTCTCTCTCTCTCTCTCTCTCTCTCTCTCTCTCTCTCTCTCTCTCTCTCTCTCTCACCACACACACACACACACACACACACACACACACACACACACACACACACACACACACAACCTCAATCACACGCTATCGGTGTGATATTATTAAGGCAACTTTGACGGTGCATGCAGGAACAACGGTTCTAAGTCACATCAGTCTGTCCACATCTGACCTCAAGAGCTTTCGATATGAATGTAGCCACAGCATTACAGATTTTTCCGTTAGCGAGCAGTAACGACATCTTAAAAGCCGATGGTCTTCTATAAAACTTGAAAGGTATGTAACGCTCGCGAATAACTTTGTACTTAGGACATACTATCAGAAAATGGTATTCGGATTCCAACTCACACGGACAAAACGGACAGCACAGTGCTTCACGGGGGACGCTCGAATACCGCAGTTTGTGTGTGTTCAAACAGGATACACCAAGTCTGAACCGTATCAAGTTTTTACGACTGCTCACGTTGTTTACAGTGAATAGATAATTTGGCATTTCCCAAAACTGCTTAAAAGAAAAATAAAAGAGAAATCGGTCCTTAGATTCTATGTGGCTATACCATGCTTGTAAATGACAATCGATTAGCCGACTTTTGAATTTTGAAAGGAAAACTTTTACGTTGGGAACTCCTTGATTTTCCCATACATATCCAAAACCGTAACGATTTAATGTGAGGCAGACTGACGTAACCCAATTGTTTTTACCCCGGCAATGTAAATCATATAACATTTTATACGCTTTTTTGGGAAGACGATTATCAGGCATATTAACGACATGTATCCAATACTTCACGCATTTAGTATAAATGTTTATATAAAGTGGAAACCTACCAGTTTCTCCATAAACCAAGGCATTAGGCGCTTTTATAGAAACATTCAGGAATCTCTTGAGTGCAAACAAATGTATTTTTTCTATAGCCGAGAGGTTTGCAGTTAAGCCCCATACTTCAGCGCCATAGGCAAGGATTGGCTGGATCTGACAATCAAAAAGTTTGAAGAATAATTTTGGGGCCACACTCTGATATTTCCACAGAAGTTTCAATATAATAATGACCTGATGTTTTGCCCTGGATGCTAAATCCTCAAGGCAATGAGAAAAAGTAAGGCCAGTGGAGAATATAGCACCTAAATATTTATATTGATTAACAATCTCTAGTTGCATACTATCGTAAAACCATTTTTCTTTTGAAGCAATATAACCGCCATTTCTAAACACAATAACTTTTGATTTTTCCAGATTCACTATTAAATCAAGTTTCTTAGCTGTTTTACTCAAAACGTTCAGCTGTGTCTGAAGACCTATGACAGTGGACGCCACGAGCGCCACATCGTCAGCGAACAGCAGAATCAATAGCTCTTTGAAGTCAGGAGATAAAGGAATACCATGCTTACCATACTCTGTAATTTCTTCAGCAAGTTCATTAATAAATAAAGAAAATAAAACCGGGCTACATATTTCTCCTTGCTTTAGACCTTTAGGACACATAAAAATATTAGTTAAGTCTCCCCGTACTTTAACCCTAGCCGTGACAACGGTGTACATACTTTTAATTGCATTGTACATCTTTCCTTTTATACCCTTTTTCTTTAAGACTAACCAAAGTCGATTTCTATCAATCAGGTCGAAAGCCTTTTTAAAATCAATAAAAGCCACGTATAGTTTTTGGTGGTTAGAAAGTTGCTTTTGCACGAGAGACAGGAGTGTAAATATATGGTCAGTGGTACTATAGCCTTTCCTAAAACCAGCCTGTGCATCGTTTATTACACTATTATCCTCGATCCATTTGGTTAAGCGTTTATTCAGAATGTAGCTGTATAATTTAGAACTGATATTTAACAGGGAAATACCTCTATAATTATCAGGGGAATTGATATCACCTTTCTTGTGCAACGGTTGAATAAGAGCTTCACACCATGCAGAGGGAAAGATTCCAGAATCAAAGAGTTTGTTGAAATATTTCTTAAGAAAAAGGAGAACGGTGGGCATAGCATACTTATAGAACTCTCCAATAAGTCCGTCTGGACCAGGAGCTTTGTTTCGTTTTAAAGCCTTTATCGAGTCTAAAATTTCTCCCTCTGTTATATCTTGATCAAGAAAACTGGTATCACAGTCAACATCAAGCAAACAGTCATCTTCTGCATGAAAGCCTGGAGAAGTGGAGTCAGGTAGGGTCAACTCTTCATTAAATAATCGTTCAAAATGCTGAAACCAGTCTGTGTTGGATATTGAGTTTGTCACAACGGAACTACTTCTTATTGACTTCAGAGTCCTCCAAAATTGTTTAGAGTCTCTAGCGTTTTCATTAAGAGTGCGCAGAACACATTGTCGATATAACTGCTGCTTATAGCGGAGTAAATCTTTGTATTGATTTCTCAAATAACAATAATTTAATCTCAGGTCAACGGCGTCAGGGCTACTAGCAAGTTTTACCCGGCTGAACATTCTCAGTGCCTGTCTTACCTGACGGCGTTTAACAGAGCATTCAGTATCAAACCACGGGCTGCGCTTGTCGTTACCAATGATGATATCTCTATTCATGCACTGACCAGCCACAGAAAGACCCTCGTTAAATTTTGCTAGAGCATGTTTGAAATCAATATCGATAAATTTAATAGCTTCATCAAAAATTGAAGTTACAACATCAGATCCAAGTGCACAAACAAAATCATTTTCTTTAGCTGGATCCCACACATATTTTTGAAATTGTGTAATTTTAGGTGCTACCGGTTTCTGACTACGGTTTGGAAAACCTACCTTAAGTTCAACGGGCATGTGTTTGGATTCTATCCGCTGAGTTACTTTCAACTCGTGGCATGATGAAATTAAGCTTCTTGAAGAGATAAAGTAGTCGATTACACTTGAACCATTGTGGGCTATATATGTATAATTGCCGTTTTCATCACCAGGTAGAAGACCGTTCAAAATTACTAATTCAAAGTGCTGACAAATGTTAATTAAATAGTGACCAAAATCGTTTGTTGAACGATCTTTTGACGCACGGAGGAAGTCATCACCGGGAGTATCATCTCTATTGTTAAAGTCTCCATCATATGTAGAACATTCCTTTGCATTTAGGCCACCTGTTCTTGCATTTAAGTCACCAAAGATGATCAACGGACAATCACCAACTTCTTCAAAAGAATCCATTATGCACTGTTCTAGAAGTGAAACTCCATTATCTATTTCAGTATTTGTATAATAGATACTGTTTGCTGGAGGCAAATAAATCCCAACCAGAAGAACATCTAGGTCTGGAGTTTTAAGCTGAAGTACTATAGTATGATCATATTCTACTCGAATTTGTTTAACCATTTTTGCATAAGTCTTCCTTACAAGAAATGCAATCCCACCTGACAAGCGTGCTGTAGCAGCATCAGATAATCGTATACCAGGACAAAGGAAAACTTTATAATCAGGAAAAAGAAAAGAGGGAAATGTTCTTGAAAAAATTTCTGTTAGAACAACAAAATCAAACTGAGAGATATAATTTTTTACATCTAAGTCATAAACTAAAGACAGACCCTCAATATTGTAGGTCAAAAAGGAGAGACATTCTTTCTTACTGTCCTTGACACGAGCACGGCCGTTTCCCTAGGTCTCCACGTTGTCTGGAGGATGCAGGGGCACCGGAGGATCGTTATTTCGTCCACAGATACGTCCAGAGCTGTTTTTCGGGTGGGCCCTGGAAAAACTTTCAGTGAGAGAGAGAGAGAGAGAGAGAGAGAGAGAGAGAGAGAGAGAGAGAGAGAGAAAGAGAGAGAGTGAGAGAGAGAGAAAGGTATACATAGATATATAAATATATATACAGAGAGACAGACAGACAGACAGGCAGACAGACAGACAGGCAGGCAGGCAGGCAGGCGGGCAGGCAGACGGACCGACAGACAGACTGATTGACACAGAGAGAGAGAGAGAGAGAGAGAGAGAGAGAGAGAGAGAGAGAGAGAGAGGTCTAAGAGAGAAGAGATGGGACAAGATAAAAGGGCAGACAGAAATTCAGACAAATAAAACATTCCTGAGAAAGACCCATCAGGGAGGTAAAGACATAAAGTGTTACCTCATTTATGTTACACCTACATTTATCAACCTCCCAAGAAGAAGGACAGTCCCACGCCTGATCCCACTAGGAAGGCAATCAAAACTTCTCTCTGCACATCATCCAATCGCAACCTCCAACATATCAATCCTAAAATAGCAACCGTCATCCGCCCGCCCGAAAACGGCGACTGGAAAATGGGGCCAGGAAGATACATCGTGGCCGTCCTCGTCTTCAGTGGAACAGACAAGATAGAGAGGCAATAACTTACATAACACTCACCCTGGCAAAGAGGGGAAGCGGGAAGGAGGTGAAGATGCAAAACAGGAAGTCCGGATGGAGATGCGGTAGAAGGGGGAGGAACTACAAGAGAGGGGTTCAACAACAACAAAAAAACAGGGGAAGTAACGGGTAATATATATCACCCTTGAGGTTTAAGGGGGGGGGGGGGGGGGGGGGGAGGGGGGGAGGAGGCTTCTTTTCCCCGATGAATTCGATTGTGATTAATGTATCAGAGTCTGTACTTGCCGAATGAGGAAGGCGAACAGAAGGAGATCGACAGGGGCAGGAAAAAAGAAAGACGAAAGTATGATCAGATGTCAGCGTATGGGGACGACGGATTCACAATGGTGAGCCATGGCAAGAAGGCACCCATAACAAATACAGAGTGCAGGGTCAAGATGATGCTGGTGATACAGATGCATTAAAGGGGTAAAGGGGATTCAGAAACCTAAGAAACTGACTGCAAGGTCTACTAACCTGTCTCATGCATGAAGGACACATACACGATGAACAATACTGTTAAACACACACACACACACACACACACACACACACACACACACACACACATCCTCACTTTGAAAGGAAAGAAGATCAAGATGCTTTTGACCACGTTTCCTCTGATCAGCAACATCACAACAAAATGTCAGTACATTGTTCTCTAGAATAAGAATACGTAAGTAGTAAACATTGCAACACATCTTCTTTCAGGCTTTTTTCAATTTTTTTAAAATGTTAGTAACAGCGCACCGCCAAAAAATTGATTCAACGCCCATCTTGCGCTGAAGTGGATGAAGATCAGTGATTCCTCGTTCGTTTTCGTTGCCCTGGGTGTTTTGTATCTTGCCTGAAGAAGACCTAAGAGGTCGAAATGCGTCGTGTTTTGTCTTGTGATTCGTTTGTCTACGTCTTTTTTTTTTTTTTTTTTTTTTTTTGGTGGGGGGGGAGGGGGGGCGGTGCGCTATTACTAACATTTAAAATTTGTTTAGATTTCCGCCTGCAGTCGCCACACTTTGCAACTAGATCTATCTTTTTTTCCATTTTGTAGAAAAAAGCAGATGTTCGATAATAGTATTTTTGAAGTGTTTGTTGGTACACTTTTCTTCGAAATGGATTTTAGTTTTAGCTGAATTACCATAGGACAGACAATGTCTTGATGTTAGAACATCAGTGTGTCTTCGGTTTAGTCTCAAATTCTTTACGTCGAGACGAAAATTAACGAAAAATTGACCGAAACTAATCTAAGATTTTTCAGTGTGACGTTTTGAAAATAACCTTCCGATTGTATAAGAGATTGAACGTGCTGTGTCCGCACGAAGGTCAGTTTGTTATACATCAATAAACCATTGTTTAAAGGCTTTGAGAGATGCTCTTCCACTTCTACCGATTACCGGAACTCTGGAAACCCTCAATGGTTCGAAAGCAAATGAACCTTTACCTGAAATGTCCGGTGTTCATTCATTTTCAACTTTTTTTTTAATGCATTTGTTTGGTAATTTGATCAACGTATTGTTTTATACCTTAAACCAGTAATTGCGAAGGTATGTGGATGTTACTAATGTGAAGAGGTCTTTGCCCATCTCATAACCGAAGGATTTGGAGTCTTTCCACCAACTTCAATGATATTTTGTTTACACCACATTAAACCGTGTTACACATCAAATCCCAGATGAGTAAAATCATACGAATTTGACTCGTGCATTGAAACGTTTAGAGTAAGCAGACATAAACGTTTACGAAAATTATACAGAGAGTGAGGGGAGAGAGAGACACACAGTGAGAAAGAGAGAGCGAGAGAGACAGGGATACATACATACATACATACATACATACATATATATATATATATATATAGATAGATAGATAGATAGATAGATAGATAGATAGATAGATCAGTAGTGTTAAAATGCCTAAAACAATTCCACAAGTGCTCAACCCCTTGGGGAGCAACGTTAGATTAAACAAGTATTAAGAGGAGTGCTTAAAATCTACAAATTTGTTTCTAGCATAATGCTATCTTCAGGATGGAGTTTGGGTTGCCCACCGCCGGTGTTATATAGCGTGTGGGGCCCGGTTGTAGCTGTTTTTACGTGCGTGTTGGTTGCACGTGTTTTGGGGGGGATTTTCAGGTTGTTGTACGGGGTGTGTTCACTAACAACGATTTCCATTTATGCCTGCAGTTATTTACTATTTCTGTTTTAGTATTAAGAGTTGCTAGGTGAGGTTTACATAGTATTAGCCATTTTTCAGTTAGGCATAGGTTGCATCTTTTTTAGATATTGCTGTATGGTGATGCCCTTTTTATGATTTTCCAGGATATGTTATAGTTTATTTTTGCGTCTTTAAGTTTCCAAATGTATTTGCTCAATTCAGTTTGGTTTTTGTATTTTTCTTTGTTGAATGACTGTTTGTGGTTTGCATATCTGGTTTTGAAGTGGTTTTCAGTTATCCCTATGTATGTTTCTTTTTCATTTTCTGATGTCACATTAGCCTGGTATACAATATTGTTGTGAAGACATTTGTTGCTTAGTGGACACTGCTCTTTTTTGGTGCAATTGCAGGATTTCCTTTCTTCACCCTTCTTTGCTGTGTTGGTTTTCATTTTGTTGGATGCATCAATTAGGTTTTTGAGGTTGGGCATACATGAGTACGATAGTTTGACAGTGTTTTTGTTAAATATTTTGGACAGTTTGTGTTCTTTTGGAAATGAAGTTGTTAGGATTTTGAAGAATTCTTTCCCTATGTTTGTTTTGAGTTTCCCGTCGTATGGGGGGTTGTACCATATGATTTTTCTTTTTCTAATTTTCTTGCTTTTATTTGTGTTGTTATCTGGGTTGTATTGTAGTTTGTAATTGTATCCACTTCTTTGTAGTGCCTCCTGGTATTCTACTGCTGCATTGTTGAACACTTTCTCACTGCATGACAGATTTGATAGTCTTTTGTTTATGCCGTGGGGTATGGTCTTTAATACAGATGGTGGGTGGTTACTTTGGATGTGTACATAAAAGGGTGTGTCGTTGGGTTTCTTGTATGGTTTATATATGTGATTATTGAGATCCAGTGTTATGTCTAAGTAGTTCACTACCTTTTTGTTTGCTTCAATGGTAATTTTTAAGTTGTGATTTTGGAAGATTTTGCATAGTTCTTTTTTCTTATTTTCAATGGTTCTTGGGTTGTTGTTTAGTGCAGCAAGGCCATCATCTCTATATAGTCCGACTTGCTTTCCGAGCTTTTTCTTGATGTTGGATAGCATAAACAGTCCAACCAGTTCGCATGTTTCTGCACCATCATATGATCCCATGGTTACGTCAAATGTTGCGTTTCTGTTCGTTTTCTTGATCCAAGTTTCATTTTTGCTGTGCAGTAAAGTTTTCTTGGTGTGGAGAATGATTTCCATTTCTGACCCTGTTATGTCTGTGTGGTTACTGGCAAACTTCAGTGCTTTGTTGAGTAGTTCCTCATCTATAGATGGGTAAAAGTCTACTATGTCAAATGTGATGAATACTGTATTACTTTGTTTATTGAGTTTTTTAACCATTGGATAACTTCATATTATATATATATATATATATATATATATATATATATATATATATATATATATATATATATATAAACAGCCACACAATGAAAAATCGAACAAGCAAGTTCTTTCCAACGTTTCGGTTTTGGGCCTTTTTCAGGGATTTCTTCATTTAGGTACTACTGAAAAATAAAACAATCCTTAACTCTGCCTTTCCTTGATTATCACTCAGTGAATTACAGCTGATTGGCACAGGCCCCCAACAGAGAACAACTCGAAATTTGCCAGTTAACAAAAGTTATATATATATATGTATATATATATATATATATATATATAAACATGAATATGAAATTAACATGAACATTGATTCATTTCGTAGAATTGAAGAGTGCTCACCTATTCCGGATAGGAGCGTATTACAAGATTTCTGGAGTCTCGGAACTACAACGTTGTTTCAAGCTTTCGCTCTCATCAGGTTCTAGAAGTTATTCTTCTAGAATAACTTCTAGAACCTGATGAGAGCTTGAAACAACGTTGTAGTTCCGAGACTCAAGAAATCTTATATATATTATATATATATATATATATATATATATATATATATATATATATATATATAATAGAGAGAGAGAGAGAGAGAGAGAGAGAGGAGAGAGAGAGAGAGAGAGAGACTCTTTCAAATGACAGACAGTAAGACAGACAGGAGGACTTGAAAAAGCAATCAACCAGGAAGGCGACGACCTAAAATTCGTCTTTCTCATCTATGTCACTGGAACATTCATCAGCTTTCAAAGGCTGGGGAAAAAAATTCAGACCTGATTCCTCTAATAAAGCAATAAAAAAAATGAAATCGTCTCATAGATCACCCAGTCATAACTTCAAAAACTTCGATCCAAACATAGCACTCATCCTTCCACCGTCTGGAAAATAAAAAAAAAGAAAAGAAAAAAAACCTTCGTTGGAATTTGAAAACATTTTGACAGAGCGTAGCCATCTTTAGTGAAATTCGCGAGACGAAGTGGAAATAAATCCATAACACTCTCTCTCGAGCAAGGGATGAAGATGGACGACAGGTTGAGAGAACGGTAATATTGTCGAGAAAGGAGGAAGTGGGAAAAAAAGATTAGCAGGAAAATGGCTGAAATGAAGACCGTCCCTCTCTCCTTTAGTTTCACGAGAGATGATGGTGAGGAGTTCTCAGAGAATTCATGCAAAGGATGAAGAAGACGATTAAGAGGGAAATGGGGGGAAGGAAGAGGATCGAAACAAGAGACCGTTTTCGGACATCAGGCGACGGGCAAAAAACGTTCACACTGAAAGATGAGCAGAGAGCATCAACACAAGAGAGAGTACGGAAGAGTGATGGTGGAGGGTAGAAGAAGAAGAGGTTGTGCAAGAGAGAGGGAGGGAGGGAGAGAGTGAGACAGAGGGAGGTAGGGAAGGAGAGAGACAGACAGACAGACAGACAGACAGACAGAGAGAAAGAGACAGACAGACAGACAGACAGACAGACAGAGAGAAAGAGAGGGAGAAAGAGAGACAGACAGACAGACAGACGGACGGACAGACAGAGACAGCGAGACAGACTGACTGACAGACAAACAGACAGGCAAACAGACAGACAGACACAGACAGACACACAGACAGACACACAGACAGACAAGCAGACAGACACTCTGACACACAAATACACAGACAAACGAACAAACAGACTTGCAGACACTGAAGATTAAAGAAGAGAGAAATAGGGACAAAATATAAACTGTCATGAGAAAGAGATAGCCAGAAAGACAGAGAAAGATCGAAAGACAATCTGAAATGTGAACACTCCCAAGAGTAACCCTGTAGGGAGCTTCAAACGTCTAAAGCTGCCTCACTCGTGCCAGAACTCCAGTCAGTTGATTAAAACAAGTCTCTCCAAACTGATTCCACTAAAAAGGAAATCAAACATAGAATCCCCCCCACATCGTGCGAAGTCAACCCACATACTTACCTTCAATCATCCCACCAGCTGAGAAAACATCTATTGTTTTTGAAATTGTAAGCACGATGACACATCGTGACGGTCTTTGGCGATTAACATGGAAAGTCAATAATCCCATAACAATCTCCTTGACTAACCGGCGCTGCAGGAAAGGATAGTTAGTTTCAAAGTGAGGTGACTGCAGGCGGGACTTGAAACAAATTTTTAAAATGTTTCTTAGAGAGTCCGCCAAAAAGCAAGGACAAACGAGTTACAAGACAAAACACGACGCGTTTCGACCCCTGAGGTCTTCTTCATGGAAGATAAACAACCTACAGGACAATGAAAACGAACAACGTGCAATTTTTTTCGTTGTCCTGAAGAAATGGGAGTAACCATTGCTATGTCATTTTGGTTTTTCTGAACATCACAATAAATGAAAAGTGAAAAACAAACAAACAAACAAACTTGTTCATAGCTTTCAAAGATGATGGACAGAAAAGTTAAAGCGAAAGTGGAGAAAGACAAGGAAACAGACGAGGTGGTGGAATGTTATTAGTGAATACATCCTTCTGTCGACAACCCAGGCGACTGGAGCTTGGTTCTCCACAATGGGACATGTGCAAACTATCATTAGTAAAGGTCCTATACATATGCACAAAGTAGAGATCATCACTATACAAAGTGGAGTCACGGTTAAAGGTAAGCACTTTGAAAAAGGACTCACACAAAGAAAGAAAAGTATGAAAAAACGGATAGGAAAAGAAGAAAGATACGTATCATAAGCAAATAAAGAATGTCAGACTGATAGCGCATGAGAAACAAAATGTCTATTTGGCCCATGTCTGACGAGCTAGTGTATTATTCTGTTATCAATATAGCCAAACCCATATGGGATGAGATGTTGACATGCACGGATCAATACCGTGCTACCGCATGCTCAATGACCCACCCACTCTATGCAAATCAAAGGCCTTTTTTTCCCGTTCGGGCAGTGGAAACGATAAGAACGTAACTACAGGCACAATTAAAGGGGAAGTGGTAAAGAGAAGGAGATAGGAAGAATGACGAATGACGTGAAGGCAGACAGCACTCAGCGTCAGTCAGATGTCAAGAAACGAGCCATAGTTCAAAGGCAAGGCCGTCTGTCTTCCGTCACACACGATTTTACGCTTGACTTGTTCCAAATGCTATTAAGCTCATTGTCCATTCATTTATATATCACTATGTAACTTATGACGTTTATTTGACGCGCCCAGTTTATGTTGCACCACTTCTATCAGTTCTGTTGCATTTTTTAAACTAAACACAGTGACAAATCTACGACGCACGGCCATCTGCTGTGGCAAAGTGGTTAGCGTTCACCGACCTCAGCGCTGGGAGTTCATGGGTTCGATTTCATCAAAGCCATTTATTTGTTGGATTTTTCTGCCCTGACCGGCTCCTATCCCGTGCTGAATTTGTGACTTTTCAATTAGAAAGACTGGAACCAAGCCGTCAACCACTTAATGTATGCATCTCCGAGAATGTGGCTCAAATTTCGTTACCAACACTGCAGGTGTTTGTATCTCTCAGGCTTGGTTGACGCCAGGTTATTATATGAAAGAAAGCATAGAGTACAGCGCTGTCAGACAGTCTCAGACCAGAATGAAAATCCATAAAATCATTATCATCGTCCTCGTTCTCATCGATCAGCATTAAAAACAAAAGTCCCAAATTCTGTGGCCCTGCATGCCCTGCTGTCATGGTGACCTCAGTTTTGATGTCCTCCCGACGTCTATGGCCTTGGTTTGATTCTGCCAGGGTAACCCGTTCGGCAAATTCGGAGGGAAGGAGGGGTAGGGGGGATTATCGTTGGACTGACGTTGTGGCGCCCTCAACAGGGAGAACTCACCCATGCCGGCTCTGCGACAAAGCAGTCACTGTCGCCAGTAGGGGGCTTCGTTGGCGGGGTCCTGCGTATTTTGACGCAGTGTTTCCTCTGGTGGGTGGCCTCTTGACGGCTTAACATGGACTGCTCTCTGTATATTGCCGATGTTGGGGCTGCGGCGCGACGGGGTTTAGTTTATGGCTATGGACGTGGGGGGGGGGGGGGGGGGGTCGGAATGAGTGGCATGAGCGTAATGCCACTGAGGCGGCATAGAAGATGGGGCAGTAAAACAAACTAAGAAGCAAGTAAACAAACAAACAAGCAAACAAACAAAAACCGACGAACTGACATATATTATTCCGAAAGTGTTATTGTGGACAATATAAGACTTTAATTTGCTGCTTTATTGGGCCCAGGTGCTGGCTTTACCTTACATAATAAATCCTAGATAGGTAGATTGTAAGGCGTATAGACAAACACGGCAATGAAAGTAAGAGAAACGAAATAAAAACACAGAGAAAGTACTAGGACATAATGAACACGAAACAAATGATGTTAGAGTGATATATCATAAAATTACGTCTGGATTGAGTGATCGGAATCTGTTATCTTACCTATGTTTGTATGATTTCATTCCATAGTGTACGCACACTGCCCGTCAGGAAGTGGCGTAGCTGAACATTCATTCCATAATATTATAGCTATCCAACTGACCATGCTAGCTTTAGTACAGCAAGAAACAACAAGATGCGAAGCATATAAACGTACTCCTAGTTTTCCAAACCGCCTATAAATCGGCCAAGTGCTTTGTGAGATAAGAAATAAAGGCAAAATAACGGTTTTAACGGTTATTTAACCGATGTACACTTTTGAAACTGGTATTTTAGTCATCACTGGGCTAAAGCCTGTGTACATACCAAATTTCATCCAAATTGGACAATATGTCAAGAATAACGGTTTTTAACGGTCAGATTTTGAAACACTACATGGAAGTGTCATTTGTGTGTGATAACCTTTCTATATACAAAATTTCATTAAAACCCACCAATATATAAAAAATAACGGCAAAATAACGGTTTAACGGTTATATAACCGATATACACTTTTGAAACCGGTATTTTAGTCCTCACTGGGCTAAAGCGTGTGTACATATCAAATTTCATCCAAATTGGACAATATGTCAAGAATAACGGTTTTTAACGGTCAAATTTTGAAACACTATATAGAAGTGCCATTTGTGTGTGATAACCTTTCTATATACCAAATTTCATTAAAATCCACCTATATATAAGAAATAACGGCAGAATAACGGTTTTTAACGGTTGTTTAATCCATTTTCAGCATTACATCACTTATATATGGACAGAGGCTCCGATTTGTCACGAGATCATCCAAACCGCTTATAAATTGGCCAGGTACTTTCTGCGATATTCCATAAAGAAGAAAAACCGTTATAGACCGTTACAGCACAGCCGTTAGTAACGGCTATAGCGGTATACTAAAACATCGGGCATCATCCGTGGCCCATAATGAACATACCTACAAATTTTCAGAAAGATCGGCCCAGTAGTTTTGTCTGGAGCGAGTGGAACACATTTTGACCATGGACACACAGACAGACAGACAGAACCACAGACAGCATTTCTTCGTTCCCATTCTAAAGTACTCCCTGTTCTATAAGAACTGGGAATACAAAAACAGATCATAAGTTACACGTTATATAAAGGAACTGAGCAGGTTATTGGATGTTTGATCATTATTTATGTGTTTTATAACTAGGTGGGCAGAATTCTGGTCATCAGTTCATTGTTTTTGATCCTGTCAGTAAGCCTAATGGAAAAACACCAGGACATTTACGGGAACTAAAATGTATATAAGGTAAGTGCGTCGCGAAGGACAGCATGGAAACAAATACGCTTTGTAGCTTACTATTTCACTTGTTCATGTATGTATATCTATATCTCTATCTATCTCTATGTGTATATATATATATATATATATATATATATGTGTGTGTGTGTGTGTGGGGGGGGGGTGATAGGGGGGTGGGGAGAAGATGAAGAAGAAGAAGAAGAAGTGAGACAGACAGACAGATGGGAGGGGGGGGGGGATGTTATTGTAGCCAAGTTAACCAATCAAGGCTTTTTAAAGGCTGATACGGTCGAATACTTTGGCCACCTGCATCAAAGAAAATAGAATGGAACGCACATCCTCAAATGCTCCACCTCGACCCCATTCCCCACCCCCACCCACACTCCCTTCCCTGTCCCCGCCATTCTACCCGAAACCAAACGATTCAAAGCAACGCCGACGTGTCAGGAATTTGCAAATATGGACCAGCTTTTAAAACCACTTTCACCTGGCAGGAACCAATGAATCCCAAACCAGCCTCTCATAGCGGTTGTCAATGACCCAGCCAGGCACATCATGACAGAACAAGCCCAGAGAAATCCAAACCGTGTTGACAGCGGTGACTCATCGTGACGGGTTTCATGGAATTCGCCATTCAGCCAGAGAGATAGAGTAACATGATTGAACTCTCCCTGAAATGAAAATGAAGAGAGGATGGGGCGAAGGCGGGAGGGTGGGGGTGGGGGGGGGGAGGGGGGGGTTACAGGCGAGGAAAGAAGAAACGAGGGATAAAATTAACACAAATTGAAGTTGGGGGAAGGGAAGTCATGTGACTGGAAAGAAAGGGAAGATATGGATGGGGGGGGGGGGGGGGGAGAGAAATGTTGGAAGGATGGGAAAGAAGGGAAGCAATGACGGTTTGGAGAAGGGAGCGGTGCCATGGACGAGGAAGAAAGAGACGGGGGAGGGGGGGAGGGAGAAAGCAAGTTCGTTATGCACGTAAAAGAAAACAATGACGTAGGGAGGAAGGGAGGGAGAATTGCACGGATAACTGTACAGGAAAGGAGAGGGGAGGGGGGGAGGGGGGTGTCAGGAAGACTGTGTGGAAAGGATGTGCGGGTAAAGAGATATGTAAGAAGGATGGGGATGGGTAAGAAGGAAGGATAATGTGGTAATCAGGAGTGAAAACAAATATAAAAATTGCGTTGAAGGGAGAAAAGCAAAAGGAATAGGTCGATATATTTGAAGTGTTGCTTTACGAGTTTAAAAGAACAATGTTCCACGTGACGGTCATTCACCACACGACATATGCACCAGCGACACCACACACACCACAAACAACACACACACACACACACACACACACACCACACACACACACACACACACACACAGAGTGAGACTTCGATTCTGGAACACGCAATAAGCTTTCGGACGTTATTTCGAGAACGTTTCATACATTTTGACTGGCTACACCACGTCCTGGTTCTGAAACTGTTATTTTAGAATATTCTACGGATTCTGACTATTGGGGAAGAGGGTGGTGTGCAGCTGAGAAATGGAGTAATGAGAGGTGGGATGAGTGGTAGGCCGGGTGAGAAGGGAAAATAATGGGGCTGAAAAAGGTGGAAAAGTTATAGAGGAACGTCACCTGTCTGTCTGGCATCTTTATCCCCCCAGCGATGACTTTAATAACTTTCTAAAAGTGAAAATCTAGACTGTCTGTCTGTCTGTCTGTCTGTCTGTCTGTCTGTCTCTCTCTCTCTCTCTCTCTCTCTCTCTCTCTCTCTCTCTCTCTCTCTCTCTCTCTCTCTCTCTCTCTCTTGTGTGTGTGTTTGTGCCCTTTTACTTTTACGAGCGTGGAATAGATGAACGGAATACATGAATGGAGATAGATACAAACAGAGAAATAAGAAGTCGAAGGAGGCTCGTGCAGCTGCTGCTGCTGCTGCTGCTGCAGCTGCTGATAATTGTGATAGCGACAATTTTTAAGGATCACTACAGGAACAAGAAAAGATAATGTAACACTTTACGACGAAACAGACACAGACAGGCGGGAACCACTGAACCCCAAACCAGCCTTCCATGCGGCTGGCAATGACCCAGCCAGGCACATCATGACAGAACAAGCCCAGAGAAATCCAAACCGTGTTGACAGTGGTGACTCATCGTGACGCGTTTCATGGAATTCACCATTCAGCCAGAGAGATAGAGTAACATGATTGAACTCTCCCTGAAATGAAAATGAAGAGAGGAGGGGGGCGGAGGCGGGGGGGGGGGGGGGGGGGGGCTACAGGCGAGGAAAGAAGAAACGAGGGATACAATTAACGTAAATTGAAGTTGAGGGAAGGGAAGTCACGTGACTGGAAAGAAAGGGAAGATATGGATGAGGGGGGGGGGGGGAGGGAGGGGGTAGAAATGTGGGAGGGATGGGAAGGTGTCATGGTGTAGAAGGGAAGCAATGAGAGTTTGGAGAAAGAGAAGGTGCCATCGACGAGGAAGAAAGAGGGGGGGGGGGGGGGGGGTAAGCAAAGTCGTTATGCATGTAAAAGAAAACAATGACGTGGGGAAGAAGGGAGGGAGAATTGCACGGATAACTGTACAGGAATAGGGGGAAGGGGAAGGGGGGGGGGGCGTGAGGGAGAGTGTCAGGAAGACAGTGTGGAAAGGATGTGCGGGTAAAGAAATATGTAAGAAGGATGGGGATGGGTAAGAAGGGAGGATAATGTGGTAATCAGGAGTGAAAACAAATATTAAAAATGCGTTGAAGGGAGAAAAGCAAAAGGAATAGGTACTATGAACAGATGGAATTGTTTTGCATCGCTAGTGACTCAGGTCGATAGATTTGAAGTGTTGCTTTACGAGTTTAAAAAAACAATGTTCCACGTGACGGTCATTCACCACACGACGTATGCACCAGCGAACACACACACACACACACACACACACAATGAGACTGATTCTGGAACACGTAATAAGCTTTCGGACGTTGATTCGAGAACATTGCATGCATTTTGAGTGGCTACACCGCGTCCTGGTTCTAAAACTGTTATTTTAGAATATTCTACGCATTCTGACTGTTGGGGGAAGAGGGTGGTGTGCAGCTGAGAAAGCGAGTAATGAGAGGTAGGATGGGCGGTACGGCCTGGTAATGGGGGCTGAAAAAAGTGGAAAAGTTATAGAGGAACGGCAACTGTCTGCCTGTCATCTTTTTCCCCTCAGCGATGACTAACTTTCTAAAAGTGAAAATCTATAGTTTGTCTGTCTGCTTCTCTGTCCCCTTTTACTTTCGCAAACGTGGAATAGATGAACGGAGATTGATACAGTGACAGAAATAAGAAGTCGAAAGAACTCTCTGCTGCTGCTGCTGATAATTCGGATAGCGACAACTTTTAAGGGTCAATACAGGAAGAAGAAAAGATAATATAAATATTTACAGCCCCTTGAAGAGAACCGACCCCACCCCTCTCCAAAATAAAATGAAAGAATAATAAACAAACCAATAGAGATAAACGTCATTTCCAAGGCACATGAAACAATTTTTTTTGCATACGTATTATATATATTATGCCTGTCAATCATATAGAAAGGTTACCCAAGTGCCTTATGTTGACTTAGAAAGAAAGACTCATTAATCAGGTACTTGGTTGATCCTAAAAAAGAGTGTTTGTAAGTATTAATTAAACCGTCAACTTCTACAATTGAACACCTGGGTTAAATCGTCGACTTAGTATGTCACTCACTGTAAGAGAGAGTCTGTCGTATTCTGGTATAGTATGTGGGGATATAAAGAGCGAGAAAGAGGAATACAGAGGATATAAGCTGAATGTTTATGGGCTGATACGTGTATTCACGCGCGCAAAGTGCGAAAGAAAACGCTTTTCCCACGGATGTTATTTTAACAGCAAAAAGAGATGCGCCTCACGCAGATTTTCATCGTTGCCTCTACCACAGAATATGTTATGAGTTTCGTATGTCGGCGGAGTAACTTAGGTATTACCGAATGTATAACCTAAAAATCGCCGTCAGATAAGAAGACGTCTCGAAACACACACAAAAAAATACCCTCACTGCATTTCAAGTGTTGGGGAAGGATTCGAGATGACGAATGGGCGGATATTAGATTATTTGTGTGTGAATTTGATTTAGCAACATAACTATCAACAGCTTCTTGAAACAATGTTTGGTGGATGGCTGATTTACAGTTGGAAAACATAATTTATTTCTTTAACTTCGAATACATTGCGATGTATTCGGATCAAATGATGGGTCGAATAACATTAATAACTAGATTGTTACGGTCTGCACACTGATGATGAACACTGCGAAGTTAATACATACAAAATGTGACAGCTGTGTCTGGTGAAATATTTTCATTGAATACTAAAACGTTTTATCGTTTATTTTTTCAAGGTCAGTTGCACAAGGAAGTGAGCAAAACAAAATGAAACAAAACAAAACAAAACAAATTACGCGGAATAAATCCTTTAGTCTGCACATATCATTACTTCCCCTGGTAGTGAAATAATTTCGTTGTCACTCATGGAATACTTCAAGCAGTGATTTCATGATTCGTTTGACCTTGACAACGGTATGCTCTATCCTGCCTGTTGTTGGTGCTGCTGCTGCTGTTGATGATGATGATGATGTGATGATGATGATGATAATGATGGTGATTACGTTGCTATTGTTATTGTTATATTATTATTATTATTATTATTATTATTATTATTATTATTATTATTATTATTATCACTATCATGATCATTGTTGTTGTTGTTGATGCTATCATTATCATAATTATTATCATCATCATTCGTGCTGTTGTTGTTTTAGTTAAGCCAGGTGTAGTAGTTCAAAACTTCAGATTCTAGAATTAGCCTCCGCAGACGCATTCCAGAGAGAGAGAGAGAGAGAGAGAGAGAGAGAGAGAGAGACAGAGACAGACACACACACACACACACACACACACACACAGAGAGAGAGAGAGAGAGAGAGAGAGAGAGAGAGAGAGAGAGAGAGAGAGCGGACAACTTTGATGTGCAAGGAAAAGAGAAAAGGGAAAAAGGAGGTGTGTGTGTGGGGGGGGGGGGGGGAGGTCGCTACAGATGATAAGTGAGTTAATGGAAAGAGCAGCAAAAATCCAGAATGGAGAGGTGTTGGTTAAAGAACATTCAACTATAAATTTTGCAAAACTTGCCGTAAGCCATTTGAGGTAGAGCAGAGTATTAAACCAGATGGAAAGTTAGAAGGAACGGATGATAAGGAGAGCGAAAAAGAAGAATGAAGAATGGGGGCTTGGGAATCATCAATATCTCTGCCGTATTACTTTTTTGTCATCATGTAAGTAACTTTATGGCTTTATGTACACAGACTTCAAATGACAATCACGAACACTTAAGAGTCTTGCAATTAACAAGAAATTAACACATTACAATGAGTATTTAAAGAGCGTAAAAGTCTGTTTAAAAAAATTCTTGAGAGACAGACAGACAGACAGACAGACACAGACAGACACAGGGCAGAGACAGAGAGTGTGGCACAGAGAGAGAAAGGGCGGTGGTGGGAGGTGGGGGGAGGGGGTGGGTTCAGGCAGACAGACATACAGGAAGATTCAGATGCGCGGTTTATTTTTGAAACAACAGACCCATGCAAACAGATGCTCAGCAATTATGGTATTTAATACAATAATTGATTGTGTCATAAGCGGCCCTTAGAGAGAGAGAGAGAGAGAGAGGAGAGAGAGAGAGAGAGAGAGAGAGAGAGAGAGAGAGAGAGAGAGAGAGAGAAACTCTAGTAATTAATTTGCAAGGAAGCAGATCCATAAAGCGCGCGCACAAACTGACAATTGTATTCATTAATTAGTGAAAAGTTTTGTTTTGTTTCGAAAGCGTCTTTTCTTTTCAAATATGCTTTGTGTGAAGATCTTCGGAAGCTTAAATTGGAGAGAGAGAGAGAGAGAGAGAGGAGAGAGAGAGAGAGAGAGAGAGAGAGAGAGAGAGACAGACAGACAGACAGACAGACAGACAGACAGACAGACAGACAGAGAGACAGAGACAGAGAGAGAGACACAGACACACAGAGAGAGAGATATCATCAATCTGGCGATTTGTGTATAGGCGCTGTGAGCGATTCTCTTAGCATGGACACGGAAAGAAACCGTCCCTCGTCATGTCCATCAAAAGCACAAACTGACATAAACAAACAACTCGGATGGACTGAATTATAAACCTTGAACTGCATCACAGAGGCAAAGCCGGATCAGTCACGCACGTATGCACACACACACACACACACACACACACACACACCACACACACACACACACACACACACACACACACGAAATCACGAAATCTCTTCCCCCTACCCTCTTCTCATTCTATTTACATTCCATCATTGTTTGTTTACTTGTTTGTTTCTTTCCTTTCTCTCTTCTCTCTCTCTCTCTCTCTCTCCCCTCTCTCTCTCTCTCTCTCTCTCTCTCTCTCTCTCTCTCTCCCACACACACAACTTCGTCAATATTGTACTTCGATATTCTTTGCAAAAGAGTCACAAATACGACAGTTCGGTTCAGTAGACAGACGATGCAGAGGCAAATGATTTTGACCAAGTATGTGTTTCATGCTTTCAGTTTTATCAAAAACGTTTCCATGTACAATGTTCCAGACGCATTTCCCAATACAATGTATAAAATTTGTACCCTAGAATCAGAAGTGTGATTGTAGAATTTCCAAGCTGATCGCCTGTTTGTATAACTGTTTTTAGTTTGTTTTGATCATCTCACCCCTTTCACACTGTTATGATTCTTTTTCTGTCTTCTCGTCTGTGCCTTCTCCGTAGGAGACGCATATTCCAGCCAGATATAGTGTTTTTCATGATCTAACCTTTTCTTTTCTCCCTTTTGTATTTTCTGTCTTTCTCTTATCTTTTGTGCTCTGTCGGTAGCATGACTCCCATGTCGAACATTTCTGCTCACCTACACAATACAGAGCGGCATGTAGCTTCATCCTGCTCTAGCTTCCAGCACCAAAAGTCTGCATAAAACGATCAATACCAGAACGTTCATGAGGCAACCCACGACAGGAGGAGACCCTATACAACTGTTGAGGCACTTACATGATGGTCAGTGAAACCTATATAGAGGACACTGTACAGCTGTTGAGGCACTTACATGATGATCAGTGAAACCTATATAGGGGACACTGTACAGCTGTTGAGGCACATACATGATGGTCAGTGGAACCTATATAGGGGACACTGTACAGCTGTTGAGGCACTTACATGATGATCAGTGAAACCTATATAGGGGACACTGTACAGCTGTTGAGGCACTTACATGATGGTCAGTGGAACCTTATATTAAGGGAGCACTGTGATCAGTGCTATGGTTGCAGGGCACATACATGATGATCAGTGAAACCTATATAGGGGACACTGTACAGCTGTTGAGGCACATACATGATGGTCAGTGGAACCTATATAGGGGACACTGTACAGAGGCAAGAGCAGAGGCAACTCACCGGAGGAGACACTGCGCTGCCGCCGAGTCACTTCGGTAGTGGTCAGTGGTGACTGCTATGATCCAACATACGCAGGACACCACATACTACACTCCCTACTGACGACAATAAATGCTTAGTCGCGGAGCCGGCGTGAGTGAGCTCTCCCTCTGGAGGGCGCCACCAGGACATCGCCTACTTAGCTCCAAATTGACGACAATAATTGCTTCGGCGTGGAACTTGAGTGACTGAGCGTTTATCTACCGCCGTAGGGCACCGCCACGTCGATTCAACGGATCTTCATGATGCCCTCGTGCGTGTAGCAGTATTAAGTGTTCCCTCCCTTTTCCTGTTGACAGGTCACACGCAGAACCAGGATGGGTCTTCCTTCGACAGTCTGTCTGTCTGTCTGTCTGTCTCTCTGTCTGTCTCTTTCTTAGCTTTAGGGTCAGCGTACCTCCATAAGACGGTAAGTTTCCCAGTGCATATTCTCTCTCTCTCTCTCTCTCTCTCTCTCTCTCTCTCTCTCTCTCTCTCTCTCTCTCTCTCCTCTCTCTCTCTTACCTTTACGATCAACATACCTTCATAAGACGGTCATTTTCCCTGTGCATTATTATTCTCTCTCTCTCTCTCTCTCTCTCTCTCTCTCTCTCTCTCTCTCTCTCTCTCTCGTAACACGATAGGCAAATAGAAATTGTTAATCAGTATAAATATTTAGGTGTTATCTTTTCCACGTGTCTTTCTTTTTCCCATTGCCTTGAGGATTTAGCATCCAAGGCAAAACGTCAAGTCATCAATATTATAAAACTACTTTGGAAGTTTCAAAGTCTTTCCCCGAAATTGTTCTTTAAACTTTTCGACTGTCAAGTCCAGCCAATGCTTAGCTATGGTGCCGAAGTATGGGGTTTGACTGCAAACAACTCAATTATTGAAA
>CM065715.1:88366862-88371862 GCA_033310375.1 Conus canariensis
CGTGAGGTACGATGTCAGGATAGAAGGACTTAAAAAAAAAAAGCCTACGATGCAAGAAGGATTATTCATCCTTCTAGAGATCATGTTCTGAAATCCCAGATGGTTGTGAGAGAGATTTCAAAGTAATTTCAAAACTGGACGAAGTGGTCATGAGACATGAAAATAAGAACAGAAAAAAGAAGTGAAAAAAACGCGGGGTTGATATTGTTGGGATATCATCAATCCACCCAGTCACACATAAATCTATGAATCGAAAGCACTATATATTTTTATCAAGCATGGAAAAATCTTTGACTTTATAGACATCATCCAGACTAGCTTCTTTTGATACACACGTGGCAATAGTAATGATTACTTTTTTATTCCTCGAAGAAAACCCTGCGGTCAGGGATGTCGAAGATGAATTAAGGCGATTCTGAGAGAGATGTATAATTAAAGATAAATACTCATAATTTTTTTTTCAAAGAGGGGTGGGTATTATAGATGAAGGTCGAGAGATACGATGACAGAAGTGAAGGACTGACAAAACTACCATGGAGGAACAAGGATTAATTATCCTTCTATGGATCTTATCCTGATGGCACAGGCGGCTTTCAGAGCTGTCAAAGTAACTTTAAAGCTAGAAGACGGGGTGGTAGGATATGAAAATGAGAACAAAAAAGACAAATCAAAAATGGCTTGATATGATTTCAAGATCATCAATCCATTCGTTCCCTCATAAATCAACGAATCGACAGGGCTATATATTACTAACAAGTATAAAGACGTCTTAGTCATGCGTGATGTGAACCAAATTACATCGTTTGGTGCGCACGGGAATAATATTATTGATCACCATTTTTTCCCCGAAAAGGATCCTGCAGTCAGGGATGTTGAAGATGAAATGGGGCGATTCTGAAAGAGATACGAAAACCAATAAAACCCTGCTTGTCATAATAATAAAAGTTGGCATTGTAGAAAAAGGACATGAAAGACAACGACAAAAGTGAAGGATTGAAAAAGAAACTATAATAGAGGAACGAGGGTCATTCATTTTTTTTTTTAACAATCATGTCCTGATGATATAGATCGCTGTGAGAGCTGTCAAAGTAAATTTAAAACTGCAAGAAGGGGTGATGAGATATGACAAGTTGAACAGACGAGGAAAAAAATAGTTTAATGTGATGGGTAAATCATTGATCGATCCATTCACGAAGAGAGCAATCAATCGTCAGGGACACACACACACACACACACACACACACACACACACACACACACACACACACACACACACACACACATAAGTATATATATATATATATATATGTACATATATATATGTATATACATATATATATATATATATTATATTATATATATATATATATATATATATAACGAGCATGGAGACATCTTCGTGCTACATAACATAAAACATTGCTTTATTTGAGGCATACAGTGATGATATCAGCAGTCACTTATATTTTTACCCTGAAGGAGAAACTAGATACATTTTTCACAAGCCAAAATAAAAATAGACACAGTTTCGGCTACGTCCTGTCTGGAAATTGATGCGTTTGATTTTGGAAAACAATCTCATTCTCTGAATCCTTTCTCACCAACGGAACACAATTTGTCTTTAGCAATAGCAGCTTCTCATCTACGAAGATTACTAAATTTGGAGTGCTTCAAGGTTCTGTCTTAGGACCGCTTCTACTCTGTTTGTTTATCAATGATCTTCCATTATCAATTTCACATCCAAGTGTTGAGTGTAAACTTTTTGCTGATGACACTTCCCTTCATTCCAGCGCAGCGGACTTATCGACAGTCCAAAACGCTCTACAGTAAGGTTTAAACGATGTCTGAGAGTGGTGTAGTTAAAATTCTATGATAGTTCATCCCAAAAAGACGAAAAACATGGCAATCACTTCTAAACAGGAACATTAAACAGAAACTTTAAGTCTCAGTTTGACTATATAGATAGCAACACCATAGAACAACCGCATAAGCACCCGAGTCATGGGAATGATAATGGATGCACATTAAATCTGTTATTAGCTCTTCATGGTCAAACAACTGAAGCCTTACTCTCTCTCTCTCTCTCTCTCTCTCTCTCTCTCTCTCTCTCTCTCTGTGTGTGTGTGTGTGTGTGTGTGTGTGTGTGTGTGTGTGTGCGTGTGTGCGTGCGTGCGTGCGTGTGTGTGTGTGTGTGTGTGTGTGTTATGTGTGTGTGTGTGTGCGCGCGCGCGTGTGTATGTGTGTGTGTGTGTGTGTGTGTGTGTGTGTGTGTGTGTGTGTGTGTGTGTGTGTGTGTGTGTGTGTGAAGGACATCTCACCTCCATCAGACAATAAATTTCCGGACATGTAATTCTGAATGGAAATCTCAAAATAACCAGTTCAGAAACAGTTATAATCTTGGTGCTTAGCAACGTATAAGACAAGTAAACACCAAGGACGCTGCAAATATGACAACACTACGACTGTCTGAGATGGAATGGGGCAATTCTCTGAAAGAGATGAAAGCAATCAATCAAACCCTCTTGCAATAAGAAAAAAGTGTTGGGCAAGATAAGGAATTGGATGGGGGGTGGGGGTGAGACTAGGAGGTTAACAGAAGAGGAGAGGAGTGAAGGACAGGACAGAGGAAAGAACATTATTCATCCTTCTATCGATCATATCCTGACAGCCCTGACGACTGTTAGAGATATCATAGCTAGTTTAAAGCTGGGAGAGAGGGTGGCGACAGACGAGAGATATCAGGAGGGCTGATGAGGAAAAAGGCTTCGTGTGATGGAAAAATGATTGATGCATCCGTATCATTTACAGATCAGCTGGACAGCGGGGCTATATATTGCTTACAATCACAAAAACATCGTTGTGCCATGCGAAACAAAACAGCGCTGTTAAATGCATTCTGTAATGCTTTTGAAAAACAATCTTCATTGTTAATACCTCTACATAAGACAAGGGGGGACTTTTCAGACATCAAAATCGATATAAATTTAGGTTTTGCTACAGTTTGTATTACGTTCAGGGCGCTAATTTTTTTTTTTTTTTAATGCGTTGTATTTACCACCCCATGAAATAATATGTTTAGCCTTCAGAAATTAGGCAAATATTAACAGAACTCGAGTAAGAGGCTATCATACAGGGCAAACAATGTCACAACTTTTTAACGCTGTGTATTATTCATAACAATGTTTTATAAATGGACTGTAAAGAGGGTTTTTTCTTTCTTTTTCACCAAAAACTATATAATTTAAGGCTGTTTCGGACAAAGATTAAAATTTCTGAAACATGAAAAAATATAGTTTTCAAACTTTTTTTTTTTTACGACGGTCCATTCTAAAGGGCAGGGGTTAGTTACTGCTAAGGACATAGACAAACAAAGTACAGGTGTCTTGTCAGGTGTCCTGTAATTTGTTTGTCTATGTCCTTGGCGGTAACTAACCCCCTCTCTTTCTAAATTTTGCTTCATTTTCCGCCCTCAGTTACTCCGTTTTCAAACTTAAATGTAGGTGGTAAAGCAGCTATGGTATTCGTGTTTTAGGCAAGAGCCTAGGAATGTGAATTTAGAGAGTCGTGGTACTGAAAGGCAAAAGAGCAAAACTAGTCTTTTTTTTAGACATGGCTTTGCCCCTGCAAACAGAAAACTCACCCGTGTTGTTGAAAAAAGCAAAGCTTATTGCAGTGCTCAAAGATCACAGAGAGGAAGCCAGTCAGGCAGTTCTCAGGCGTGTGTGGTAGACTCGTAGGCAATGTCGAGTAATCACGCTTTCCCACTTCGCTTCCTCTCTGCTACTAGCACAGTTTCAGATTCTCTGACATTTGTTCAGAACTTAAAAACTGAAGCAGCTCCCATTTGGCAGATTCGGGCAACTCTGAAACTATGGTCATTTTTAGTTTTGATGTGTTTTGTCGTGTCTAACACCATAATCAAAGGAAAAATATTTCAAAGGCAAAACAAACCAGCTGATCGCCTTATTCCCTCCAAAATCATCGTAGTTTGACTGTCTTGTTGAGGTGCTAGCTACCCTTACCCACAAGGGAAATGAATTCTTATTGTATAGCAATCTCCCATCATCTTCAAAGATTACTATTGTGAAACCCTTTTTGGAAACATGTCCTTTGTGGGTCATAACAATTCAAAGAACATTCTGCTGGCTTCCCTGTCTAAAGTAATTGAAAATATTCTTAACCAGGTCTCCTGAAAAAAAAAAAACTTTTCATTACTTAAACACACTCTCTTTGCTTTGCTTTAACAGTCTGCCTAACGACCCTCGCATAATAGCAGAACGATCCTGCTTAAGATCTCTAATGATGCTATATTTGCTCTCGATCGGAGCGATGCATCTGTATTGACCAGCTTGACCTGTGCGCAGCATTTGATATGACCTGTGTGCTGCATGTGATATGACTGATCACTTCCTTCATCCGTGCACTCCATCGTTTCTGCAAAAAGCTCTGTTTTGGTTCCAGAGCTTCTCAAATTTTCATATGCACATTATTGGTGATTTTTCATTGTGATGCAGACCATATATCTTTCAGATTACTACAGGGCTCATCACAGGGTACCGTCCTTTTTATTTATTTATTTTTTTTGATAATGAACACAAAGCTCTACACGCACTAGTTGAATGCCACTCTATTTCAAACCAGTTATGTGTAGACGACACTCAGCTTTACATGCTTGCGAACAGTGGAAATAGATTACAGCATACAAAATATGCACAATTGCATCCGTCAGGTCATATATTGGACGACTGAGCATAAATCATAATCAAATGATCACTAAGCTTAAACCCTTCTCTTTCACTCAAAACAGATCCTTTCCCAACTGTCTTAACCTGTCCACCATGTACGTTAGAAACTTTGACATCGCGTTTCCCCTCTGCATGCAAACTAGGATTCATTGTCTCTGACGACATGTCACTTAGCAAGCACACAACTCACATCTGCGTACATACTTACGCAGCTCATGACCAGAAAGCTTTCAGCCGTTAGTACCCCACTACTGC
>CM065715.1:88376862-88381862 GCA_033310375.1 Conus canariensis
GCTCAAAGTTTGAATGATCAAAACTCAGTGGATGATTATTCCCTAGTGATCGTGAATCGCAGATCACATTTCAGCTAGTAGCCGAGCTAAAGTTGAAGATAAACTCAGGAGTCACGAGAACGACGGCAAGCGGCCAGAGAAGTAGACGCGAGAGTACGAAATAGCCACCGAACAGCACAAGAACAACGGAAGGAGAGACAGACAAGACAAAAAACAGACAGAAAAGGAAGAAAGTACAAGAAGAAGAAAAGAAAAGACAAGAACAAGAAGAAGAAAGAAAGAAGAAGAGAAGAAAAGAAAAGAAGAAGAAGAAAGAAAGAAGAAGAAGAAGAAGAAGAAGAGAAGAAAGAAGAAGAAGAGAAGAAGAGAAGAAGAAGAAAAGAAGAAGAAGAAAGAAGAAGAAGAAGAAGAAGAAGAAGAAGAAGAGAGAAGAAGAAGAAGAAGAGAAGAGGAGGAGAGGAGGAGGAGGAGGAGGAGGAGGAGAAGAAGAAGAAGAAGAAGAGAAGAAGAAGAAGAAGAAGAAGAAGAAGAAGAAGAAGAAGAAGAAGAAGAAGAAGAAGAAGAAGAAGAAGAAGAAGAAGAAGAAGAAGAAGAAGAAGAAGAAGAAGAAAGAAGAAGAAGAAGAAGAAGAAGAAGAAGAAGAAGAAGAAGAAGAAGAAGAAGAAGAAGAAGAAGAGAAGAAAGAAGAAGAAGAAAAAGAAGATGCAGGAAGACGAAAGAAGAGAAGGAAGACAACAGAAGAAGACAGAAAGAAGCGAGAGAAAAAGAAAAAAGGGAAGAGGAAGACGAAAAGAAGAGAAGACAAAAGAAGAGGAAGAGTGGATATCATGAAGAAAAGAATGAGGTGATCTAAAGAAGAGCAAAAGCTACAGGTTGAGCCGACTCATGATCACGAGATAAAAACATTCTCAACAGTATTCCATACATTCTGAAGAGAGAGAAGAGAGAGAGAGAAGAGAGAGAGAGAGAGAGAGAGAGAAGACAAAGAAGAGAAGAGGATTAAGAGACAAGAATGACGATCAACAGACGACAACAGCACAGGAGACGATTCATGACTTGACGCTTCTGATCTGTTATTAGCTTCGCTAACAACATAGGCAAGAGGGTTACACACATAACATACAGACATCGACACATAATTCAGACAATTATACTTTACCCGCTAAAACAAACAAATGGTAACATAACTTAAATACCATACTTCACAATTAACACCTAATGTCAATGCGTACTTTGCTCATGAATACCGAACATATAATGTAAGCTGACAGGTAAGCCATTTCATCAAATTAGCAAACAGGTAAGCCATCGTATCTAATTCTACGACTTCATTTTGCCTCTGCACCCCACCCTCTCACCTCTCGTCTCCTACTGTGCCCCATCCTGTAGCTATAACCATCCTTCCTCCCCTCGCCCCTTCCTATCGAACGACTCACACACATGAATTCTGAACATAACGCACGCTCAAACCACACGTGTTCTTTTAATCTTCTCCCCCCCCCCCCCCTCTCTCTCTCTCTCTCTCTCTCTCTCTCTCTCTCTCTCTCTCTCTCTCCTCTTTCCCCTCTCATCTTCCATCATAAGCCTATGAGCCACCTCACCTGTGACGCTCCACTTCATCCCCTCCCCCCTCCCCCCTGTCCTTGGACTCCCTCCCTACCCGCTATTCTTCCCCATTCCCTTTCCCCCACGCTTTCCCACCCAAACACTTGCACGCACAAATTACAACCTACGGACCGTCCAGTAACCAACATTATGAAAAGATTTCAGATCTAATTATCCAAATTCTTAATTAGTCTTTCCTCACATTCGGAGCTTCGACTCTGTATTTAGCAAAAGACACAACAGTTACACTAGTATCTGTCAATAAAAGATTCATTTTTCAATTTATTGTTGGCCAAATTTGTATTATACTAAAGAACGAGAAGTTGTGGCGGATGTCTTGGAGAGAGAGAGAGAGAGAGAGAGAGAGAGAGAGAGAGAGAGAGAGAGAGAGAGAGAGAGAGAGAGAGAGAGAGAGAGAGGTTAATGATGGTCTGTATTGATCACTGTCCAGGAATTACCCCACCAAAGACCTCCTATCTTCCAATAGCGTCTGAGCATAAGCCGATAAGGAAACATGAGCATGAAAAGGCCGTTACCGCTGCCTTCGCGTGCTGCTCCATTTTGCAGATAACTCCCTGGAGCTGTCTGCCTGCGTCTATTTTAAGACCGCCTTCTAGCATGCTGTGGTATCTTTTTGATTACATGGCGGTGTTTACCGTCATGGCGGTGGAGTTTGTACTTCCAGCGAATTGGGTCTCAATTTCAGATAACAATCAACGCGTATAGGCAAGAATTGCTCGCCAGAGTTATGTCAGGGGAGACTTTGGTGGGCACAGTCATCCACATTAATCAGTGCGTGTATCAGACAGCCAAAAGAAAGAAGTCGTCATGTTTTTCACACTTTCAGTTTCAGTATTCCTAGAGTTCACTGTGATTTCAGCTTTTTTTTTTAAACAGTGGATTTTCTTTCCTTAAAACATCTCACTGAACATCTTGGTAAAGCAAGTAGTTCTGAAGATCAGCTAGAACAAAATACAAGGGACAATGATAAGCAGATCAAACCCCTCACCAATCCACGTGGATGGAACAGGCCTGTCTGCGCCTAAAGAATTCGACCACCTGAATAGTATGGTCAGACGCAATGAAGGAGCAGGCAGTGACATGAAAAGCCGATTCAAAAAGGTCAGAAACGCTTTCTGAATGCCGAATGTTTGTGGAGGTCACCCAAGCACAGCTCTAACACCAAGCTGAATGAGAATGAGACTATAAACCGAGGTTCCGTGTGTGAACGCACGCATAACATCTTGCACACACGTAAAATCCCATCACCAACTTTCGGAAGAGTAGGCCAGTTTGGCCGTTGGTATGGATGACACGTTACATATAGCATGCACCCTGCGTGAGAAATGGAAAGAATGAAGGAAGTAAGGAAAATGAGTGATCGATATTGAACGATACTGACTGGATGACACGGGAAACGACTGAATGAAGCGCCAGCTGGCAGCTCTTCAGTCGGCACTACCCAGGTAGGCAGCCCGTTGTGTAAACGAGTGTTGATTGTAAAGCGCTTAGAGCTTGGTCTCTAGCCGAGAATAGGCGCTATATAAGTATTCATTATTATTATTAAGCTGAAATATACTAGAGCTTTGTCTTGTTCCATCCCGCAAGACGGCTAAGAATGCTGGAAAAAGGCATCGAGCAACCTTATTACTATTATTATGAAGAATACTTATAAAGCCTTGCCAAGAATCAACTTTCCACTCAATACGGTCTCAGCGCGAAAAGTACCCATCCAGTGGAAGCCAAAGAGCCAGAATACCATCATCAAGGGAAGGCACTGAATGTATGTATTTGGCAAGTCATCCCTAAAGAGCATGATAGCATCGCCTGTCATTGAACATCAGAAGTAGCACACGAGAGAGAACGGCCCAAGAACACATGGAGATGAACAGTAGAGGGAGAACCGAAGACCCCGGAAGTGAAAATAACATGGAACACCACCCAGAAGAAAGCTTAGAACAGACAAGAGTACAGTGCCTTTGCTGCTGCCATACATGCCGAAGGCATACCGGACAGTAAGAAAAGAAAATTTCTTCTACGTACTACAGGCTGTTTACCAAGGAAAGAGACGCCGCTTTCTGACCAAATGTCTTAGTAGGAAGCTCTAGTTGCTTGCTTGCATGGGTCTCTTTATATGCTTGTAGCCTCCTGAGTCACGAAAACAGGATTTTTCTCCTGCTAAAAGGAAAAGAAAAGACAAGGTTGTAAAAGCCATTTCAAACCCCAATGGCTGCTCGGTTCTTCAAAAGTATAGCCCGGCACAGCAAAAACCTACCTTTAAAATTTCAGCGAACAACTCGACGGTGTAGATGTGCGGCTTAACTGTCATCTTCACGCACATTGGAACATCATTCTACAGACAAACCACCATGAAGGTAAGCGAGGATAAAAGCTCCCAAAGCCCTCAATGACCATTTTCTTCGGGAAGGCTCTAAGTCATTTGTTTTCACTCGAACATGGCTGACTTTGCAGCTTCGTGAATTCTTTTTTCTTTTTTTTCTTTTTTTTTTTTTTTTTTTTTTTTTTGGGGGGGGGGGGGGTTGGGGGCAACTTCTGTGATGTACACATTATCACTTTAAAACTGCTAATCATGACTCACGGAAAAGGTATGATGATTCAAGAAACAGAAACCTATGACTCACCTACGTGGCCTCAGGTATAATCACGCGTTCATCTCACTGATCTTCAGCAGCAACGTTCGCGGAGCAAAGATGGGAAAACAGCCAGAAGTTTGAAAATAACTGTCGTTCTTATCTGTTTTCACTGCTCACGGATTACAGACTTCAAAGGTTGTTTTCGTTTGTTTTTTTTTGTTTTTTGTTTTTGTTTTTTTTTTTTTTGTTTTTCATCTATGATCTGATGTCTTACGTTCAAAGTCACACACACACACACACACACACACACACACACACACTGGTGGAGGGGGCGTTTCCATGTCATTATTACACAATTAGACATTTTCATTACAATTGCAAGCTATAGAAGCTATGTGGGCGATTAAAGTAAACTGAAATAGAACGCCTGAACGCGATATTATAGGAAATTGTTGATCTGATTAACATTGCAAAGATTTAGTAGTGTATCTAAGATTTAAAAGGGTAAGGATAGCTCCTTTCACGTCATTGTTATTGAATGGGGGGAAAAGGTAACATCCTGTTGTGGAGCTGAAAGACAAGAATATGGTAATTACATTGCGTATCTAAATGCCTTTTGGATTGTTTGGAATTACTAAAACAAGTGCGCGAGCGCGCTCGTGTGCGCGCGACAGAGGAATGTTTTCCCGCTTTGGCCCCCCTCCCTCCTCTTCCTCCCCCCGTCCCTCCTTTCCCCTTCATTCCTTATTTGATTCCATACTCCTTGAGGAACCAGACTCTCTTCGGAGATCTCAGTCATCA
>CM065715.1:88391862-88394362 GCA_033310375.1 Conus canariensis
TATCACAAAGACTCCACCAGCTCTGGAACACAAGGCATTACATTTGTTTTGAATGCCCATCTGTGCAAAAGACTATTTTACTTATGGCTCAAAATCTGAAGAAGGTATTGTTTCTGGGGTATACTGCTGCCTCCTCTCAGGGACGCTAAGGAAATATTTCCACAGACATCTTCATCTTCACTGCTCAGCTCACAACGTCGGACCTGGCGCTTGACGTGGTCTCTAAATCAAGGCATAAAGATTTGTTCACTCTCTCTGACTCTCTTTCTGCTTGGAGGCCTTTGCTAGTGGTAACCTGTCTGAAGTCTGCTAGTTGCAGCATAGTGTTTGCACGGGTTTCCGGTGACGTTGGCATTCGAAGCGATGAAGCGGTTGGTAAACTTGCCAAGAATGTCACAAATAACAGGGTGAGCCGATTCTTTATTCTTCACATGAATCTGAAACCCAAAGACCTCTGCTCAGAGGAATGGAACTTACAGACGGATGTTATACTCTTCAAAACCCGTCCAAAACTGAAAGATTGTACTGTGTGCCACAGGCAGCTGTAAAGAAAAAGTCTTGTGCTATTTGCACACAGGCCACTCCTTTTACACCCACACGTATTTTTAAAAAGGTAAAGGAGCTTCGTGGTGCATTTCATGTGATGTGTCACTCACGATAAGACATATCATTGCAGAGTGTTGGGGCTTGCATGATATCAGATAAGAAAATTTTACAGCACACTCCGTGAAAACCTTGTTCAGAAATGTCCCACACGGTGTGAGTTTTTGTTTTAGTTTCTGAAAATAGGTAAACAATTTCTTTGTAAATTGAAATTTCACGGAAGAAAGAATTTAACGAAATTCCGGCGTGTTTTTAGAAAATCTGTTTTAGCCTAATGATTTTTTTTAATCGATGTTGATGGTGACATTAGCAGAGTGATATGACCGTTTGCGGTCGGCTGGGCAATAAGCAGCATGAATTGTATTGAATTAGATTGAATTGGATTCTGTGTCTGTGTGTGTTTGTGTCTGCTTTGTGCTTGCTTAGGCTTCGGTGTTTCAAGGACAATAATTGTAAATGGACGTTTGGTATTCTTAATGTACAGGAATCAGAGTTTCTGTAGAAATTTATTGCATTATTAATTTGAATTAAGGGCGAATGTTCAATATTCGCCAAACTAAAAGCCTGAATCAAAGGAAGTGGAGAACCCTAAGACTTCCGAGGAAAAACTCACAGAAAACATACATACAATCAAACGAACAAAAACAAAACAAAACAAAACAAAAATACTTATCTAAATCGAACGCACTACGTCTTTATCTCCCGACGTCTTCCAACTAAAAAAAAAACTGTTCCTTGTTATTGAAGCCCAAAAGTGTTTTGATAGTAAGCATGAAATCCGTAGCCTACAGAACATGATTGAAAATGTGCATTAAATTTTTGCGACATTGGAAATGATTGGGTTGAAGTGCTTACAGTGTAAATCAGTTTTCATCGAATGTATTTATAACTTACATGCGGCACAATACGAAATGCTGAAACTCGGGGGTGAAAATAGTGGAGTGATAAGGTATGGAACCAGTTATTCCTTTGAGTGTTGTTTTGAAACACCCGAACTTTTATGTTCAAGACATTTCCCGTCGACTGCAGACGAATTAGCGTGTCTTAATATATCCATTATAATGTTGAGTCAACAAGAGATGAACAAATGATATATATGAATGTGTATATTAACGTTGCAACGTTGAAAAACAAAAATGCTGGAGACAGAATTCAGTCTTATCTTTTGGTGTAATTTCCCAAACGCACACGATGGTGGCACAAAACGACAAAGCCTCACCAGCAGCTAAATGCTAAACATGTTCATAATTCAAAGAAACATATTTTAAAAGGTATTTGAAACAAGTCCGCCGGTGAACGTGGACAAACGAATTACAAGGCAAAACACGACGCGTTCTGACCTCTTAGGTCTTCTTCAGGCAAGATGAACAACATCCAGAACAACGAAAATGAAGAACCACGAAAACTTTGCTTACTTTAGCATATAAAATGGTGACGAGACTGTCAGTTCTCAAGCTCTAAACTACAATATCGTTCAACACCGGTCTTTAACTGCAAAGTTCTTTTTTTTCTACAAACCATTTCTGACTTATGACGCTCAACCGTTGTGGCGCAGAAATAGAATAGAACATCTTATTTTATCAATTCAAACATGTCTTAAAATGTGTGAAACATTACCAGTCTATTCTGTATTTTTTTTTAACCAGAAACCTTTAAATCTTCAGCCTTTTATTTCCATTTTCAGACTGCACAAAAGCTTCGTGATCATACATTAAATGCTTTCAATGTGCACGGTCGATTTTAGAAGAGCAAATTATTTTATGTGGATGTGCTGAAAGGTAAAAAAAAAAAAAGTATTTCCTTCTTATTTTTCAACAAAAGTTAATCGATAAAAAAAAAATCAAACCCAACATTAAATAACTTTGTTAAGCTTTTACAAATAAGATTCAAAGTGGAC
>CM065715.1:88396862-88401862 GCA_033310375.1 Conus canariensis
TCCCAGCTTCTTCTTCTTAATTTGTTTGGCCTCTCTGTCATCTCCCTGTTCTTTCATTCCAAATTCTTCCATTTCCACAGGTTCGTTTTCCTTTCGCCCCTTTCCAGTCCATATCTCTTTCCGTTTCCTTCCTTTCCAGTTCAGTTCTATTCTCTTTCCATTCTATTTCCCTTCCATCGGTTTCCCTTCTCTATCCATTCCATTCTTTCCCTATCCTGTTCCCTTCCTTTTCCTTTCAATTCTTTTCGAATGCATTTCTCTTCTCTTTTCTTTTCCCCCTTTAATTCTTTTTCAGCCTATAGCTGTTGTCTTTCCCTTCCATTCCCATTCAATACGTTTTCTGTTCTGTTCCACTCCATTCCTTTCCGCTTTCTCTTTCTCGTTGATTCTCTTCCAAGGCAGTTGTCTTCTCTTTACATTCCATTCCATCTTTGTTTATTTCTCTTCATTTTCCTTTCTTTTCTTTTCCACTTTCTCATCTGTTTCTTTTCCATCCTTTTGCTGTCTGTTCGTCTGGTCTTTTCGCCACAGTTTATTTCCAAATTGTTCCCCTTCGTTTTCCATCGATTCTCTTTCAGTCCATTTCCCTTCATTTTCCCTCTCATTCCCTTCCAACCCATTTCTCTTCTCGTTTTTTTCTTCTCTTCTTTTCCCTTCAAATTTATATCTCTCTTTCTTCACTTCCTTCCATTCCATTCCGATGCCTTTCTCTTCTCCTTCCTTTCCATTCCTTTCCAATCCGTTTTTCAGTATTTCCTGTCCAAGTCGTGTTTCTCCTCTTTCCCTGTTGTTGTTTTTGAAATCCTTTCTCTTATATTCAGTCCCTTTTCTTTTCTTCAACTGGTGTCCTTGCCATTCCTTTGTAGTCCATTGGTCCCCATTTCCTTCCGTTCCCCTTCATCAAGGTCGTTCCACTCACGCTACTATCCTACTCTTTTATATTTTGTCGATTCCATATTTTTCTGTCACTTCCACTCCATTATATTTCTTTCTCTTCCATCACCAGCGTCATTTTTTTGTTGTTGTTTAATCAGCAGCATCAGCAGTTTCTAGACAACTTTCTGCCATATATGTGTGCTATTTGTGTGAGTTGTATATGGCTGTACGTAACAATAAGTCTGGCATCGGCTGTTTTGAAACTCCGCTTGCTCCCCCGCCAGTCGGCGAACAAGGACATCTTAACGGATAAAAGATACAAGACAAAGAAGAGCGGATGAAAGGTGGGAGACAAGGGAAGAACGAATAAAAGGAAGAAAACAAAGAAACAACGAGCTGAAGGGAGGACTGCGCAGAAGTAGGAATCGGATAAAAGGCCTAAGAAGGGGGGTGGAGGGGGGGGGAGAAAGGGGGGAGGGGTGGGGGCTAAAGCAACAGTGGCACACTGTGTGGTTCAAACAGTTTTCTTGTTGGGAAAGCCTCATTTCAGATTTTCAGCTCACTCGATTTTTACCTTTGACAATCAATACTAAAATGCTAAAACTCTTCTTTTCCTCATCCACGAAAACGACGATTTGTCATGCTATCTACAGACGTCTTCTGCTGTTGTTGTTGTTGTTGTTGTTGTTGTTGTTGCTGTTGTTGTTGTTGTTGTTGTTTTTTATGCTGTGTACGGCGTCCTTTTCGTCTATTTTCTGGTTTGTCCGATCTCACTGAAAACTGTGTACAATTGGTTTCCTCCTTCCCATAGCCTTAACCCTGACATTAAATTGTCTTTCTTTACAATCTTTCACGGTTTCTTTTCTGTTTTTATTGATCATTCTCCTGTCTGTACGAAAAGGTCTGTGATGCAGTTTTTCTTGTTAGAATTCATAGTAGACACCCAGACACAGACACACACACACACACACACAGACAGACAGACAACACACACACACACACACACACACACACCACACACACACACACACACACACACACACACACACACACACACACACAAACACACACACACACACACACACACACACACACACACACACATCAGACACACGCACGCACGCACGCGCACGCACACACACACACACACACACCTCTCTCTCTCTCTCTCTCTCTCTCTCTCACACACACACACACACACACACACACACACACACACACACACACACGACACACACACACACACACACACACACACACACACACACACACACACACACACACACACACACACACACACAACCACCACTCCTCCTGTCACAATGATGCGGTGGTCTCAGTCTCGTGTAAAACCGATCCAATTCGTTTCCAAAGGGGATCTGAAAATATGATGTCCTCCGTGCCCGAGGGCTAAATGATCCTCATTGATACGACAGAAGCTGAGGCAAATGATGTAATACAGCACTGACACGGGACGGGGAGCTCGTTCATCGCAGGGAACGGAGCGGCTGGTAAATGAGCATCTTCACGCAACTCTGGGAGCCGTTGCGATTCGCAGAATGTTTGCAACGTCAGAGTATAGGGGTTTTGTTGTTATTGTTGTTTTGTTTTTGTTGTGGCTTTTTCTCTTGTTTTCTTTTGTTTCGTTTTCTTTCTTTTTTTTCTCTTTGTTTTGTTTTGTTTTTTCGCGACAAGAAACAACGCACTGTGACCTCATGAAGGCGCGGATCGAAAAGATGGAGGGAGAAGATGGTCATAGCGGTTCAAGGCCCTTCTCCCCCCCCCCTCTCCCCCCCCCCCCCCCCCCCCCCCCCCCCCATCTCCCGGCCCAAATCTTCGTCTTCCATGTCCCCAATCCTTTCCGAATCCCACCACACCACACCACCATTCAAGAATAACTTTGAAAAGAAAGAAAGAAAGAAAGAAAGCCAAAGCACCCTAAGGAGTGTATTCTTGAAAGAAAAAAAGGTGAACATATTATTTTAGAAAAACACATTATCTGCGCATACGGTGGAGACATAAAGCGACCTCCTATCCTCCCCCCCCCCCCCCGCCTCCCTCCTCGCTGGCACCCGTTCAGTTCCACATCCCCATTCCCCTCCCCCCCCCCCCCCTCATCAACTAGCTTTCTGGCGAGTGTATTTGATTCCAGCAAACAGAAAAGGTTCCGCTGGTATCTTTCCCTTATGCCCCCCACCTTGTCAACACCTGTCAGTGATGTACAAGATATACATCTTAGATAAACTTCGTTGACATGGAATATTGTACTACTAAGAGTCGACATGGTCACTATTCCTTACAGATGATGCATTTCCGGTACACACTTCCTCTTGAACGCCGAAATCAGTTTCGTCTCAAGGGCTTCAAACAAAAATGGTGAGTGCTACTAGGTCTGTTCACATTCCGCTGTCTGTCAGTTCGTCTTGAAAGTGAGAGTAACGACATACTATGGATTTCACTGACACAATTGTGATCCGTTCCCAATGTCTAGCAGAAATGACAACACAGAGCACACACACCAAACAACGAGACATCATTAATTTCTGCTCGGCGATTCAGTGTTGTAAACGGCATTCGTTTGGAAATTATGGGCGTAAATTATTTTCATCATGGGAGCAAGAGTTACCCTACTTGTTCTTTATTTATGATAAAAAGGTTAGATTTCCATTAGCCATAAGCGCAATAAACTGTCAGAGGTTCACCGTGTCTTGGGCACGGCATGATGGAAGGTGGCGCCCACCACTCTCTTCTACCGCCTTTAACCTTCTTTGAAATGAATGAGGTACTCATTATTGAAGGTTGGGCAGAAAGGGTGTTAAGCCGAACAGAATCTGATCCCACATGTGGTTCGAACTTACGAGTGTATGAGATCCACGGGCAAACGCTCTGACCATTTGACTAAGGAACCTTCCAGTGGAGTATGTTCAAGCACAGACTCCGTCATCGGAATATGCTTGGGATATATACGGTAGGATCACCTGCATGCATGCCAGTTTGTAATACATATATATATATATATATATATATATATATATATAATATCGGTGTATCTATATCAATCTATCTATCTGCCTGTCTATCTATCTATAGATATAGATATTGATGTGTGTGTGTGTGTGGAGAGAGAGAGAGAGAGAGAGAGAGAGAGAGAGAGAGAGAGAGAGAGAGAGAGAGATACAGATACAGATACAGATACAGATACGGATACGGATGTTTTATTCATACAGGCCATGGCGAGAGAGAGAGAGAGAGAGAGAGAGAGAGAGAGAGAGAGAGAGAGAGAGAGAGAGAGAGAGAGAGAGAGAGAGAGAATGGTCAAAATTTCTGTTATGAATAATTCTAAAGGGAAGATGTCTCATTCTCGTCGATCTTGGATATTGCTGTCTTTGTGGATGAGTGTCACGGTGATTGGGTGTTTCCTTTTTGCATTCATGAATTGATAAGGAAACGTTTTTGGTTCCAGAATAGGCCCATTATCTGATTGATTTGTTCCTGTCGGTAGACTGACAAGCAATTCTTGCTTGAGGGGTACGTCACATTTTAGCCCCTATATGTATTTTTTTTTTTTTTTTTTGTAAAATTACTTCGCCATAATTTTTCTGCATCTTCTTCGTTTTCTTCTTCTTCTTCTTCTTCTTCTTCTTCTTCTTCTTCTTCTTCTTCTTCTTTCTCTCTCTCTCTCTCTCTCTCTCTCTCTCTCTCTCTCTCTCTCTCTCTCTCTCTCCTCTCTCTCTCTCTCTCCTCTCTCTCTCTCTCTCTGTAGCCCAACACACACCCTTTGTCTCTTTTCTTTCGCAGGCTATATAAGGAGCTGTACTATCTGACACAGGAAATGAACCTGTTAAAGATTTCCTTCCCTTTACAATAAATTATTCCTGGAGATGTTGACACTGGAACCAAAACAAGGGGATTCATTCTCTCTCCTCTCTCTCTCTCTCTCTCTCTCTCTCTCTCTCTCTCTTCTCTCTCTCTCTCTCTCTCTCTTTTACTTTGCCCGCTTTTTTTTCTTATATTTTACGTTCCTCCTGCAAGAAGTTATCTTTTCACTAGAGTTGGTTTCTGAATTTGTTTTGTGAAAAATGTTAATCTTTCATGAACTGACGGATTCCATTCACTTCCAGAGG
>CM065715.1:88409362-88414362 GCA_033310375.1 Conus canariensis
CTATGAATCTGTCTGTCTATCTATCTATCTGCTATCTGTGTGTGTGTGTGTGTGTGTGTGTGTGTGTGTGTGTGTGTGTGTGTGTGTGTGTGTGTGTGCGCGCGCGCGCGCCGTGTGTGTGTGCGTCTGTGTGTGTCTGTGTCTCTGTGTGTGTGTGTGTGTGTGTGTGTGTGTGTGTGTGTGTGTGTGTGTGTGTGTGTGTGTGTGTGTGTGTGTGCGTCCCCTCAAGGACCGGCGCAAATACTTCCCCTTACGTTTAGTAAATAACCTTTATGTGATGATTTTAGTTTTTCAGCAACAAATTTCCTTAGTTCCTTACAACGCTTTCCTATCGTGTTACTTTTTCTACCCATCACTGGCTGCTTTGATGTGCTGTTCGATTCTTTTCCTTGAACTCTTGGTGGTAGGAATACCACAGAATAATAGATTGTGGTATGTATCCATTTGATGCCAAGGGAGCACTGACACTATCAATCATGTCTGAGTGGCCGTTCAGAAGGCCACCAGCAGGTGATATGAATGGTTCTGTTTTTAAGATGAACAATTTTCAAGATGGACATTTTTGAAGATGGAAAACGATTGTTCGCATATGCTGCTGGAAAGGGTTTTCTTTATATAATCTAAATTCCTCGTGTTCCATTCCCGTTTTCGTTCTCTCATCGCAAACTCCTGGGCTTTTTTTTAATCTTTGCCAACTCCTTATTGCAATGACGGAGTACTGTTAGCCTGCACTTAAACACAAACTAGTTGTGGAAGCAAACAAATGCAGGGGAACATTTTGAATACTTTTCAGCTGTTGGCTTTAATCCCTACTGGTCCTGTATAGCTTCAAAAGTCAAGGGCAGACTGACGAAGATAGCTTTCTCTGACTAGTAACGAGCTCAAACTGAAAAGCAAACATTCTGGTTTTCAAAGCGACAGCCTCAATGAATTTCAACGGTCTCTCTCCAAATATCATGGAAGGCGCAATGGACTGTGGGTACTTTTAATCACCACGAGCACGCAAGTAAATATCAGAAAAGTTGATTTTTGTTGACGATTTAACCAAGCAAGAGCAGGAGAAGACTCTGAGGAAAGCTGTATAGCTGAAGATCTTTAGACGAGAAGCCCCCTGCCCCCTCCCACTCCCCACCCCCCAATGCAATCCTTTTAGCCTTCATTATTATTATTATTATTAAGAGTACTTATGTAACGCCTATCCCCTGTCCGAGACCAAGCTCTAAGCGCTTTACAATCCGCATTCTCGTTTACACGACGGGCTGCCTGCCTGGGTAGAGCCGACTGAAGAGCTGCCTGCTGGCGCTTCATTCAGTCGTTTCTCGTGTCCTTCAGACAATGTCGTTCACTCAGTTTCACAGCTCTTTCATTCTTTCGATTTTTTCACACAGAGTGCATGCTACGTGTAATATGCCATCCATACCAACGGCCAACCTGGCCTTCTCTTCCGAAAGTTGATGATGGGATTTTACGTGTGTGCAAGATATGCGTGCGTTCACTCACGGAACCTCGGTTTAAAGTCTTATTTGAAGAACTGTTTGGGAAATGGAGTCGGAATCAATGTTAACTCCGAGGGAAAAATCCCCCTGTACCAAAACGTCCCGGCGGAGATTCGAACCCGCAACCCCAGGATCACCAAGATTACGAGTCATCGCTCTACCAACCGAGCTATTCCGGCCCCCCACGGGGCCACTTCCTTACGTTTTAAGGGATTCTGGCGACATCCAGGTCATAATTTCTTGAAGTCTTTCTTGATGAATTTCAGTCACGATTAAGATTTGTCTCGTTCTCTCCTCCTTGTTCATTATGGAATTTCGGTCGCGATTAGGTTTGGGTCAGTTGATTCATCTTTCTCTCCCCCTCTTGGTCAATTCTGCGAGACTCTTTCATTTTTAGACCAACAAGATTGTCTAGGATGGGCAAAGTGGGGTACAAGCCCACAGATCCTGCAAGACTTGTCTTTCCCAGTGTCAGCCAGTTTTTCCCTGGTGTCTTCCCGATCATTCCCAGTCGGCAAAACTGTCTTGCCATGTACGCAGCTAGACAGCAGGTTTTGAGAGAAAATGTCACCTCCGTATGAATATTTCGGCCCTTAACTACTTACTTTCAAAACGGGGTGCGCCTGATCCAGGTAGTGCCCCCCGAGTGTCCTGCAGTTACCCGTCTTCCCCTTGGCGCTGCCGTGACTCAGATCACAAACTCCAAGATGGTTAGGCGTCGTAAGACCGAAAGGCTTTCAGGAGAGCCTACGTAGCTATCGGACACATGTTGTAAATGGATATAAAACTAGAACGCTTACATCAAACAATAAAATGAAAACACAAGCGCCAGTTTCATTCTTCAGATCACAACATGTATGATAATTACAGGTGACGCTCTTCGAAAGATACTGTGGGTGCACTGCCACGGCTTCTGAAGACAGTGACAACTGAGGAATTCTCATCCAGAAGACGACGGAAGTCGACTATGGTGAGACATAGCCAAAAGCCTCTGTTCAAAACACGGGGCTCAGTGATTCCTATCGCTGCCAGTGATGAAGTTGATGTTTCTATTTCAACGTCATCCTATCATCCTTTTCAAATATCTCTCCTATTCCTCTCCACCCTGCTCCCAATCCATCCTTGTTAAGTCAGTTTCATAGGCACTGAGGACTTCACCTGTATATGCTCTTACCCATTCTATGTTTACTCCCGTTGTTTGTTTGTTTTTTGTTTGGTGTTGTCCTCCTGGATGAAGACCAATAAATTGAGGTTCCTTACTACAATGATTCTCTTCATCTGGCAGATCAGGATTCCAACATAAATTTTCATGTGTAATCATTGATATTCACACCCTTTGCCCTAGCAACCTTTAGATCTTGTTAGAGGTAGGCTGGCTAAAAAATTTTCAGTTGCTATGGAGGGACTTGACGTGAATGTTTAAGTGACACACCTCGATGAAATCGGAAGCAGCCTCAACATATTTAATAAGTACTTACACGCTCAAAATTATTTAACCGCGGAATGCCAAGAATGTTTATATCAAGGAATAGCCAAAAATCAAGTGTATTTTACAAAAGAAGGCTAAAACATTGTGAGACCACTGAATTAGTTCAGCTTTCTTCTGTTTTTCTTTTAGTAAAGTTCTCTTGTGTTTTTCTTTTCTATAAAGCTTAACAACATAGTTGTGTTCTGTAGCATTCAGTTAAATTTCCAACAAGTTCTAGAAACATTTTTTTCTTGTAGAATTCAAAATGAAGATGAATTGTGCTGTCCACCCAGCTCCTTTCATGATTGTTTTCAGTGGTTTCCAAGTCAGCAGCAGCTACTGTTGTGTTCGCACAGCCAGCCTCAGTACTGTGAATGACGTGACAAGTGATCAGTAATGAAAAGCGTCTGCGCCTGGCCTTGATTCGTCTCCAAACCAGGAAACAGTTCTTTTGACGCATGCCCATAAGACATAATAACTGGTGGAACTTCTCCTTGTATTTCCTTCAGTCTTTTGTTTTCCTGTAAAGCATTTGTCGGGTAACTTGACAGAGTTGTTCACAAACTTCTGATGTGCGCGCTCACACACACACACACACACACACACACACACACACACACACACACACACACACACACACACACACACACACCACACACACACACACCCCATCAAATAATTCAGTCTCTTAATGGTCTTGAGAGAAGAAAGTGAAATACGTCATGACCAGGTTGTTTGCCCTTGACTGTGTCAAGTTGTTTCTGCACCGCATGAGTTAGCCAGACGTTTCAGGTGGCTACCCAGCCGCACAGGGAAACCATTGGCCACTTTCTATTTCCATCCACTAAAGAGGCTGTTTTCGTCTGCGTCTGATTGTTTGTTTGTATGTCCGTCTCTCAGCAAGACTCCACAAAATCTACTGTTCCGGATAAACACATCTAAATGGAAAGATGGAATAGAGCTTGAGGACGAACTCGCTGGTTGCTGTTGCGGATCCGCGGGGCTGATTCCGACTGAAGGACGGATCCAAGATCCGTTTGGTATTGGTGGAGGTTTACGCTTTCCTCAGTTCTCCTCAGCTTCCAGTTTCTGTTGTTTAAGTGTGTTTCTATAAATATGTTTACACGTTTGGAATCAGCTAACACACACACACACACACACACACACACACACACACACACACACACACACACACCACACACACACAGCATTCCTACTTTTATAGTTTGGGGAAACAGATTGACACTGACTCCGTATCATCATCTTCACCGTGGTCAAAATCTTGTTTTAGATCCTTTCTTTTTTCGCCCTGGTAAACCAGTTCCCCCCCCCCCCCCCCCCCCCCCCCCCCCATTAATACATTTACTTTTAGTGTACAGTAATACCTGCTACTGTGTTATTTCGTATTTCTTTGTGACTGATGTCATCTGCAATTTTATCGGAGAAATTCGGAAAACGAACATTTTTTTTTTTTCTCATTGAGTCTGCTTGGATGATTACAGACACGCATTTTTGACAGACACGCATTTATATCAACTCTGTCATGGTGGTATGGTTTCATCCGCGTGTGTTCGTTTCTTTGTTTCCTCGGTTTTCAGTTAACAAGATTAAACACAGGTTATTAAACTGATTGTAGCGAAACTTGGTGGAGATGTGATATGTAGCCTAGGACGAATCAGTTTTGCTGTGTATATAGTGGACACGGACCCGGCCGTGCGCTGCCCGTCCGGGGAAAAAACCCAAAGAAACAAAAAACAAAAAAACCTCTCCGGTTCATCTCTTTCCCAATTTAATGGCGACGGCCAAAGCCGTGCATAGTACAACACCCGACCCGACCCGCATGATGAGAGCCGTGATTCTGCAAATCGTGCAAACCGGGAAGGGACCGAACTCCTCCTCTGATTTTTTTTTTTTTTTTTTTTTTTTTTTTTTTTTTTTTTTGCACTTGTGATCTTTGATTCCAACATGGACGGCGAAAACCTCATTGTTGTCGTAAGGCTCAGATCATTTATTTACACTAAAAGTGACAAGAATCA
>CM065715.1:88419362-88431862 GCA_033310375.1 Conus canariensis
ATCAAAACCGGACGGACAGATGGCATATCGCCTGAGAACGAATCCACTAAATTCTGGTACGGATCCACATGACTGATTCTGACAAGTGGGCGGATCCACGTTCCGTTTGATTTTGGTGGAGGTTTGCGTTCTCCTGCGTCCTCTACTAGTTCTGTTGTTTTGGTGTTTCTGTAAATCTGTTTACAAATTTGAAAATGGATTTTATCAGAAAATACCACTTTAATCAGATAAAAATAAAGCAAACAACAAACAAACAAGCAAAAAACAAGCAACCAACCCCCCAAACCCTCCACCAACAGCTTACCTTCATTTCATCTCTCTGTCTGTCTGTCTGTCTGTCTGTCTGTCTGTCTGTCTGTCTTCTCTCGTCTTCTGTCTCTCTCTCTCTCTCTCTCTCTCTCTGAGTGTTCTGTGTGTGTGTGGTCTGTGTGTGTGTGTGTGTGTGTGTGTGTGTGTGTGTGTGTGTGTGTGTGTGTGTGTGTGTGTGTGTGTGTGTCTGTGTCTGTCTGTCTGTGTTGTGTTCTGTGTCTCTGTGTGTTTGTGTTGTATTTAAGACAAAACATGCTACTTCGGAAAGGAACTACAGATATGTGGGAAACAGCAAAACAGACAATAATGAAACTGGGTTTAGCCGGAGGAAAAACAGAAATTGCAAGTAAATCTAATTTGGAGTAGAGTGCAATGAAAAAACAAAATTCAAAAAGAGGGACAGCCAAATCAGGGAAGAAAGGCATACGTGAAATCCAGTTCTCCCAAGCGGGATTGCATGGCGTACATTCCTATGTAACTTGCATGTAATGTATGTAAACACGTGTTGACAGATCCATTTTGCCACATCTTTCTAACGTCAGTACATAGGTGATCACAAAGCCTGTTTTCAAAAGAACAGATTTCATATGGGTGTTTGGGATTCTACTATTAAAGTGTGTGTGTATTGTGTGTGTGTGTGTGTGTGTGTGTGTGTGTGTGTGTGTGTGTGTGTGTGTGTGTGTGTGTGTGTGTGTGTTTAGATATCACAAGCCATATTTTCTCTTCGGATCTGTCTCTCAAGCAGGAGAGAGACAGAGAGACAGACGAAGACAGACAGAGAACAATGAGACACAGAGAGAGAGAGAGAGAGAGAGAGAGAGAGAGAGAGAGAGAGAAAGAGAGAGAGAAGAGTGAATAGGCTGAAAGGAGAGAGGGGAATGGTGTTGGTAAGTGCATGTTCTTTCTTTTTGTGCGTGCGACATGCATATAAACCACAAAAATTACAACCTATTATGTGTTAGGGATATATCCTATGATCTTTGACTTCTGAAGCAGATGACTTCGATCGGCAACCCACGTCAAAGTTCAGAGTCACCATCCTTCATCTAACGGCAGCATGATTACAACTCTTTGATTCTGGAGAATAGTTTAGGATGGTGCTCTTCTTACAAGAAGGGTATCGATTTCTTCTGTCAATGCCCTGAGTCTACTGCAGACGAAACTCTCTGGTGTGAGCACAACACACACCACACACACACACACACACACACACACACACACACACACACACACACACACACACACACCAGTAGCACTACTATATCGTCAGGTCCAATGGTGAGGTGGAGAGCACATCGAAGACTTCTAGTCTGTTTGTGGAAAGTGTGGTTGGTAGACAAGAGACACTCCCCAAGACCCCACATCCAAGATAGATGAAGTGGATCAGCCTTTTTCAAGCTGAACATCTGAGTCTATTAAGAAACCAGAACAGACCTCTTACCACGCATCTTAAACTCCAGCGTGAATTTAGGCTCGGAGACAAGACAATACAGCAAGATGTAGACTTTTATTTATATTTGTCTGAGCACATATCTGACAGCCGGTGGTCGGACAAAGTAAGCAACAAAGAGTTGTGAGAAAAGGACGTCACAGGAGGCAGTCACATGCAGATCCTGAGGAGGAACTAGGGCTGGAATGGACACACCCTCAGGATGCCAGCATCTAGCATCCAGCACCCAGCACCATCCGTCAGAACCTGACCTTGAGCCAGCGGTAGAGAAGAAAAAGGAGACAACACAGACACAGAAGCAGGTCAGTTTCATTGTCATTAAGGAGATGTCACGGTGCTGTGGACTAGTCTATGTGGGTCGTTGTGCGTGGTGTGAGGGTCACACACTTAAACCTTGTAATTTTGTTTTGTTTGAATCAGTGTATGCTTGTCATCTGTGGCTTATTTTAAGTATTGTATACACTAAACAAAACAAAAATTACATGATTTAATCGATGTGTTTGCTGCCGTAAATTTAGCGTTAAGAAAAAAAAGTAATAACAGGCACAAAGCATGGTGGGTTTGTGTGATATGAAGATAACCGCAGTAGACAGGTCGTTGTAATGACTCTTTAAAATAGTTATTTTGCATAAGCACACAGACTGAAACAGCTGAGAGTTTCTTAATCAATTTGCGCTGACCAAAATATGAACCACATTATGATCTTAATAAAATACGGTTGCATTAAACATATGTAATGGTTGCCACTACTAGTTTCCACTTCTTGTTCCAGCTTTACTGCTCCATGTACATTATCATTAAAGTCCTTAGGATGCATTTCTTCTACACATATTGAAGCTGAGAGCACGTCACAGCATTGTGCAGCGGTTCCTGTCGTTTTTTACAAATCACAGCTTGCAGACCCTTCACAATTTTATCGTTTTGTTATTGTAAGCAATGAATGGATGTGTGTGCGTGTGAACTCTCTGAACGGAAACACCATCCATTGCCTTAAATACAGGTCATATCCTCTTGTTCCGGGAAATCTCTGGCACCGGGCATTTCCGTGCTGCATTCTCTACAATTTAAAATTCCAGAATTGTGCTCTTTATCTTCCACAAGACAAAACTTATAACCAAGAACAACAAAGGCATCAGCGCTTACCTCGCCACTAAGAGAGAAAAACTATAGACAGTTCAGAGCTTCAAGTACCTCGTGGCAATTGTTTCAGGTGAGGGATCAAAACCTGAAGTGCTCTCCAGAGTTGCGCTAGTCAGACTAAGACCCATCTGGAATGACAGTAACGTCACAATTAATTCCACTACCAGATTGATGCGCGCCCTAATCATTTTTCATATTTTTCTATGCCTATGAGATGTGAACTCTGACAGGTGAACTCGAGAGAAGGGTTCAGACATTACAGATAAGATGCTTCCGCAAGATTCTTGGCATCTTATACAAAGACCACATTGACAACCTGCATGTCCAGGCCAGAATAAAGAAAGCCTTTGGACCATACGAAAACCTGTTATCCACGGTGAAAAGAAAGAAAATGAGATGGTATGTTAATGTATTAAGATCAACAGGACTTGCCCGAACAATTCTACAAGGAACAACGCAGGGAGGCAGAAGGAGGGGAAGACAGAGAAATAGATGGGAGGACAACATCAGTGAATGGACTGGCTCACACTCAGCTACTGCCAAAGACCGTTAGTGTGTGTGTGTGTGGGGGGGGGGGGGGGGGGTGCGTGCGTGCGTGGAAACTGTACAAAGGCAGGAAGACTCGTCCAGATCGAAGATGAAGAGCTGTCTTTGACGGTCTTTACTTTGCCGGAATGGAGGGGGCTGTAAGTGAGTAAGCATGATCCCCGGTTCTGAAAGCATTATGAAGTTCGACCTATTAGCTAAGAACAAAAATCTAACACAATACAACAATACGTGAAACAACACAGAACAAGTGTTATAAAACCATCTCATGTTGCAGGACTATTTTCAACTCCTCCCAACAATATCTTTCCTTGTTTGTTACGCTCTTCATGGTTTATATTTCTGTACTCTGTTATCACCTATTGCTCTTTCTTTTTTATCGCATGCAAACTTATTTCAACAAAATTATTTGGATAAGAGACAACACATGGAAGAACTGTACCACTTTTTTATTGTTTGTTGTTGAAACTGCCGTCTGTCGTGTACGCGTTTCAGACACACCTTTCGCTCAACAGACTAAGAATGACCACTGTAATTTTCTTAAAAATGTCAAGGGAGACAATTTTGCAAAGGTATTTTAAACTTAAAGATTAGAATATCCTAAGAAGAGCGATGAACATATTTCTAAAACGTGAATACCTAAACACTGCAGGAGTTACAATTCCTTCCAAAATCACCGCTGCAATACATCATGCCACTGACAATAATGACTAAAACTAATACATTAGGAACTTCATTAATCAAGGGATAGTTATCAAGCGTCCAAAACACGCACACAGACAGACAGACAGACAGACACACAGACACACACACACACACACACACACACACACACACACACACACACACATACACACGCACCCACGCACGCACGCACACACACACACACACACACACCGCGCGCGCGCACGAGCACACGCACACACGCGCGCGCACACACACACACACACACACACACACACAACACACACACACACACACACACACACATACACACACGCGCGCGCGCACGTATACAAAATGAATGAACATTCGACACACTGAGAATTTCATGTCACCATTGCAATTTTCCTTGCTTTTATTTGCTACAAAAATCTTTACAAGTTATGACTTCTTGTAGTTATTTTCTTACCTACCTTTTCTTCACTTTTCCCCTCGTTCATTCCAAGAGCACATGGTTCAGAGTTTTGCTCTGTCTTCTTTTTTTTGCTAGTTGGTTCGTTTGTTTCGTTAAAATGTTCTCTTTTTTTTCAATTTTGCAACACTGCGAGAGTGTTCCTTTGTAGATTTTTTCCATCGCTCTCTTTGTTGGGAGTGATTACGTTCACCTGGGTGATTTTAACGTTCTGTTCTTTTCAAGTCTTTTTTTTTTTTCAATTCCCACCGCTTAAAATCGTCTGGTTTTTTTTTTTTTTTTTAAGTGTGAAAAGGTTAATTACAATTGCTCTCATTTGTCCGTGTTGGTTTCTTCTAATCTTAACGGAGCCAGAAACTTAGCTTAAAGAAATGACGTTTTTGTGTGTGTGTTTTGTTTTCAGATAAGAAAAACAGGAAAGAGGAAGTGTGTGAGCTTGCGTTCGCGCGCATGCGTACACACACACGCGCGCTAATGTGTGTGTGTGTGTGTGTGTGTGTGTGTGTGTGTGTGTGTGTGTGTGTGTGTGTGTGTGTGCTAATGCCTCAGCATTTAGACAAGACGAAGTATTCTTCTGCTCCCACTCTCACTCAGACAAACAACGGTAACAACATGAACGGAGAGAGAGAGAGAGAGAGAGAGAGAGAGAGAGAGAGAGAGAGAGAGAGAGAGAGAGAGACCCAGATTGACAGAGACAGACAAGTAGACATGGATAGGGACAGAGAGAGAGAGAGAGAGAGAGAGAGAGAGAGAGAGAGAGAGAGAGGGGGGGGGGGAATAGACCGACAGACTAATACAGACACACGGACACAATCACTCCACACAGACACAAAGACACAAGAGAGAGAGAGAGAGAGAGAGAGAGAGAGAGAGAGAGAGAGAGAGAGAGAGAGAATGGAAATGGAAAAAATGTTTTACTCAGCCCCTTCTGAAGGGGGGATTCCATATACGATGACAATGGACGTAAGAGACATTCAGCACATTTAGAATATAGTTCTAACATCTTCATTTTAACGAAAGAACATTATAGATCCATGCATTAATATCAGCATTCAGTTTCTTTACTGCATTAACACGCCTTTCAAAGGCTTTGTAAAGATACAAGCATACAGTCTTCGGTATGTTGCTGTTACTATTTTGTAGTCAATAAGGTGACATGGAATAAACATAGGGGTGCTTAAAACGTACGCGGAATGTACTTTCGGCTAAGAGTACTCAGTTTAGGACAGCAAAACAGAATATGTGCTTCATCTTCTTGCATCTTTTTGCGCAACTGACATATCAAAGAATTATTTGAAACTTTCTTATACCTGGCACGATAAACTACAATATCTGTTAATCCAGATCTAAATGTAGTCAACGGATCTTTGAGATATCCGTCAATGTCGATAATAAGATATGTTTACACAGCTCCTGTTTACCTTAAAAGTCCTATACAAAAATACATTGACGTTTTCGACCCCTTGGTTCAGCCATACTATTCCAAACCCATTCTGTAATCATATAACTCTTACGCCCGACACCCATGTATATTTGCCACGCGAGTCTAGCGACATGAGCGTCTTGTAAGCTTTTATAGGTAATCTGTTTCCATCCATACGTAATGTTTTAAGCCAATATCTAATACCTGACAGATGAATTTATATATACTGGGTGACGCCTTGTCTCTCCATACACTAAATCAGTAGGTGTTGTGAGCTGTAGTCCTAAACATTTCTTCCATGCAAACAGATGAACCATTTCCACATGAGCCACAGCCTTATCGAGTCCCCATATTTCAGCCTCATATATAGCAACAGGTAGAACCTGCGTGTCAAAAATTTTGAAATTTACTTCTACTGAATCATTCTTAAGCATGCATAACTTAGGCATAATACACCTTAAGGCATTTTTTGCACGACTTGCGGGATCCTCACACACAAATACAAAACTAAGCCGAGTGGAGAAATATATACCTAAATACTTATAACAGTTAACAATCACTATTTCCTCTCCATCTAGAAACCGCCTCTCTCTCTCTCTCTCTCTCTCTCTCTCTCTCTCTCTCTCTCTCTGATAGGTAGCCCCTTTTCTGAACACCGTAATATTGTACTTTTTCAAATTAACCGTAAGCTGAAGTCTTGACGCTGCGCTGCTTAAATTATTCAACTGTGTTTGATGACCCACTGTCGTGTCAGATAATAAAGCAATATCATCTATTAATAGCAAAATAAACAATTCGATGAAGTCAGGAGTTAATGCTGCCCCGTGTTGTCCCTTCTCTATTATTTCGACTACTATACATGTTTTTAACACATTCATAAAGCTTCCCTTTAATCCCATTCTTTTGGAGTGCTGTTTAAAGTAGTGATCTGAAAACTGAATCGAAAGCTTTCACAAAAACAATAGAAGCTATATATAATTTACGATTCTGCGAAAACTGTTTCTGTATCAACGCTAAGAGTCTGGTCAATAGTAGAGTAACCTTTCTTAAAACCTGCCTGATATTCACCAGTAGTATTATTTTGCTGAACCCACTCCTGTAGCCTGCAGTTGATAATTGAACTATACAGTTTATTACTGATATCACGCAACAATATACCTCTATAATGACCAGGATCATTTGATGCGCCTTTTATATGTAATGGTATGATCATTGACTGTGTCCATTTTTCGGGAAACACTCCTTTACCAAGAACTTGACGAAAAAGTCAACAGTAATATAATCACCATACTCCAGTAATTCTCCAATAACCCGATCTGAACCAGCAGATTTTCCATTTTAAGCCTTTTCATCGCTACTCAAAACCTCCTCTTTCAAAATTGGGCGATCAAAATATAGCATCTCAGTGTTTCTTCCAAAATAATAAAATTCATCAGCGATATCAATAACGTTTTCTTCTGTATGGTCTTTTTTTAAAGAGTTTGTTAAAGTGAGAATACCAATCATCAATAAATGCATTACTCGATTTGTTTGACTGTTTCTTTGATATTTTACGCAGGTGCATCCAGAATTCTTGTTGGTTGTTTACTGAATTAACAATAAAATGCAATTAGTTCCTTTTTTCTTCGAATGTTTTGTATATTCTCTTCGAGCTTGACAGCACGTTTGACTTTCTTATTTATCTAATGTTCATTTATGCATCCGTAAAAGCGTTCTTGCCTTTAATTTGAAATTTGTGCATTTTTGATCAAACCGGTCACTGTTTCTGTTATCATTTATTCTAACATGTCTTTTCATGCATTTCACTTGTTTTATGACATATGCTTTAGAAGATTCTAGAGCTGCATTAACATCGTCAATAAGAGCTACGGCTTTTTGTATCAATGACAATGTACCAGTGCAGGTCAAAAGTTCAATAAACAAATGAGCATGTTTATCTTGCCACTGAAATGTTTCAATAAACTCGGGGAGAGGGGGGGGGGGGGGTTCGTTTATATGTTTCATAATTTCACTGCTTTTAACGTATTTGATTCTAAATTCAATAGGAAAATTATACGATTCAATTCGTTCACTTACATAGATGGTACAAAACTGACATATAACAGCAAACACGCCAGTGGATGCTCTGAAATAATCATCTACACTGTTACTGGTTTCTGATACATATGTGAAATTATCTTAATTGTCACCATTACATACGCCATTTAGGATACATACCACAAAAAAGGGGCAGCAGAGGCACATCCGGAGTCATGAACCGGGTGTGGCCCAACCCCCCTAGAGTGTCAGGAAATAAGGGCCGAAACACTTGCTTGAAGGGGGCTTCTCTTCTGAGGACTCTCTGCTGCCACGCTCTCCACGAGTTTCTTTCTACTGATGCATGGGTAAACCATTGACTTCCGGGAATAGGCCGGAGGACACTGGGAAAGACCAGAACCAAGGGCTCTGTGGGCTGGCTCCCCACTTTGCCTTAAACATGTGGCTACTAAGAATAAAAGGAAAAGATGCTCCCAGGATTCACCGAAAGGGGGAGAGAATGATGAATCCATCGGTGCTCAACCAATCATGACTGCAAATCCCAAACGGACTATGAACATGGACCAAATGGAATATCCATGTGTCTGTGGAAAGCGTTTCGCTACCACCCGTGGCATGAAGATCCACAGAACAAAGATGGGATGTGTGAAGACTCATCTGAATGAGCAGCAGCGCACTGCATCAGCAGATAAGACGTCGGAAGACCAAGGCCAGGATTTAAACCACAGTGCCAAGGACATCCACGCTGTTGGTTCGGATGAGGAATTTGCACAGGCCCTCGATGCCAGGCGCCTGAAACTCAACCTGCCACGAGCAAACGAAACTAAAGATTGGGAGAAACTGGATGCAAAAATCGTCCAAAGACTCGATGCACTGATAGGGAAAAGCACCCTGGAACACAAACTAGCCACATATGGGGACATTGTGTATGCCACATGTAGAGACGCCTATGGAGCAAAACTACCCAAAGAGAAAACACCTCCAAAGAAATCCAGACGCCAAGAAAAGATGGACAAGATCAGGGTCCAAAAGAAAAACCTCAAGATGCAAATGAAGACCGCATTGCCAGCTGAAAAACAAGGCTTGGAAAAACTGTGGAAAGACCTGAAAGAAAAACACAGCGCCCTCAGCAAAGCGGAATCTGCGAGGAAGAGGAAGAGCAAAAAGAAGAAGACACAAGAGCGCTTCTTCAGAGACCCCTTCCAGTTTGCCTGAACACTGTTTGAGCAGCCAAAATCTGGGACCCTAAGTGTGGACAAAGGAGTTCTTGAGCAGCATCTGAGGAAAACATACTCTGACCCACAGAGCAAAGCACCACTCGACATTCAAGGTCTGGTGTGGCCAACCAACCCTGAGGAACAGTTCAATGGCAAACCTCCAACGTTGGCGGAAATCAAGAAGGTGGTCGACAAAGCCAGAGCCAAATCATCACCAGGGCCAAACGGAATACCTTACCAGCTTTACAAGAAATGTCCCAAGGTGCTGGAGTGGCTCCACAGGCTGCTGCGATCGGCTTGGAGAAACCAGAAGATCAGCGGCCAGTGGATGACGGCAGATGGTGTGTACATCCCCAAAGAGCAAAACTCAAGTGACATCAGCCAGTTCAGGCCAATATCACTACTGAACGTCGAAGGGAAAATCTTCTTCTCTGTCATGGCAGCAAGGCTGACCAAATACCTGATGGAAAACAAGTACTTGGATGTGTCAGTCCAGAAAGGTGGCATCCCAGGCGTGGCTGGCTGTGTAGAACACGCCACAATGATCTGGGACGCAATTCAAAAAGCAAAAACAGAAAAGAGAGACCTGGACGTAGTGTGGCTTGATCTGGCAAACGCATATGGATCTGTGCCCATGAGATGATACAGTTGGCTCTTGAGATGTACCATGTGCCAAAGAACATCCGCGACATGCTCAAGAAGTACTTCAATGGCTTCTCAATGCGGTTCTCTACCAAGGAGTACACAACAGACTGGATCAACTTGGAAGTGGGTATTGCAATGGGCTGTGCAATTTCCCCAATACTGTTCGTGCTGGCAATGGAACTCATCTTGAAAGCAGCAACAAACAACGCGAGACAAACAGACCTTGGCGATGGATACAATATGCCTCCTCTCAAGGCCTTCATGGATGACACTACAGTGATTTCATCCAGAGAAGAGACACGTCATGTGCTGGAGAGGCTGGACGACATAGTTGCCTCATCCAGAATGAAGTTCAAGCCAAAGAAATCACGGAGTCTCTCACTGAGGAAAGGAAAAGTGGCCGGATCTGTGGTCTTCAGTGTTGCCAACCAGGCCATTCCAACAGTCACAGAAGAACCAGTCAAGAGCCTTGGAAGATGGTATGATGATACGCTGAAAGACACACAAAGAGCAAAAGAAACCAAGCAGATGGCGGAGGAAGGCTTGGAGACCATTGACCAGTGTGGGCTCCCTGGCAAATACAAGGTCTGGTGTCTGCAGTTCATGCTGATACCAAAGCTCCTATGGCCTCTGATGATATACGACATCTGCACCAGCATAGTGGAGGCAATGGAAGCCAAAACCAACAAGTTCACAAGGAAATGGCTTGGTGTCCCACCCTGTCTGACTGACATAGCGCTGTACTGTCGCCAAGCAAAGCTGAAACTACCACTGAAATCCATCCTGGAGGAATACAAAGCAGGGAAGATCAGACTTCAAAGCATGCTGGAGGACTCAGGAGACAAGGTGGTAGAAGCAATCAAGCCCCAGCTGAAGACAGGCAGAAAATGGAAAGTTCAAGAGGCGATGGATTCTGCAAAAGAAAGTCTCAAGATCAGAGAAATAACAGGACACACACAGACCAACAGACAAGGACTGGGGGTGACCAAAACTGAATGGTGGTCAAAGGCCAAAGGAAAAGCCAAAAGGGACATGATGATTCAGGAGATGAGAAAAGAAGAAGACCAAAAAAGACTCCAAAAAGCAGTCCAGCAGAGCCAGCAAGGGCAATGGACAACGTGGGAGAATGCACTCCAAAGAAGTCTCACTTGGAATGACATTTGGCACATGGCCCCTCTCAGGATCAGCTTCATTCTCAGATCTGCATACGACCTTCTGCCCTCAAATGTAAACCTGGTGAAGTGGGGGAAAACAGACGATCCTGCATGCCCCCTCTGCCATGAAAAACAAACAGTGGAGCATGTCCTAAGCTCATGTAAAGTAGCCCTGGCTCAAGGAAGGTACACATGGAGGCACAACCAAGTGCTCAAAGAGATTGTACAAGTAGTCTGGGCTAGTACCAACACCACAAAAGGGAAAATCAGGACTCCAAAAGCACCCGCAACATTCTTCACGGCAGGAGGCAGCAAATCATGGCCAAGAACAACAGTGCCACTCGAAACATGCAGGCAGAGTCTGCTGGACGGGGCAGATGACTGGGAGTGCACTGCAGACCTCCCAGAATGGAAGAGTCACCCAGAGATCATCAGCAAGAGTGGCATGAGACCAGACATAGTAGTCCACTCTAAGTCAACCAAGCAGCTGATCATGATCGAGCTCACGGTGCCATATGAGAACAGAATGGAGGCAGCTCAAATCTACAAGACTGAAAAGTATGCTGATCTGGCAAACAGAGAAGGCTATCAGGTCAAAGTCCTCACTGCAGAAATTGGAGCTAGGGGGTTTGTAGGAACGTCTGCATACAGCCTCATGAAACAGCTCTCAGTTGCAGGGAAAGAAAAAACCAGAGCCCTGAAAGCAATGGCAGAAGCGGCAGAGGGGTGTTCAAGCTGGATCTGGTCAAGGAGGAACAAAAGTGAACTTCATAAGGCTTAATTTCCCTACAAATATCAGGTGTCCCTGTGGCTCAGTGGTTAAAGCGCGAGTCATTAAGTGGAAAATGAGCATGTCCAGAGGGTCATGGGTTCGAATCCCAGCCATGGCTCGTCCCAAGATGGGAAAAAAAAAAAAAGGGGGCAGCAGAGGGACATCCGGAGTCATGAACCGGGTGTGGCCCAACCCCCTAGAATGTCAAGAGATAAGGGCCGAAACACTTGCTTGAAGGGGGCTTCTCTTCTGAGGACTCTCTGCTGCCACGCTCTCCACGAGTTTCTTTCTACATAGACCCAATGATGTACATATATTATGTAACTGTTTAAACTTTTGTCTTCAGAGCATATGTCACTAATCTCTGGACTATAAGAGAGAGAGAGAGAGAGAGAGAGAGAGAGAGAGAGAGAGAGAGAGAGAGGCAGACAGAGAGAGAGAGACAGAGAAAAGAAAGAGAGAGAGAGAGAGTGAGCGAGAGAAAGAGACTGAGACAGACGGACGGACGGATGGACAGACAGACAGACAGACAGACAGACTTACACACACAGAAGTAATCACTCTAACCTGTCTCTCTTATTGCCTCTCTGTTTCTCTCTCTCTCTCTCTCTCTCTCTCTCTCTCTCTCTCTCTCTCCTTAGACACACACACACACACACACACACACACACA
>CM065715.1:88436862-88439362 GCA_033310375.1 Conus canariensis
TATTATCTATTTTCATCAGGTCTACAGAGAATTGCTTATGATAAATGTTGGCCAAAAAAAGTATTGTTAATCGTAGAGTCGCGTCTGTCATTGTCTTGCTTTATGAAGCACAGTGTATTAAAACATTCTTGATTTAAGTATTGTCTCTAAATTGCCACATGGTCTAAATCAATTTTTTTTTACCCATTGCTTACAGACATGCCGTTTATCAAGTTACGTCCGTCAAACTATATTGTAACAAAAACATCGTTTGGTATGTTATGGTCCAATAAAGTGTCATCTATAAAACAGTGTTATCAAAGAAACGTAAACCAAAGCATGTCCCATAATTTAAAAAAATATCAAAATTTAGTCTAACCTTACATGTCTGTTCACACTGTGTTTTTATCTCCAGGGTTTGCTGAATCTGCATCGAGTCCCAATTGTTTCACAAAATTAGCATGTAGCATTGATATATTTGACAGTAAGACAGAAGCTGGTAATAAAGCAACAGAAGTCAGAACAACAAAAACCGACAACACAGAACATGAAATTAAAAAAAAACTGATTAGCATATGGAGAGAATGAAAGCACGTATGAACTGGAGAAAGACAAACAGACAGATGAAAGAGAAACAGACAAACAGAGCATGAAATGGGAGTATTACTGAAAGAAATGGAAAGGGCAGATGGAGATAGTCTGCAGAGAGAATAATCGCTTTCGTCTAGTCATCGATTGATTGTAGACAATTGTTTCACATTCATGATTTCAACATATATAGTTCTGAAAACTCTGATCAGGGAAATTGCTGTTTGGATTACAGTGAAGATGTTTACGCTGAGTGTCATTCGCACACATTTCATACTGGATAGACTGGATTAGTAAGATGTGGGTTGGTTCACACATGAACAGTGCACCGCCTTGCAGGGGCCATTGAGGTTCTTCTAAATCCAAATTTAAATCAGATGTTTCACCGCTTCCAACAATAGTAACTCTGCAATATGAGAATGGAGCCAGTTGAAACCCTGTCTGTAGCTTTAAAGTGTTGTATCAAAGGCAGCCGAAATATCCAAGAGGAAAAAGTAGTAATTTTTAAGCGAGAGGCGGCAAGATCATTCAAAAAGTAGTTAAAGAACAATTTCTGTGCGATGCTTTACCATATAGACTACTTACTTGGTGAACACTGACACGAATGTGAGTGGCCAGATGAAAATAAAATGATAAAAGATCAGTCGTGCAAGACTTTTTGACAGAAATCAGAATTTTGAAACATACAGGTTTGTATCACGGCTCAACAGCCGAGTGTTGTTTTGCAGCAGGGGGAGAGTTGGAGAGGGTTGATTTGAGCTCAGGGATGTTGCCACTTCCGGTCCCGGTTGTTTCATGCGGAACATGCAGTTGGTAGCGTGCGTGCCGCACGAGAAAAGAGCTGCAGTTGTCGTTTTCGCTGCTTCCCCGTTTCCTTGTTACTCCTGCATGTCCTGTATCCAAGGGGCGACGAAGAAGCCCAGACTAGTCTATAGGATTACGAAAGTCAAATTCAGCAAAGTCTATGACAAGTCCAACTGTTCTGTTAACATTCCAAAACTAGATTTTAAAAGAAAGTTGTGGTTAATGGACAAATTTATCTGTCACTTCCTGAAGAACTACAGTACGAAACGTGTCCTTGCCAGGTTCACACTGGGCAAGTTTCCCATGGATTTGCTAGCTCTCCGTTGTAGAACTCTGGGGAATCCCTCATCAGGGGGGCAAATAGGGAACATGGGTGTAGTTTCGCTGGAGAGACATATCTATCCTGTTAGGCGGGGCGGAACAGAAATTCGGAGACATGAATTCGCGATGCTGCCTGGAGGCCCTTGGAGCTTTGCCCAGACTGTGTGGGCTTCTGATTTATTCGAGCTGTGTAAAGGAAGCAATGAATTGGGGCCGGTTGTCTGTATTTATTCATAATTTATCGCGCGTTGACAAGGATTTTTTTTCCAAAGGAGGAGGGTGGAGAGGAGGTGATATTGGAAGATAGAAATGGTAAGGTATAATCACGGGAATATTCCAGTTGGAGGGGGTGTTTGGGGAAATCGTTTGTTAGTTGTATTATCCACTCACCCCCCCCCCCCCCCACCCCCCACCCCCCACCCCCCACCCCTCTTCCCCGAAGACGTTGAAAGAAGTTACGTGTTCTTTCAATAGGAAGACACGGGAGAGAAACCGGTTGTGAAGGAGCGTAAAGAAACCCTCGAGTTACCTTCCCCTCCGCAACAATGCCCTGAAGCCATCCCTTCTTTCCCCTCTCCCCCTTCCCCCAACTTCCCAAACTCACGCTCGCCTTAGGGGACAGGGAAGGTTTGCTATGTGCAAGACAGACTTCTTTCTGTATGTCGCTGCCTTGCCGCAAGATATTTTGTTTGACATAATTCGAGGGTTGACTGCCAGAACCCAGTATTTCCCTTATGTATATGAGATACTGGGTTCTGGCAGTCAACCCTCGATATGCTGACTCAACACCATCACCGTCACTATCTTT
>CM065715.1:88446862-88449362 GCA_033310375.1 Conus canariensis
TGATCACATCTCAGTTAACTTATAATATTTTAATGAGACTCAGACCCACTACACCGCTCCTTGACAGGCACGCTATTGTTTCTCTTCCTCGTCATCAGTTACGGGAAAGGAGCTCGCGTACCCTGCTTTCCTTGCAAGGTCCTAGCCATGCAGCTCAGAAACGAGCGACCGTTTCTCCTGCTTGTCAACCAGACCAACATGAACCCCCCCCCCTCTCTCTCTCTCTCTCTCTCTCTCTCTCTCTGTCTCTGTCTCTCTCTCTCTCTCTCTCTCTCTCTCTCTCTCTCTCTCTCTCTCTCTCTGTGTGCGTGTGTGCCCACCGCACGCGTGTGCGAGTGTTTATGTGTTCGTGCACATGTGTGCACATTGGATCGGGTACGTTTTCATTATCATTTCTCTCTTCATTTTGCATACGTAGTCCAGCTGTGCAATCATGAGCTGGTCTCCCACGAGCTGTGTATTTCAATAGGGCGTGTGAATAATGAGTAATGACTACTGCATGTACTTTCCTTCGTCGGATTCACCATGTGCCGTTTCGTCTCTCTCTCTCTCTCTCTCTCTCTCTCTCTCTCTCTCTCTCTCTCTCTCCTGCTCCTTCTTTTTTCTTCTTCTTCTCTTATCCTTCCCTCTCTTTCTCATTCCCCCTCTTTCTTCCACACCCTGTCTCCCCTCCTCCCCCTCCAGCCTTCAACCAACCGTTTCCTCTGCACACTCTTACTCACACTCTCCCTTCTTGAGCACGAATCCTACCAAGCCTTGTTCGATGTGTTCAAATAAACAGCCAACAGGGGGAATAGCCGCTCAAACAGTCTGTGTAACTCCGAAAAATGTTGCGGTTTGTGTAAGCATGTCATTTTTTGTCTTTCTGGTCTTGTTCTTTGTTGTCTCTTGCTGTAGCGTTACGAGTAAGCAAGCAAGTAATCGCGCGCGCGTGTGTATGTGTGTATGTGTGTGTGTGTGTGTGTGTGTGTGTGTGTGTGTTGTGTGTGTGTGTGTGCGTGTGTGCGTGTGTGTGTGTGTGTGTGTGTGTGTGTGTGTGTGTGTGTGTGTCTGCGCGCGCGCGCGCGGGCGTGAAGTCGAATCAAGTCAAAATGTGTGTGTGTGTGTGTGTGTGTGTGTGTGTGTGTGTGTGTGTGTGTGTGTGTGTGGTGCGTGCGTGCGTGCGTGTGTGTGTGTGTGTGTGTGTGTGTGTGTGTGTGTGTGTGTGTACAGAGAGAGAGAGAGAGAGAGAGAGAGAGAGAATTGCTGTCTTTCTATCTGAAGTTTGTTTGTGCATTACTGTGCTTTCTTCAAGTCAGTTCGTCATGATTGATTATGTGTAAAACTTTCATAAAATAATGGCATGCTCTTACTCGCCTGTCCGTCTATCTGTCTGTGGATTCTTTGTCTTCTTATATATGTAACGTTTATGCAATACCATATCAGTTTTGTACAATTTTGCAAATGATAGATGGAAAGAAAACCAATCTGAGAAATGTATATGTAAACTTGTCTAAGACTTAAAGGCAGAATGTTGTGCTTAGTAGCATCTAGTAATCGGGTTATGTATGATATTGTATGTCATGATGTTGGAAGCATCAGTTGTTAGATTGTCCATCATGCTTCTAAGTATTTTATGCATTGAATTGTATAGACTGTACTTGTATGTGTAAAGACCTAACCGTGAGTATTGCTCCACTATCAGCCTGTTCCTTGTCCCCGCCACCCTCTACCCCTCAAAACTTCAAACAGGGCTGTGGTCTATACTGAATGAATATTTCATTTCATTTCAATCATTTCATCTCTCTCTCTCTCTCTCTCTCTCTCTCTCTCTCTCTCTCTCTCTCTCTCTCTCTCTCTCTCTCTCTCTCTCTCTCTCTCTCTCTCTCTCTCTCTCGTCAAGCATTGTGAAGTTGACCGAGTGGAGACTGGACTGAGAACCCATGATATGTTCAAACTGTATCAGAATCATCAGATTAGTCCGATTTGTATCTAACTATGCCTGCTTCTTATCTGAGGAGCTGCTCAGTCTGTGGGATCAAATTCAAACAAAACACTGTGTCCACATAGTCAAATTTCATTCACCAAGCAAATACATCTCTAAGTCTGATTGTTCAAATAGCCAGACAGACATTATTGGTGTCTGCAAATCTTGGCGTAGTTAACGCTGGGTTATATATACTGATGTAAAATTTGGAGTAAAGCCCTATCAAAGAATCTCAGTACATTTTTTGGGATGGTCCTCATTTTCAGCGATCATTGCCATCAAGTGAATCAGGCTTTTGCTGTCCTGCTTCAATGAAACGTGGGTTTTGCTTTCCTCTCCACAGGCTTGTCTCTGACATGAGTTTGTATTTAGAGCTTCAGTGTCAGTAGATTCAGAGATGACTGCCGTTGGATGTACGTGATGCCAGTCTCCGTTCAAGGGAAACACTAATGAGGCATGGTCATCGACACAGCATTTGTTGTTCTCAGTAGTATTTGGCTTAATGTTGTTAGTATTCATAGGATCAGAACCAGT
>CM065715.1:88454362-88456862 GCA_033310375.1 Conus canariensis
GTGCATGCATTCAATATTAAGAATTTGTTGGCTGTGAAACTCTGGCAATAAGATGTAGCTCTTGTCGTTTAGCTGTCAATAAGATCGTGCATGTTTTCGAGAAGCAGATTGGTAATGTATGCGGATATGAAACGCAATGTGCTATAGGAAAGAAAACTGAATTCCAGTTTAAAGAATTGCGTGCCTGACATGAAACTAACCTGGGTGTGAAAGTTTGGGTTTCCATTCTTACATTTGACATCACCATTTTCACTGACGATGATATTAGTGCGTGTGCGTAACAGTGTGCAGTTTTGCTATGACCTTACAAGTTTGAAAGAAACAAGATGCAAAGCATATAAACGTACTTCCAGTTTATCTTCAACACGCGTGAGATATTCCTTAAAGAGGAAAAACCGTTTTGGGCCGTTCTAGCCGTTAGTAACGGCTATTCTGGTAAACACGGGGCATCATTCGTGACCCATAATGAACATGCATACAAATTTTCAGACAGATTGGCCAAGTACTTTCTGAGATATTCCATAAAGAAGAAAAACCGTTATGGGCCGTTATAGCCGTTAGTAACGGATGTAACTGTAAAATAAAACATCGGGCATCATCCTTGACCCATAGTAAACATGCCTACAAATTTTCAGAAATACCGGCCGAGTACTGTCTGAGATATTCCATAAAGAAGAAAAATTGTTATGGGCCGTTATAGCCGTTAGTAACGGCTATAACGGTAAAATAGCACATTAGGCATCATCCGTGACCCATAATGAACATACCTATAAATTTTCAGAAATATCGGCCCAGTAGTTTTGTCTGGAGCGAGTGGAATACATTTTGACCAAGGGCGGATGGACGGACACAGACACAGACACACACAGACACACACACACACACACACACACACACACACACACATACACACACACACACACACACACACACACACACACACACACACACACACACACCACACAGCATTTCTTCGTTTCCATTCTAAAGTACTCCCTGTTCTAAAGAACTGGGAGTACAAAAAGATGATGAATACACTCTTGATATTTCCGATTTAACACAAGACAGAATGTTTGCTCTGTAATTAGAACCAGAACTCAGGGTTTAAATGTTTTACGTTGCTGGTGACTGTTTCCTCCAGTTTGGTTTGTCACATGTATAATAGAGACAGCCGTTGATGTCCACGGCTATCCACTTGTTGATGGTAGGCCGGGTCTTCCTGTTTCTTGTGCCCTGCACAGTGGGTGAGTTTATGGGAGGAGGGTTTTCTTTTTTTTTTTTTTCTTCTCCTTTTTGTTGCTAGCTACTGCATGGATTGCTGGACCTGCGACAATGACCTAGTCTACTCATGTTTTCTAAAATGTATATTATACACACATTATATATATACTCTATTTATTCATCTATTTTGAAAAAACGAAGGTGGTGAAAAATAATTGTGGGGAAAGGGTAGAGATATATGACAGAAGAAAAAACAAATTGTATAGGAGAGGGAGGGATAGATTAAATTAAAATGAATTGCTTGGGTGTAATGGTACTAGACGGCACAAACAAGGGAGCGAAAAGATTTTAGGAAAATTTCTCTCTCTCTCTCTCTCTCCTCTCTCCTCTCTCTCCTCTCTCTCTCTCTCTCTTCTCTCTCTCTCTCTCTCTCTCTCTGACCAAGCTGTAAAACAAATTGAGGGCTGACGCGCACTATATAAATGGAGAAGCTTAGACGACGGGAAAACCTTGCTCCAGTCCAAACAAGGTGACGTCGATACGGAACAGCAGTGCCAGAGAAGCCGTTCTCATCTATTATTAAGACAGCTGTGATTTACAGCTGTGCCTGTCGAACAGCCTCACAGACAGCAATGCTGAGGTGCTGACAGTTCATACATTGCTAGCTAAAAATGCCAGTGGGAGATTTGTCTTTGTGTCGAAGATCGAAGGAGGGCACAAGGTTTAATCACCCCTTTGGGGACTCTCTGAAGGTTTTATGTTTTCTTTCTTTCCCCTTCGTAAACTGACGTATATATTCTATAATTATTGTCCAAACTACTCTCTCTCTCTCTCTTTCTCTCTCTCCGTCTCTGTCTCTCTGTGTCCGTCTCTGTCTCTGTCTGTCTGTCTGTCTCTGTTTGTCTGGCTGGCTGGCTCTCTCTCTCTCTCTCCTCTCTCTCTCTCTCTCTCTCTCTATCTATCTATCTATCTATCTGCACACCTGTACATGCTTATACATGAGTGTGAGAGTTTCCATTATCATTATTTTGCCCCCTCCATTTTGTGTACATAGTTCAGCTGTGCAACCATGACCTGGTCACCCACAAGTGGTGTATGTCCATAGGAGGTGTAAATCATGAGTAGTGACAAGATTGCGCAATTTTTTTTCAGATTTAGTATGTGCTGCTTAGTCTCTCTCTCTCTCTCTCTCTCTCTCTCTCTCTCTCTCTCTCTCTCTCCTCTCTCTCTCTCTCTCTCTCTCTCCTATTGCCCCTCTCTCTCTACACCATCTTACTCT
>CM065715.1:88461862-88464362 GCA_033310375.1 Conus canariensis
CACCCTGTTCCCTATTTCCCATCCTCTCGAACCAATATGCATGAGGCGGTGCTTTTAAAATGAAAATGTCGAGGCATCCACTACCTCTCTGCCTCTCTGTCTCTGTTACTGTCTGTCTGTCTGTCTCCCCTCTCTCTCTCCCTCTCTCTCTCTCTCTCTCCTCTCTCTCTCTCTCTCTCTCTCTCTCTCTCTCTCTCTCTCTCCTCTGTCTGCCTGTCTGTCTGTCTGACAACCCTTCTTCTTTTATTGTGTAGCTCCCTGTGTATTTTTCTCCTGTTTCTTCTTTACCTTTCTCCCCCTTAACGTTCTTGTTTCCCACTTGTCACCCTTCTCCTATTTTAACTCCTCCTCCTGTCTCTTATTTCTTTACTCCCTCCCCTTCCCCCTACAATATCCCGTCTACCTCACATTCCTCGCTTTCTTTCACCTGCTTGCTTCCCATTTTCCCCGTTTCTTCTCTTCCTTTTTGCCACTTTCTAGTTTGTCTCATGCTTTCTTCCCTTCTTATTTCCTCTCTTCATCCTCATATTTGTCTCTTCGCTCTTCTTTATCCTATGTCTTCTCACTCTTTTCTTTCTTCAGTCATATCTACGACTTCATCCCCTTCTCCTATTATCGTTTACTCCTCTTACTTCTATATTCCTTCTCTTCCATCTTCTGTATTTTTTCTCTCAATTTGTTTTTCTATCTTTCCTGTCTCTACTCTCCCTTTCTCTCTTCCTGTCTTCTTTTCCCCCCCCCCCCACTTTCTCTCTCTCTCTCTCTCTCTCTCTCTCTCTCTCTCTCTCTCTCTCTCTCTCTCTCTCTCTGTGTGTGTGTTTGCCTATCTGACCAAGCTGAAAAGAATGAAGGAGCGACTCACACTAAATAAATCAAAAAGCTTAGAAGAGTGGAAAACCTTGCTCTAGACCAGACAAGGTGACGTCCAGATGGGATTGGTATTTGGGAACGAAGAGAAGAGAGGGTGATGAGGGGAATGGGAGAAGTGTCAACCAGGCCGTTCTCATCTATATTTAACACAGCTGTGATTTACAACTGTGCCCATTGAACAGTGTCACTGATTGCGATGCTGAGGTATTGACAGCTCCATGTGAGTGCTCCCGTGATGAAAATGACAGCGAGAGTAGAAGATTAAAGAAGGGCACATAGCTCATTTAGCCTGGTGTTTTTATCTTTCCTTGTTTTTTTTTTTCTGAAGTGAATCACATATTCTGAAATTATTGCCCAAACCCTTTTCTCTCTCTCTCTCTCTCTCTCTCCTCTCTCTCTCTCTCTCTCTCTCTCTCTCTCTCTCTCTGACCAAGCTGAAAAAAGGAATGAAGGAGTGACTCAGACTAAATAAATCAAGAAGTATACACGAGGGGAAAACCTTGCTCCAGTCCAAACAAGGTGACGTCCAGACGGGGATTGGTATTCGGGAAGGAGGAAAGGAGAGGGCGATGAGGGAGGTGGCAGCAGTGCCAGTGAGAGCATTCTCATCTATTTTTAACACAGCTGCGATTTACCACTGTGCCCATTGAACAGTGTCACTGATTGCGATGCCGGGGTATTGACAGTTCCACAGTGCGTGCTCCCGTGCTGAAAATGGCAGCGAGAGATTTGTCAGCAGGTAGAAGATTGATGAAGGGCACATAGCTCACTTAGCCTGGTGGTTTATGTTTCCCTTTTTTCTGAAGTGAGTCGTATAATCTGATAATATATTCTGATAATATTGCCCAAACGTCTCCCCCCCTCTCTCTCTCTCTCTCTCTCTCTCTCTCTCTCTCTCTCTCTCTCTCTCTCTCTCTCTCTCTCTCTCTCTCTCTCTCTCTCTCTTCTCTCTCTCTCTCTTTAATCAGATCCTCTCACACAATGCTGCCTTCACCCTGTTGCCTATTCTCCAACCTCTCAAACCAATGTGCGTGAGGCGGTGGCTTTCAACATGAAAATGTCGAGGCATCTACTATCTCTCCGTCTCTGTTACTGCCTCCATCTCTGTCTGTCTGTCTGTTTGTCTGTCTGTCTCTTCTCTCTCTCTCTCTCTCTCTCTCTCTCTCTCTTGTGTGTGTGTGTGTGTGTGTGTGTGTGTGTGTGTGTGTGTGTGTGTGTGTGTGTGTGTAATTAGATCCCCTCACCCAATCCTGTCGCTTTCACCCTGTTCCCTATTCCCCAACCTCTCAAACTAATGTGCACGAGGCGGTGGCTTTCGATATGAAAATGTGAAAGCATCCACTATCGCTCTGTCTCTGTTACTGTCTCCATCTCTGTCTGTCTGTCTGTCTGTCTGTCTGTCTGTCTGTCTGTCTCTCTCTCTCTCTCTCTCTCTCTCTCTTCTGTCTGTCTGTCGCTGTCTGTCTGACTACCCTTCTTCTCTTATTTTGTAGTTCCCTGTCTCTATTTTTCTCCTGTTTTTTTTCTTTCCCTTTCTCCCCTTTAACGTTTTTCTTCTTTACCTCTTTTCACCCTTCTCCTGTTTCGACCCCTCCCCCTCCTGTGTCTTATTTCTTTACCCCCCCCCCCA
>CM065715.1:88469362-88479362 GCA_033310375.1 Conus canariensis
TGTGTGTGTGTGTGTGTGTGTGTGTGTGTGTGTTTGTTTTATTTGTGTGTGTGTGTGTGTGTGTGTGTGTGTGTGTGTGTGTGTGTGTTGTGGATTCCTTCGATAATGGTGTGTGTGTGTGTGTGTGTGTGTGTGTGTGTGTGGATGCCTTCAATTATATGTGTGTGTGTGTGTGTGTGTGTGTGTGTGTGTGTGTGTGTGTGTGTGTGCGTGCGTGCGCGCGCGTTTTTCTAAAGCGGGAAGGGGGTTACTCAGTTGTGTAATACACGGCAGTGATGGTTTTTCAGTTAAAAGTATACCTCAACACGAACCTTACCCAATGTGTTGTCACCTTATGAAGGGAGCAAAGAGCTCCTACAACTTACAAAGGAATTTTTGGTAATATTGAACTTTCCTTGCCACCAATTATTCAAAATAATGTAAACGTTTCTAGCTATTGAGCGTATAAGAAAGACATGGTTGTTTACCTAGGTGTCCAATCGACCACCTGGAGAGCTAATCAGTGTGTGTGTGTGTGTGTGTGTGTGTGTGTGTGTGTGTGTGTGTGTGTGTGTGTATGTGTGTGTGTGTGTGTGTGTGTGAGTGCGTGTGTGTGTGTGTGTGTGTGTGTGTGTGTGTGTGTGTGTGTGTGTGTGTGTGCACGCGCGCGCGCGTGAGGTGCGTGCGTGTGTGTGTGTGCGCGCGCGCGCCCGTGTGATCGCATGCATATTGATGGGAGTGAGTTTATTTTTTTCCATGATCATGTTGGTACCGTATTGTGTGTGCGTAGTCCAGCTGTTCAACCATGAGCTGGTCGCCCACAAGCAGTGTCTTTATATAGGGCTTCTGAGTCATGGGTAACGACTGATTGCTCAATACTTTCCTTTGGTTTGTCAGCTCTCTCTCTCTCTCTCTCTCTCTCTCTCTCTCTCTCTCTCTCTCTCTCTCTCTCTATGTCTCTCTCTGTCTTTGTCTGTCTGTCTGTCTGTCTGTCTGTCTGTCTGTCTCTCTCTCTCTCTCTCTCTCTCTCTCTCTCTCTCTCTCTCTCTCTCTCTCTCTTAACCTCTCTGTTCCTCTCAGTCTTTATTCCTGACCCCTTTGCTAGCCTAGGTACCCACCTCTCTCTCTCTCTCTCTCTCTCTCTCTCTCTCTCTCTCTCTCTCTCTCTCTCTCTCTCTCTTCTCCATTTTGGAGCATGCCTCCCATCATGAATTGTGGCATGTGCTCAAACAGACGAAGAGAAATCAATCCAGCTCCATCCCCCTAATGGATGAGTGTGCGATAGTGCGGCTCACATTTCATGATCATCAGAACTGGTGTTTGTATCTCTCAGGGCTGGTTGGCGCCAGAATAGTTCACCAAAGGAAGCGTAGTGTGCAGATCTGCCAGGCAGTATGAGACGAAAACCGAATGCCATGGCATCTTCTCTATTATCCTCACTAATCCAGGATTCTTGAAAAAAAAGTCTAAAATCATGTGCATTCTGGCATGCTTTTTTTTGGTGATCTGTTTCAATTCCCTATCTACATTCATGCCTATGGCAGAGCTAAAGAAGACGAAAACCAAATGAAGAGACACAAAAAGAGAAAGCACAGAGTCGTCGCCACTGTCGAGTTGTAGCTCGTGGTCTCTGCTCCCTGTGAGGTGAAGGGTCTAAGTAAATAAAACAAATTCAGTGGGACGTACGTTGACGTGAGGCTGACTTAAACGAACGAATACTTGCTGTTAGTATGCGATTTCTGTTATTTCTCTGTTATAGTTATGGTATTGAAGTTGTGTTGGGGGTGAGGGGTAGGGGAAAGATATTTTCATTTTCAAGACACTTATACACATGAAAGTAGTCACTGATATGAGTTAAATTCAATCGTTGTGGTCTTTGACCGCATTCAGTCTTCCACCAGACTTCAATACAATCAGTTCAGCCATTTTATGTAAGCTGGTTGATCAGATACCATCGTTTGTCCCAAATATATACCATAGTTCCAAACTGAATTGTTTTTTTAATGCTGATCGATGAGAATGAGGATGATTAAGATGATGCTATGGATTTCCATTTCGGTCTGAGACTACATGACAGGGCTGTACTCTACACGTCCTTTCATAATATATCCCGGCGTCAATCAGGCCCGAGAAATACTGGCACCTGCAGTGTTGGTCAGGAAATTTGAGCAACACTCTCAGAAACGCATTCATTAAGTGCATGAAACTCGACTGTGTGGTCCCAGTCTTCCCAACTGAGTCCGCAGCAACTCAACTCTGGGTAGGAGCCGGTCGGGGCAGAAAAACCCACATGACTCTGATGGAATTCGAACCCACGACCTCCCGGCCGGGAGTCCGCGACGCTAACCACTTCGCCACAACGGCTGGTCCAAACTGAAATTTAGAGGATGTGTCTAAGGGCCACAATCTACCGTCCCGCCAAGGTTGATTAAGATCGGTTCAGTGGTTGGCACGTGGTTGTGTTGACAGTCAGGCAAACCAACATACGTGGTTTACTTCGTTGGTGGAAGGACAGAATGTTTCGAGTGGTAAATGTGGCTAGGGATAAAGAGAAGGAAACAACAGCTAGATGATGAAGTCAGTCTAGTCGAAGATGTTACCTTTCATCATAATTAATTCGTACCTCCAATTGTTAATCATAGCAACCAGTATTTTTTTTTAATGAAAGAAAATTTAAGAAAAACAACAACAACAACAGCAACAACAACAGCAAAAACAACAACAACAGTAACAAGAATAAGATAATGATATTGTTATTGATTTTATCTCTTTTTTTTATCTATATCTTAATTTAGCTTTTGCTTTTTTAATTTTGTAATCAAGTTTATTTTGTATGATTGATTGTCTTTGATTGCTTTCACGGATTTTTAATCCATTTATGTAATTTCGATTTTCTTTCGTTTTTTTTTTGTTGTTGTTTGTTTTTTTTGTTTGTTTGTTTGTTTGTTTTTTGTCTGTACTCAGGACTATGTAAACACTTCATGTTTCTTTTAATTACGTTGCCTGAAGGAAAAGCGTAATGGTTGATAATAACGAATGGCATGTATTGACAAACTGTCAATGACGCAGAAGGACAAGAAAAAAGAATCGCACGTAACAAAGCAAAGGATAAGAAAGAGGAGGAAAAAAAAAACAAGCCACAAAAGATAATTGAAGGAACAAACGAATGGATAAATGGAGGAATTAACGAATGGATAAGGAAAAGGAACAGTATTTAAGTGGCGGACAGAAAAGAAAAGAAATACTTAAGGTTAGAAAGGAAGAGATGAAGGACGGAAGGTAAGAGGTATAAAAGAGAGAAAGGAGCAAAAGGCAAAAGAGGAATGAAAAACAACAAATGCATTGAGAAAGAAATAAAAAGGAAACAAAAGATAAAAAGGAAAGGGGAGGGGGGGGGAGGTATAAAAGGGAACAAAACCTCACTCAGCCTCCTCCTTCCTCTCCAAAGTCTCAGAACAATTTGCAGACCAAGGTTACGCGAAGCCAGGTGATTAAAACTCAGGGAAATAAATCCCAGCCTCCCTCATAGAGGTCATCTTTTCGCATCCATTACGTCATCAACATCTGTTGGTCAGGCAGGATACAAATGTCCCCACTGGGAACAGAATGGGCGGTCGAGCATTAGCTCAAGTCGTAAATCCAACTTGAATGTTGAATGTTAGATGACAAGATTTTTTTTTCTTCTTGCTGTCAGGGTCAGCTGCGTAAAGATCAGATTCTGCTCTGATGGGATATAATTTAAAGGATCTCTCTCTCTCTCTCTCTCTCTCTCTCTCTCTCTCTCTCTCTCTCTCTCTCTCTCTCTCTCTCTCTCTCTCTCTTAGTGTGTGTGCGAGGGTGGGTGGGTGCCTGCGCATCATGCACGCATGTGCGCGTGTGTGTGTGTGTGTGTGTGTGTGTGTGTGTGTGTGTGTGTGTGTGTGTGTGTGTGTGTGTGTGCAAGTTTGTCTGAATGAGCATGTGTGTGTGTGTCTGTGTGTTTGTGAATGAGTATGAGTATGTGGTTCTCTGTCTGTCTGTCTGTCTGACTGTCTGTCTGTCTGTATGTATGTATGTATGTCTCTCTCTCTATCTCTCTCTCACTCTCTCTCTCTCTCTCTCTCTCTCTCTCTCTCTTCCTCTCTCTCTCTCTGAGCACGATTGTCGACATGAAGTGTGGGATGTGCTCGAACAGACAATGAGGAATCAGCTGAGTTTTATTCCTGTGATGGATGCATGTCTGATAGTGTGGTTCACATTGCATGACCATTATAACTGACGTTTGTCTGTCTCAGGCCTGATTGGCACTGGAATAATTCGTGAAAGGAAGTTTGAACTATAGAGATGTCATATAGTGCCAAACGAAAACAGAACGCTATGGCATCAACTTCATCGTCCTCATTGATCAGCATTCCTATGAGAAAGTCTGAAACTGTGCTGTCATTCCATCCTGCTCTTCTGGTGACCTCTTTCAATTCCCTATCCACATTCATGCCTGGCAGAGCTGTAGAAGATAAAAGAAAGCAAACAAACAAACAAAACAAATAAACAGAGGCAGAAAGGAAAGCACAGTCCACGCCACTTTCGAGTTGTAGTCCGTGGTCTGCGCTCTCTGTGAGGGGAATGGTCTAAGTAACTCAAGCAAATTCATGGGGACGTCAGCTGACTTGAAGTATGGCGCCTTCAGGAAGGGGGCTGTCACACTGTGCATAAATGCATGCCTGCACTCAGCCCAGCATTCACTCCGTGCACACGCAATCTCTCCAAACAACCAGAAGGCGCACTACAATAACTCTTCTTCTCCCCCTCCTCTCCGGGGAATAATTTACTAGACAATAATCAACTTCAAACTTTTCAATCTTATGTTCCTCCACTCCAGTGGAGGTACAGACATTCCACAGATCCACTAGCTGGGACCAAATTTCATCTCATTATACATAGCAATACATACATATATCGTTTAATGGTTTCTCCTTCTCACTGGAGATACAATATTCATATTTTCGAGAAAGAATCAAAAAGATGGCTTAAAATATAGGTATATCAAGTGAGTTCCAATCTAATGGGGGACAATTAAAAGTCATTATGGGTCAACATGACAAATGCTTTGTTTTCTCACGACTGGTGCAGTCGTTGTCTTCTACAGCTCGATTCTCCAACCCTGGGGACGATTAGGTGCTGCCGCAGCACTGTAGCCCAAATATTTGTTCGACTGCCTCAGTCGCCTAACTGGTGCTGCCACAGCACTGGGAAGGGCTGAAACACGAATGAAGTCCGTGTAAGTAATCTATTTCAAAATCTGAATAATGATAAATTCTTTTCCCTTTTTCCCTTTTCTTAACTCTCTCTTTTTTTCTCTCCCCATCTGTCTATACCTCACCTGGTAATGGTGAATTGCAGGTGGAACTCGTTCTTCAGACAACCTGTCCGGTCAATGTCCCCAAGCCATCTCCTTCCTATTCCTTATTTTTCCCTCCTGCGCTCTTTTTGAGTACACGTTCAGTGAGTACTCGTCTAACTCTACGCATTACCAGCCCTTGGTTGCTGACCAATGGACAACGTCCGTCCAATCAATGAACTGTTTTAATAGCCACCAGCGACACCGATCACACTGGTCAGGCCACGTGAATTATTGTTTCTTTTACCTTTTCTTTCCCTACCTAGGGAAATGCTTTATAACAAATAAGGGCGTATGCGACGGAACGTCACATGTCGCCATATGAGGCTACATCACATGACAGGGGCACTAACTTATACAGACAGCGCAACAAACGAATGATCGTTGTCACAACTCGGCTTTTTTCAATTTAGATTTCTGCATTCTTATATTGTTGGAACTGGTATGTGTAGAGGTGGGTGTGGTTGGGTGGGTGGGGTGGGTTGTTGTGGGAGGGGCGGGGAACTGTTACTCGTAGTGTTTTCCTTTGGAGACAAAAGGACATAATAAGCTAATGACATAAACCAGCATTCGATTCTTTCACCGAGTTTCATTAGATCAGTTCAGCTATTTTGTGTCAACTTGAAAATCAGATTTTGGATCCGCCCTTTGTCCCAAATGTACACAGTGGATTCAAGCTAAAGTCTATTTGATTTGTCCAAGGGCCACGTTCCATCCTTTCACCTAGTTTTGTGTAATTCGATTCAGAGACACACAATGCAAATACACACAAGAAAAACAAAATGTACAGTAACGCAAATCTAACAGACTGTACAAAACAGACAAAAAAGTGAATTTTCGACACTGAGTCTTCATCAGCCGTGACAAGTTGCGAACAAACATCAAAACAGTTTTCTTCCCTTTTAGCTGTCAGGACAGAAATGTCAAGAGACAGGAAAAGAAAGAAATGGCAAAGGCAAGAAATGGAGAGACAGAGGAATGGAGATAAAATGTGTAAGGAAAAGAAAGGAGGATAGAAAAAAAGGAAGGAATATAGAAATAAAGAAAAGGGACAATAAACAGTAAACAAGTGGGGTAACTTTGCTCCCATAAGAAAACCTAACACAGAGTAACTTTTATTCAAGACTGGCACAGCCTTTTAAACTTGAATAAAGTCAGATTAATACAAAGACGAACAATCTAAATAGTGAGGGAAAAAACAAGCGCAGGCCAACAATTCAACTGTCTTCATAGTAGACTTAGCAAGATTTGGACTTAAGGAGGGGAGGGGGGAAGTTCAAGATGGAGAAACTGGGAACATGAAATTAGAAAATATATTACAGATATGAAAACTCTTCACTAGCTGCATAAGGGAACCATCGCAATCCCTTTTGAAGGCAGATATATTTGTGTTGCCTGCTCCGAGGCCTTTCGTCCGCTGGATCGGAACTCGTCAGGGAGACACGGCTGGTTGTGTCTGCGCTCCTGGCGTCAAATAGAGACACACCACAGTCCATAATACCGTGGTGTTCTCACCACCAAGGGTGCAAAAAAGAATCCAATAGCACCCCACAGCAGCCAGTGAAGGGTATAGTAAATTAAACCAAACGAAAGTGTGGGGAGGAAAGAAGTTGCTGAAAAACTAAAGACATTATGCAAATAATATAAAATGTAGGGGACAATCTTTGAGCCTATGCTTGAGGATCCACCCAAGGATGCAAGGGAGATTTAAAGACAAACACAAAGACGGACAGAAACAAATACAAATAACCTCGATTTAATCGAAATGAAATTGGAAATGAAATGAGGCAGGGAACAGTAAACAATAAACAGTAAACAAGTGGGGTAACTTTTGCTCCCATAAGAAAACCTAACACAGAGTAACTTTTATTCAAGACTGGCACAGCCTTTTAAACTTGAATAAAGTCAGACTAATACAAAGACGAACAATCTAAATAGTGGGGGAAAACAAGCGCAGGCCAACTCAACTGTCTTCATAGTAGACATAGCAAGATTTGGATTTAAGGAGGGAAGGGGTGGGCGGAGGGGGGAGGTTGAAGACGGAGAAACTGGGAACATGAAATTAGGAAATATATTACAGATATGAAAACTCTTCACTAGCTGCATAAGGGAACCATTGCAATCCCTTTTGAAGGCAGATATATTTGTGTTGCCTGCTCCGAGGCCTTTCGTCCGCTGGATCGGAACTCATCAGGGAGACACGGCTGGTTGTGTGTCAGTCTTGAATAAAAGTTACTCTGTGTTAGGTTTTATTATGGGAGCAAACGTTACCCCACTTGTTTACTGTTTATTGTTTACTGTTCCCTGCCTCATTTCATTTCCAATTTTAAAGAAAAGGGAAACAAAAGGAAAAGGGAAAAAAGGGAGGGGGTTGGTGGAGGGATGGGGGAGAAACGAAGAGAAAGACACCCCATCCAGTCTGCTTCTTCCCCGAAATCTAAACCCAATTCACCCTTTTTTTTTTCTCAGAATAATGTTTTTAGCCCATATTTATCAAACTCTGTTATTAAAACTTAGTGAGACGATTCCAAGCATTCCCATAGAGATCATCCCTTCGCATCCATTACGTCATCAACACCTGCTGGCCAAGCATAAAACAAATATCCACGCTGGGAAAAGAATGGGCAGTTGAGCATTAGCAGGTGTCATTAATCCAACTGGAACGTTGAATCTGAGAGCGAACAAATGCTTTGTCTTGCAGTTGTTGTTGTTGTCGTCGTCGTTTGGTTCAGTTTGCGTAAAGATGGGATTCTGTTCTGATGTGATATGATTTGGATGATTTGTGACTCTCTCCTCTCTCTCTCTCTCTCTCTCTCTCTCTCTCTCTCTCTCTCTCTCTCTCTGTGCGCGCGCGCGCGAAAGCGTGTGTGTGTGTGTGTGTGTGTGTGTGTGTGTGTGTGTGTGTGTGTGTGTGTGTGTGTGTGTCTGTGTGTCTGTGTATGTATGCGAGCGTGCATGCGCGCGTATGTGCACGTGTGCGTGTGTATGTGTGTGTGTGTGTGCGTGTGTGTGTGTGTGTGCGCGCGCGCGCGCGAGTGTGTGTGTGTGTATGTGTGCGTGTGTGTGCGAGCGTGCATGCGCGCGCATGTGCACGTGTGCGTGTGTATGTGTGTGTGTGTGTGTGTGTGTGTGTGTGTGTGTGTGTGTGTGTGTGTACGTACGCACGCACTCGCACGTGTGCGCGTGTGTGTTTCCACTCATACAATAATACATAAGCTGGCTGGGAATCCCAGGCAATAAAATGTGGCCCCTGGCGTTTAGCTGTCAACAGGGATGTGCATTTTGTCGTGGGTCAGACAGCTGAGGCATGTGGATGTGAAGCGCAATGCGTTGAAGGAGAGAAAACCGTATTCCATTTAGCAATTGCCTGCCCGACCTGCAACCGTCTCTGCATGTCGAATTTGGGACTGCAAATCAAACAGTTTGGCATCAACACCATGGTAATGGATGATGGAGTGGACACATGCGAAATCTCCATAACCATACACTAATGAAAGAAAAGAGATATCAAAAATTATCTGAATTTTTCTTGTTTTAGAAGAAGCTATGAAACAGTACAGTGAATAAATGAGGTATTTAGTTCATTCCTGAGTCTCACAACTCAAGAGACATTGCCTGTAATAGCTTTCCGCATCTTGGATAGTTATCTCACTAGTCTTTGATATCCATGGCTACCGAGTAGTTTATGTTGTCAGGCCATCCCATCCTCTGTCTTCGTCTGCTGCTTTGTTCTCCTCAGTACGTTGCATAACAATTTTGAAAAGGAATGATCTCTCATGACCAATACCTTTGTATATCACTTCTGTCTACCGTGGCCAGCAGGGTTCCCGTGGTCGAGCAACGTTTTTTTTTTTTTTTTAGTCCAGAGTGAATAAAGGTATTTGTTCTATGCTCTGTGATATTTGGAGGAATCTTCAGAAACACATTGTCTGAAATCCTCCCTCTCTCTCTCTCTCCTCTCTCTCTCTCTCTCTCTCTCTCTCTCTCTCTCTCTCTGCAAGTAGACCTCCATCCCTCTCGATCCCGTTGCCTTCACCCTGTCCCCTTTCCCATTTTTCCCAAACAACTGTGTATGGGCCTGTGGCTTTCCACATCAAAAATCAAAGTACTTCTTCTTTCTTTTTCTTCTTCTTCTTCTTCTTCTTCTTCGTCGTCGTCGTCTTCTCTCTCTCTCTCTCTCTCTCTCTCTCTCTCTCTCTCTCTCTCTCTCTCTCTCTCTCTCTCTCTCTCTCAAAACGTGATTCGTCAAGTACTTTATATTTTCTTTCGCTTGGTGTCCTCTTCATCCGATGTTTTACTGTTGGCCTTGGACGCTGAAGGCGGAATCCGCACAGGAGAGGAGTTGTAGATTCTCCACTTTCTCTTTCTCCGATGCCTTCTAACCTTACCTTTCCCTCCCTCTTATTTCATACTTCCCTCCTTTCCTCTTTTTGCTGTTAGTTTCACTCCATCGTTTTTCCCATGCTCTCATGTTATCTCTCTCTCTCTCTCTCTCTCTCTCTCTCTCTCTCTCTCTCTCTCTCTCTTCCCCCGACTATTTCATCTCTCTCTGACCTCCATCTCTTCTCCCCCGACATACACAGGTTTAGCCGTGATACCAAGGTTGTTTTTTTTCTTCCTTGCCTGTTTGAAAGAGAGGACACT
>CM065715.1:88489362-88496862 GCA_033310375.1 Conus canariensis
CCTCCACGTTCATGCCTGTGACTGTGTTGAATGTCCCCTCCACGTTCATGCCTGTGACTGTGTTGAATGTCCCCTCCACATTCATGCCTGTGGCCGTGTTGAATGTCCCCTCCACATTCATGCCTGTGGCTGTCTTGAATGTCCCCCCCCCCCCCTCCCGCACGTTCATGCCTGTGGCCGTCTTGAATGTCCCCTCCACATCCATGCCTGTGGCCGTGTTGAATGTCCCCTCCACGTTCATGCCTGTGGCCGTGTTGAATGTCCCCTCCACGTTCATGCCTGTGACCGTGTTGAATGTCCCCTCCACGTTCATGCCTGTGGCCGTGTTGAATGTCCCCTCCACGTTCATGCCTGTGGCCGTGTTGAATGTCCCCTCCACGTTCATGCCTGTGGCCGTGTTGAATGTCCCCTCCACGTTCATGCCTGTGGCCGTGTTGAATGTCCCCTCCATGTTCATGCCTGTGGCCGTGTTGAATGTCCCCTCCACGTTCATGCCTGTGGCCGTGTTGAATGTCTCCTCCATGTTCATGCCTGTGGCCGTGTTGAATGTCCCCTCCACGTTCATGCCTGTGGCCGTGTTGAATGTCCCCTCCACGTTCATGCCTGTGGCCGTGTTGAATGTCCCCTCCACGTTCATGCCTGTGGCCGTGTTGAATGTCCCCTCCACGTTCATGCCTGTGGCCGTGTTGAATGTCCCCTCCATGTTCATGCCTGTGGCCGTGTTGAATGTCCCCTCCACGTTCATGCCTGTGGCCGTGTTGAATGCCTCCCCCCCCCCCCCCCCCCACGTTCATGCCTGTGGCCATGTTGAATGTCCCCCCCCCCCCCACGTTCATGCCTGTGGCCGTGTTGAATGTCCCCCCCCCCCCCCCCCCCCCCCGTATATGCCTGTGGCCGTGTTGAATGTCCCCCCCCCCCCCCCCCCCGTATATGCCTGTGACCGTGTTGAATGTCCCCTCCACGTTCATGCCTGTGGCCGTGTTGAATGTCCCCTCCACATTCATGCCTGTGGCCGTGTTGAATGTCCCCTCCACACTCATGCCTGTGGCCGTGTTGAATGTCCCCTCCACATTCATGCCTGTGGCCGTGTTGAATGTCCCCTCCACACTCATACCTGTGGCCGTGTTGAATGTCCCCTCCACACTCATGCCTGTGGCCGTGTTGAATGTCCCCTCCACACTCATGCCTGTGGCCGTGTTGAAGAAAATGAGGACCCAATGAGCAGAGGTGGATAGTAAAGCACGGAGTCAAAGTCATAGCAAAGTTGAGGTTCAGCAAATACAGCATATTCATTGCGACGTCATACACACAAAACTCCACTGCCTGTCTATACAAGCAGTGTCCGCAGGAGTATCAGCCTGCGTACGCAGAAAGAAAGAAAGAATTGCGACGTAAGGTGACTTGAAGTGGTGGCGCCATCTAGAGATGGACACTCACGCACACAGACAGCACACCAAATGAATAATTGTTATCACTATGTCGTTTGTTTGTTTGTTTTAATTCAGATTTCTCCATTCTTGTATCGTTGGTATTGATGTGTGTAGTGTGGGTGAGGTGTGGATTGTGTTGTTGTGGGAGTGGGGGGGGGGTATTTGTTTATCCTTTATAGTCAATAATACATAATGTGTTAGTTACTGATATGAATAAACATTAGGTGGATGTGTCTTTTGGCTGCATTCAGTCCATCCATCGGGTTTTGTTGAAGTCACTTCAGCCTTTTGTGTAATTTTGCAGATGAGATTTTGTATCCACCCTTTGTAATAGATGTGTTTTATAAATCCAAACAAAAATGTAATGAAATTGTGCTGGGTCACATGCCATCCCTCCACCAATTTTTTTGTGTGAAAATTGGTTCAGTAGTTTTCACTTGTGGAGGGAATGAATCTTTCAAACAGTGACTGGATGAAAATTAACAACCAGACAATGAAATCAAATCTAGTAGATGTTACATTATCAGTTCATAATTTTTGTCTTGAAGCGTTGATTTTAGCTAACCATTATTGGAAAGAAAGAAAGAAACAGAGAAAGAAAGAAAGAAACGAGTAAATATTTCTATTTAATTCTTTTTTATCAAGTCTCTATTGTATGATTATATGTCAGTAATTACCTTCACTAAGGGCGGGCTTTTTTTTCCATGCATGTCATTAAGTTTTGTTCTTCGTTTGTTGCCTGTCAGCAGGATCACAGAAACATTACTGAAACCTTTTTTTCCTTTTTTAGATTAGGTTTATTTGCAAGAAATGCACAACGCTTGACAATAAGAAATGGGATACGTTTGACAAATTGTCATTGATTTAAAAAAAAAAGACAAAAAGACAGATGAAACAAAACAAAGCAACGGATAAAAGAGAGAGAGAGAGAGAGAGAGAGAGAGAGAGAGAGAGAGAGAGAGAGAGAGAAAGAGAGAGAGGCGAAAGAAAATAGAAATAATCGAAGGAACGAACAAATGAAGAAAAGGAGGAAAGAACAAATTAACACATGGATGAAGGAATAAAAACATAAAGGTAGGAAGGTAGATGAGAAGTATCTAAAAAAAATTAGAAACAAAGAAAGACAGAGAAAGGAAACCAAAAAAAATGGAATAATATAATAAAAAAGAAAAGAATGAAACAAACCATATCTGGCCTGCTCCTTCCTCGCCCAATTCTCAAAACAATTTGCAGATCCAGGTTATCCGGAGTCGGTGATTAAACCTCAGGGAAACGAATCCCAGCCTCACTCATACAAGTCTCACCCCTTCGCATCCATCCCGTCATCAGCATCTGTAGGTGAGGCATGAAACTAATATCCCCACTGGGAAAAGACTGGGCGGTCGTGCATTAGTCTACGTCGTCGTAAATCCAGGTGAAATTTTGAATGTGAGAGTGAACCGATATTCTTTTTCTTCCTGTTGTTGTCATCTAGTTCACTTGGCTGAAGATGGGATTCTGTTCTGACGCAATATGATTTGGAGGATACTCTCTCTCTCCTCTCTCTCTCTCTCTCTCTCTCTCTCTCTCTGTCTTTCTCTCTCTCTCTCTCTCTCTCTCTCTCTCTCTGTGTCTGTCTGTCTGTCGTCTGTCTGTCCTCTCTCTCTCTCTCTCTCTCTCTCTCTCTCTCTCTCTCTCTCCTCTCCCCCCTCTCTCTCTCTCACTCTCTCTCTGCGTCTGTTGCATGCGTGATGTGTGTGTGCATGCGTGGTGTGTGTGTGTGTGTGTGTGTGTGTGTGTGTGTGTGTGTGTGTGTGTGTGTGTGTGTGCGTATGAGACCGAACACGATCTTGCATATACGTGGGGTGTGTGTGTGTGTGTGTTGTGTGTGTGTGTGTGTGTGTGTGTGTGTGTGTCTGTGTCTGTGTCTGTGTCTGTGTCTGTGTCTGTGTGTGCGCTGCGTTAAGCTGTCAACAAGGGTGTGCATCTCCTCAACGAGAAGAAAGCCAATACATTGGGGATATGAAGCACAGTGCGCTAAAAGAGAGAAAACTGGATCGCATTCGGCAACTACGAGGAAATTGCAAGCGTTTTCTGCTTTTCAGATTTGGGGCTAGAAATCATACCTTTGGCATCTCCATGGTAATGGATGATGGTGTGGGCATTTGCACAAAGCAGTGTTTAAATTCTCCATACCCCTACAATTTTGAAAGAGATGATGAAAGCTATCTGAAATTTTGCAGCATGGCAAGAAACAAAATGATTAAGCAGTAACTAAATGTGCGATAGATTCATAGCCGATTCTCAGAACTCTCAGGACTGTCAGTGATAGGTTTCCTCATCTTGGTGTGTCATCCTCATTGTGTAGAAAGTTTCTGATACTCAGGGGTATCCATTAGTTCGTGTTGTAAAGCCATCTCTTCCTCTATCTTCTTTTTTCACTGTACACCACCTTGCAGAATAGTTTTGAAAGAGAGTTGTCACCCGTGACCAAAGCTACTTCGCACTTCTATTTTCTGTGGCGCTGATATAGTTTTCTGCTCTGGAGTAAATAAAGGCGTTGGTATTGTGCTCTGTCTGTGATTTTTGGAAGAATCTTCAGAAGCACTTGGTGTGAAATGTTTCCATTCCTCTCCCTCTCCCTCTGTCTCTCTGTCTGTCTCTGTCTGTCTCTGTCTCTCTGTCTCTGTCTGTCTCTCTGTCTCTGTCTCTCTCTGTCTCTCTGTCTCTGTCTCTGTCTCTCTTCTCTCTCTCTCTCTCTCTCTCTCTCTCTCTCTATCTCTCTCTCTCTGTAATCTGCTGACAGCAATTAACTTTTTCATTTTGATCAAAGAGAATAGAAGTGGCTACATACAGGTTTGAGGAGCTTAAAATCTGTGCGAAGTTTAAGCAGGAGATCTTCCACATTGTTTGTCCATGTTTGTGTGTTGATTTAACGGCAGTGAGCTTCACCTTAATCTCTGTTGCTCACCTGTCCTTTTCTATGTAGATGAAGCACTGGTTTTTTGAAGGTTTCTCTTCTGCCTTTTCAAGTTGTCACCCATTCATATTAAAGAGTTTGCAATATTCTATTCTGAGCTGACTTGCATCTCATTGTTCCACTCGAGTTGGCATGCCTGTCTGTCAGATATTGAGCTGTAATCATTCCTGGCTTATAGTAAGTCTACGTCGTCTGCAAAGTGGTGGGTAAGAGGAGATTGTCGCTGACTGAGATGATGAGCCTGAGATGAGTAGGGGGAGATTTTTCTCCATGATGTTCTCAGTAAAGGGTTTTATAAAAGAAAAAAAAAACAGGAGAAAGCAAGTGGCCCTGGCAAATACTGACAGTAATAGAGAAAAGTTGCCAGTCTTGTTGTTCTAAATGACAGCACGCCTCGAGAGTTCTATGGTGCCCCAACGACGTTCAAAATAGTTTGAGATGTTGAAATTTTCTACGACCAGCCATAGGCAGAGGTGTCACTTTTTATAGAAGGTTTTCTTCGAAACAACTAACAAATTTGGAATATGATTTCCTGTTGATTATTGCATTTCTGTGTGAATATCCAACAGTCAAAAAACGAATTCTGATGTATCTGGATCCAGCCTATCTTGTACCAGTTATTGGTTTGTTTCTTGTCTTAAGTCTGTCAAGGATAACTGTTTGCAGTGCTTTCCTTAGAAGGCCGATAAGGGATATTATTGTGTAGGTTCGGCAATTGTAGGGGTTGCCTTTCTTAGGATGTACGCATACACACACCACACACACACACACACACACACACACACACACACACACACACACACACACACACACACACACACACGCACACACACACACAAACTCATAAACACACAAACACACAAAACACACACACACACACACACCACACACATGCACGCACGCACGCACGCATGCACGCGCTCACCCACGCACGTACGCACATACACACGCACGCACGCATGCACGCACACACACACACACACACACACACACACACACACACACACACACACACACACACACACACACACAACACACGTTTGTATGCTTGTGTATGCACACGTATGCACACGTACCTAGCTAGCTAGCTAGCTAGATAGATAGATAGATAGATAGACAGATAGATATGAAACATAAGTGAACAATAATCAATATTATATAGTTTTAAAATCAGTTGCCAAATAACAGATGAATAACGTATGAAACGAAATTAATCAGTGATCCCAATATCTAACCAAAGAATTTAGCAGTTTGTGATGACAAGAACTTTGATTTCTACAAGTCCGAACTTTTCCATTTCTGTTTAAAAAAAGAAAAGCAAAAAGGCATCAGCTTTCCCGCTGTGAAGACGATGGCATAAGGTTTTCGTATTGCAAGTGGCTAACATATTGAGGAAAGGACGTGGGAGGTGGAAAGGAGGCAGGGTAGAAGCTATTCGTTGTGTTATTTCTCAAGTTTCGCGTACCGTGAGCTATGTTTGCTCTGTGTGTGTGCGTGTGTGTGTGTGTGTGTGTGTGTGTGTGTGTGTGTGTGTGTGTGTGTTGTGTGTGTGTGTGTGTGTGTGTGCGCAGTTCGTTGTGTTATTTTTCAAGTCCATGGTTCTGTGAGCTATAGCTGCTCTGTGGTATGTGTTGTGTGTGTGTGTGTGTGTGTGTGTGTGTGTGTGTGTGTGTGTGTGTGTGTGTGTTGTCTGTGTCTGTGTCTGTGTCTGTGTGTCTGTGTGTTAGTGCGTGCGTGCGTGCGTGCATGCGTGCATGTGTGTATGCGAGAGAGGAGAGAGAGAGAGAGAGAAGAGAGAAACAGAGAGAGTCCTCTTCCCCTTTCATGTTTATCTGTGTTCCCCCTTCACCTTTCCTTCGTCTTCTAAATCTTCTCTTCTCTCTTTCAACTGTACTCATTCTTTTGTCTGTTGTAGCTTCTTTCTTTCACCTTTTCTCATTTTCTACCTCTCTTTCTTCCTCCTTCTGCTATATCTTCTTTCTCTCTTTTCTTCCTTCTGCTCTTTCGTCCCTTCACTTTTATCCGCTTTTTTTTCACTCTCCCTATCTTTGTTCTTCTCCTGTTTCTTCTTTCCCCTTTCCCCATACACCCGTTTCTTCTCTCACTCCTTTTGCCCTACTCCCATTCAGCTTTGCCCCTTCTCTTTTTTTTTTTTTTTGTTCATTTCTTCATTCTTTTTCCCGCTACGTCTTGTCCATCTCTTATCTTTCTTGTCTTTCTTCCACCGTCCCCTCTTCACCTGTCTCCTATTTCTTCTCGTGCTTTTCCGTCTCATGTGTCTGCTCCTCCTCTCTTCCCCTTATTCCTTCTCTGTCACTTTTCTTTCTTCTGGATCTTCTGTCTTTGTTCTCTCCTTCTGTTACCTCTCCACCTCTCTCCCCCTTACTCCTATTTCTTCCGTCCCTCTCATGCTCCTCCCATTTCTTTTTTTCTCCTCCTCCGCCTTCTTTATTTTTTTCTCCTCTGCTCTTTTCTTTTATTTTTTCTCTGTATCCATTCTCACCCCCCCCCCCCTCCTCCTGTTCCTTCTCGTCTTCTTTATTCTATTGCCTCTCGGTGGCATCTGCCAGGGAAAAGGTATGTCCCTTCGCATCTTAATGGAATGCCCTTTGCGTGTCTGCACACTATGTCAATACAACGTAGGCTTCCTAGGGTGGTGCAGGATTGCTCTCAGCTGGTTGGTTTGGCAGTCGAGGAAAATACTTCTCTGGGTCCTGTTCGCACCTTGTGGTGTATCTTTTTCTTGTCTGCCCCGTGGCCGACGCAGGGGAAAATGCCGTGTGATGATGCGGAAAGACCCACTGACGACAGGGAACATCCTGCTGACAGCAAGAAAGACTGCAACCAATGATCATCTTTAGAGGGCACGTGAGACCTTATGTGGCCTAAGCTTGGTGGTGTCTGGAGTTGTACTGTTTCAATCTGTCAGTGGAACAGCAATGAAAGGAGCTGCGGGATGTAAACAGTAGCTGCTTGGTAGAGGTGTCTTTTGCCGGTGGGGTGCCCTTCAGTCATGAAATACAGGCTGGTGCACCCTTGGGGACGATCCTGTGGAGATTCTGTCGTGTCACGTCTAGTGGCCATTACACAATGGCATCTGTCAGGGATCAG
>CM065715.1:88501862-88516862 GCA_033310375.1 Conus canariensis
CACATCCCAAACCTCCCTCATAGAAGTCATCCCTTCACATCTATTACATCATCATCATCGGTTAGTCAGGCACGAAACAAATGTCCCCACTGGGAACAGACTGGGCGGTCGAGCATTAGCCCAAGTCGTAAATCCAACTGGAATGTTGAATGTGAGAGGGAAAAGACTTTTTTGCCTCTTGTTTTTCTCATCTGTTCAGTTGCGTAAATATGGGATTCTGTTCTAATGCAATATGACTTGGAAGATTCTCTCTCTCTCTCTCCTCTCTCTCTCTCTCTCTCTCTCTCTCTCTCTCTCTCTCTCTCTCTCTCTCTTGTTCATGTACATGTCCAAATGTGTGTGTGTGTGTGTGTGTGTGTGTGTGTGTGTACGCGCGCGCGCGCGTGTGTGTGTGTGTGGTGTGTGTGTGTGTGTGTGTGTGTGTGTGTGTGTGTGTGTGTGTGTGCTTAGATGCATACAATGTTGCAATAGTTGACTGGGAATCCCTGGCAATAGAGATCACATTTAGCTCTCCACAGGCGAGTGGACCTTTTCGGGGAGCAGACAGCTGCAGCATAAGGATGTGAAGTGCAGTGCGCCAAAAGGAGAGAAACTGGATCCCATTCAGCAGTTACAAGCCCAGCCTGCAACTGTCTCTGTATGTCAGACTTGGGGCTGCAAATCATACCTTTGGCATCACCATGGTAATGGATGATGGAATAGGCGTGTACACAAATCAATGTGCACATTCCCCATCGTAATAGGCGCATACATAAATCAATGTGCAAATTCCCCATAGCCCTACATTTTAGGGGGAAAAAGAGATACTGAAAACGATCTGAAATGTCTTAGTTTTTACCAGAAGAGCGTTCAGTTCATTCCCAAACTTCAGAACTCAGGGGTTATTGTCAGTAATAACTTCCGATATCTTGGTGTCCCATCTTTATAGTAGAAAAAGTCTATGATTCCCAGGGTCATCCACTATGGTTGCATCTCCATAGACCTCTCTGTGATGTTAAGTTTGGAGCATTAGGAGCATCAAGGTCAGTCGATTAAGAGACGATGATTGTTGGATGGGCTTGATGCCAGAGTCTCTCCGGAGGGGGACATGCTTGATGCAGGGTCCTGGACCCAGCATTCATTACTCTCATTAAGGGATGGTTGAGTAACTTAATAATGTTTTGTTACAGCAGATTAAGACCACCACTGCATTCCACCTAAGTGTCACTGGTGGGTGAGTGTATGGGAGAAATTCTCAATGCCAAATTCCTGTGTGTATTGCTGACTTTATGTTGCTACAAAGCCCAATCATAACTTTTTAAAAGTTTTTTTCCCCGAAAGTGCGTAGTGTAGTAAAAGGATGGGACAAAAGAAGAGGATGATAGAGTGGACGAGGCAGGGACGGGCTGAAAGCGAATGGCATGGATGTAATCGCACCAGATGACATAAAAATGAGAGAGAAACGGAGTTATTTCTCCCTCTCACTCCCTCTGTTCTCTCTCTCTCTCTCTCTCTCTCTCTCTCTCTCTCTCTCTCTCTCTCTCTCTCTCTCTCTCTCTCTGTCGGTCAGTCTCTGTCTGTCTGTCTGTCTGTCTGTCTCTCTCTCTCTCTCTCTCTCTCTCTCTCCTCTCTCTCTCTCTCCTCTCTGTCAGGCAGAAAAAAAGAATAAAGGACTCACTCAGACAAAATAGATGGAACAGCTTAGAAGGTGGGAAGAAGCCTGGCTCTAGTCCAAACAAGGTGACGTCCAGGCGGGGATTGGTGTTTGGGAAGGCTGAGTAGGGAGGCCGGTAAATTGGGACATCAGCAATGCTAGAGAGGGCGTTCTCATCTATATTTAACATAGCTGTGATTTACAGCTGTGTGCCATTGAGCACTCTCCCTGATTGCAGCGTTGAGGTATTGACAGCTCCCAGAGTTCCTGCTCCCACAATAAAACTGCCCACCAGGGATTTTCTTTTCTTGTAGAAGATTGAAGGAGCGCACAAGCGTGATTTATCCTCCTGGGACTTTGTGAAGATTTTGTACTGTTTTTCATGTTTCTTTAGTTTTTTGGTGGAACTGAATCATATTTTGTATTACTATCATGTAAACTAACGATTCTCTCTCTCTCTCTCTCTCTCTCTCTCTCTCTCTCTCTCTTTATTTCTTTTCTCCCTCTCTTAATTCTTTCCCTTTTTTTCTCTCCCCAGCTTACTTTTACTTTCGAATTCGTCTTTATCACTGTTCCTGTTCTTGATACCCTATCATTCTTCCTCTTCCTCCTATATATAAACTTATTCTCTCCCCTTTCTGGTATTTCTCATGTCCTGATGATTATTTTTCCGTTCATGGTTCGTCCTTTTCTTATTTCTTTTTCTGGCAGTTCTCTTCCTTGTTTTGCTCATTCTGTTCTTAGCATGTTATCTCCCCTTCTCCCCATAACAAACTCACCTGCTTCAAACTCCCCTGTTTTCCCACTATGTTCCAGTAATTTCTTCCCCCTCTTCTTTTCCCTTTACTTTCTTTCTTCAGCAGATGTTTCCCTTCTCTAAGAAGCTGCTGTGGTGATCTTCAAAGGTAACGTTTGACCTGTAAAACAATATGTAAAAATATGCAGAACAGAACACAGGAACCTCTGATCTCCCCTCTGATTCACCAACATCTATTTTGTTCGTTGGTTTGTTTGTTTATCTATTTCTTTGTTGTTTTTTTTTTTGTTGTTTGTATTCATTTGCACATAGAAATTGTCGTATTGGCTGAGGTAATCACCCGTAACAATTGATTTATTGATAGTCGCTCAACGGCAACTTTCATCAATCTCGCCCAAAGAAAATCAGCTTTGCCCATTTCGGATTAAAACACGCACAAGGGTACATACATTTCGATTGCTTTTAGTGAAATAAATACTGACTTATGGGATTTTTTTTTACATAAAGCTTATTGGCTTGTGCGATGAAAAGAAACGATGGGAGGACATGAGGAGGCTGGGAACTGGACGAAGAAAAGCCAGGTGACTTTGTTCAGCTAGGTAACGCACAGGGCGATCAAACAGACACCTTGTTTTTTGCCACACATAATTCAAGAAAGTCGACGCTAGTGTACTTGTCTACGCCATTGTGCATACATCTGTATTTTATTGCACTGCACTCCCCCCCCCCCCCACCCTCTGTGTGTGTGTGTGTGTGTGTGTGTGTGTGTGTGTGTGTGTGTGGTGTGTGTGTTGTGTTGTGCTGTCTGTCTGTCTTCTGTCTGTCTGTCTGTCTGTCTTTCTGTTCTCTCTGTCTCTCTCTGTCGTCTGTCTGTCTCTCTCTCTTCTCTGTCTGTCTGTCTATCTCTCCTCTGTCCGTCTGTCTGTCTGTCTCTCCTCTTCTTCTCTCTCTCTCTTCTCTCGTTTGTCTGTCTCTCCCTCTGTCTGTCCTCCTCTCTCTCTCTCTCCTCTCTCTCTCTCCTCTCTCTCTCTCTCTCTCTCTCTCTCTCTCTCTCTCATCCAAGCACACTACGGCCAGAGTGTCAATGTAGCCCAGCACGTGAGTCAGACTCACAACACCAGCTCTAAATGATGCCATTGATCTCGTACAGAGTGTGTGGAGGAAGCCATCAACAGTCAGACTCACAAAACGGCTCTAAATGATGCCCTTGATCTCCTATAGAGTGTGTGGAGGAAGCCATCAACATCTGTTTACTCTTCACTAAGCATTGCGAGATGGTCTCCACTATTATAATAGCCAGGAAGGATTTTTTTTCTTTCGTGGACACACAGTCGCAGCCCCAGTTCGTCCTCCATCCGAGTTGTGAACTCTCGGAAAATCCAGGGGAAATCCTCAGAGGCATACGAGACATTGAAGACATAACGTGTGTGTGTGTGTTGTGTGTGTGTGTGTGTGTGTGGTGTGTGTGTGTGTGTGTGTGTGTGTGTGTGTGTGTGTGTGTGCGTGCGTGTGTGTGTGTGTGTGTGTGTGTATGTGCGTGTGCGTGTGCGCGCGCGCGCGTGCCTGCGTGCGTGCTGTGTGTGTGTGGTGTGTGTGTGTGGTGTGTGTGTGTGTGTGTGTGTGTGTGTGTGCCATAGCGAATCCTGCGCGCGAATGCGTTTGAACCAATGTACGTGTGTGTGTGTGTGTGTGTGTGTGTTGTGTGTGTGTGTGTTGTGTGGTGTGTGAGAGAGAGAGAGAGAGAGAGAGAGAGAAAACAGACAGACAGACAGAGAGGGAGTCTGTGTGTGTGTGTGTGTGTGTGTGTGTGTGTGTGTGTGTGTGTGTGTGTGGGGTGTGTGTGTGTGAGAAGAGAGAGAGAGAGAGAGAGAGAGAGAGAGAGAGAGAGTCTTTCCATTCTTTATATCTCAGCTCCGGTTTACGACAAGGAAAACAAACAGCTCCAACCGTGGCACGTGGAATAGCATAGAACGTTGCATATTACCGAAGTAAACGTATGGAGAGGACTTCTCTTAATCAATAACAATCCTGTTGTCATCTGGCCAGTAGGATAAGACAGACAAAAGGGAGCGCTTTGTCATTGAGTTATGTTTTCTAAAACGTGAATGCGTGCGCATTTTGCCATTTCCCCCTAGAGAAGACGGTCCGTGTTTATTTGTTTAACCGTTCTTGTATATATATATATGTGTGTGTGTGTGTGTGTGTGTGTGTGTGTGTGTGTGTGTGTGTGTGTGTGTGTGTGTGTGTGTAAACATTATTTAAGCAGTTTGTGTTTATATTCCTCCCTTCCCGCTCTTTCAATCTGTTCAGGATCTTGTTTGGTTTTTGTATTGCTTCATCTATTTTCTTTTTTTCTTTCTTTTACCATTTCGTTTTACTTTTTTTAATTGATCCCAGTTATCTGTTAAGATTATTCATATGCAAATGCTGCTCCAGCAACGGAGACAGTGCAAAATGTTTTGACAGAAACAAGAACATCGTCTTTTTGTTTCAATAGCTATATTCAGAAGTTGATCTAAAGAAAGATAATGTGACAGCAGATGTGACATTAGGCTGTTCATGGATTGGTCAGCTTTGCAAGAGTTAAGATCACCATGACCAGTGCTGGAGCTATGGCTTGAACCCCTCTGAATGCACTATAACTCTGCTTTGGTCGCAATCTGCTTTTCTTTCCTTCCTCCTCTGGACTGTTTTATCCATAGGCTTTGTTGATTTTTCTCGTGACTCAAGGTACAGGACTCTACATGCATAGATACTGAGACAGGCAGTATAACAAAGAGCAATACGTATACAGTTTCAGACCAATTTTGAATCCCTTTCCAAACTCAGTTTGTACTACAGCCATGGAATATTCCAAATGCAACGTCGTACGGATTTTTTTTAACATGTTAGATATGTGTGTATATAAACACGCGCATGCACAGGCGCACACTATTTGTCTTCTTTGTATTTGACTAGCTCCATCCCAACCCACTCCTTTCCCTTAGAACCGCTTGGAATCCCAACATCCCTTCTTTTCGCCGTATTGACACATTAACAATTCGACTGATGCGATTGTGCGATTGTCTTGCAGAAAAGTGGTTCACTTTAGATCTGTCTGGTACACTAAATAGTCACCAGGAGAAATATGGAGAAGGTCATATGAAAATTGTAGATTTGTGTTAGGATCAAAATGACAGACAGCTGCACAGAGACACAGAACGTGCTTTTAAATGTTACATAATGTCTGTCGTGACAGGAGCGACTGGCCCACGGTTAGACCATTTGCTTCTCTGCGTATGGTCGGTTTGAGAACTAGCAGTGCCTGGTGGGATAAAAAGGGTGGAGCGAGGTTTTTCCCATCTTCCAGGTCCACCTGTGTTTTCATGTGTGTATGAATTCAGATCAGACATGGATGTTAACGATCCGGTAATCCGTGAGTATAGACACACAACATTTCCATCATGTACCAAGATAGTTGGCAAGGAGGCAGACAGTGTGAAACTTTTCCCCCTGGGTATAAACACACAACATTTCCATCATGGACCAAGATAGTTGGCAAGGAGACAGACAGTGTGAAACATTTCCCCCTGGGTATAGACACACAACATTTCCATCATGTACCAAGATAGTTGGCAAGGAGGCAGACAGTGTGAAACATTTCCCCCTGGGTATAGACACACAACATTTCCATCATGGACCAAGATAGTTGGCAAGGAGACAGACAGTGTGAAACATTTCCCCCTGGGTATAGACACACAACATTTCCATCATGGACCAAGATAGTTGGCAAGGAGGCAGACAGTGTGAAACATTTCCCCGTCGTCCACTGGAAATGAACACACTCCCTGAAAAGTAATGTCATTGTTCACTGTGTCCGTCACGGTATCCTTTTGGCTTACTAATAAATAACAAAAATCTCATCAGAAACTTCAGACTGCTTTTTGAACCTCGCTTAATAAGTTGCACAGTTATCTGACTTGCCTGTCATAATCTTCATGCTTTGCGTGGTTTGTTTTTGTTCCGTCACAAAAGTCGCCTGTAAACAGAGTACCTACAGTGGGCAAGAGATGACAAGTAGTCTATGCATGTAACCCAAGTGCTCTTAAGTCACTGACCAGACAGACAGTGGCTGACAGTCTGGAAAGAAAACGTCTCCACCCAAGGACCAGCACATTGATTAATGTGTCCAGCTTCGGCACAGCCTTTGGTTTGGTTGACACAGCTTCACACACAACATCGCAGCCCTGACAGGAGGAAGTATATCCCCGACCTGAGAAGACGTATTAATCAGGGGACAGGAGATTGGGGGCGGGTGGAGGGGCGTGGTTGGGGGGGGGATGTTTAGGAAAGAGGAGGAAATCAATTGAGGAGTGGGGAGCAGTGAAGACACGTTCCTCCAGGTCTGATAATTAGTGAGGAATATAGAAGGGTTCTGATTCAGCGAGAGGAAAAGGACAGGAGGGAGGGAGGGAGGGAGAGGGGGGGTAGAAAGGAGAGAGAGAGAGAGAGAGAGAGAGAGAGAGAGAGAGAGAGAAGCAGACATACAGACAGACAGACTGACGAAGACACACAGAGAGAGAGAGAGAGAGAGAGAGAGAGAGAGAGAGAGAGAGTCACAGAGAGAGAGACAGAGAGAGACAGACAGACAGAGAAAGAGCGAGAGAGAGGTGGAGGGTAGGAGAGAAAAATGCGCGCGCGCGTGCGTGCGCGCGAGTGTGTGTGTGAGTGTGTGTGTTTGTATTATGTGTGTGTGTGTGTGTTTGTATTATGTGGGGGGGGGGGGGGGGCGTATGTGCGTGTGCATGTGCGCGCTCGACTGTATATGTGTGTGCGTGCGTGTGCGTGCGTGTGTGTGTGTGTGGTGTGTGTGTGTGTGTGTGTGTGTGTGTGTGTGTGTGTGTGTGTATGTTGCGTGCATGTGAGAGAGAGAGAGAGAGAGAGAGAGAGAGAAGAGAGAGACTTTCCGTCCTTTATATTTCGGCTCTGGTTTCCCCGACAGGCAAGAGAAACAGCTCCAACCGTTGAACGTGGAGCAACATAGAATGTTTCATATTACCGAACTAAACATGTAGAAAGGACTTCTCTTAATCAATAATAACCCTGTTATCATGCAGCCAAAATACAAGAGGGACAAAAGGGAGAGCGACGTGCGTGAATCATGTTTTCTAAAACGTGAATGCATGCGCGTTTTGTCGTTTTCCTGAGTATGGACGTTCGATGCTTATTTGTTTATCTGTTCTTGTGTTCGTGTGCTTTGTGTGTGTTTGTGTTTTAAATCGTTATTTAAAATATGTTGAAAGTAAATATGAAATGAGGCACGGAACAGTAAACAGTAAATAATAAACAAGTAGGGCAATTCTTGCTCCCATGACGATACAAATACACAAATACGTTTTTTTTTTTTCTTTTCCTTTCTTTCCCTTTTCCCCAAACTGTTATGCGTCTGCTTGTGCTTTTATTGTCGCATTTTCTTTTTATCAGGAGATCGTTTTAGATCATATGTAAGGAGATGCTGCTCCAGTGATGAAGTTGTAGAAGATGCTTTAAAGGAAAGAAGATTGTGACAGAAGCTGTGACGGGAGGCTGAGGGTCGATCAGCGTTGTAATGGTTAAGACCAGCGCGACCAATGCTGGAGTTCTATGCTTACCCCCTCCCCACATACACACACACATCCACCCTCTAAAGCCACTTTTACTACTTTAGTTACAGGATGCTCTCCTTTACTTTCTCCACAGGATGAGTCGATCCATAGACTTTGATTTCACTGGTATCACATCTTCCTCTTGATTCAATGTACAGTACCCTACATGTATAACGGCACTTTTGTTTTTGTGTGTGTGTGTGTGTGTGTGTGTGTGTGTGTGTGTGTGGGGTGTGTGTGTGTGGTGTGTGTGTGTGTGTGTTTAACTAGCTTCTCCCACCCCAAATCCCCACCCCCGTCCTCGTTTCATCTTCCCATCGCCCTTTCCTCGCTCCCGCATCCTCCCTCCCTCGTCCCCCCCCCCCCTCTTCCATCACCCCGTTTTGCCGATCCACCATACACACTTCCCTCCCTTTTCCTAGACCCGTTTATAATGCCGTCATCACTTCTCTTCGCAGTATTGACAATTACAACATTCTATCTGTGCGATCATCTAGCACAAAAGTGGTTAACTTCCGATTGGTCCAGCAAGCTAAAAATCACCATGATCAATCTGAAGATTAGACGAAAACTGTGAATTTGTATAAAGAACATGAAGACAGACAGTCGCACAGAGACAGAGAATGCACTTTGTATATCAGAGAATGATTGAGATCGTGTCTGATTTGCCGTCATCTTTGCCTCGATGAACAGTTGCATTTATTTCTCTGTTATTTACTTCGGTCATGCTCTGTTCTATGTGTCCTCAATGGTGAGCGTTCTTCACAGACTTCACTAAAGCTAGCCACAGTGAGAGAGAGAGAGAGAGAGAGAGAGAGAGAGAGAGAGAGAGAGACAGACAGACAGACAGACAGACAGACAGACAGAGACAGAGACAGAGAGGCGCTGCATGTGGAATGGTATTGAATATTTCACATTAGTGAACTAAAAAACATGGAAAGAATTTCAATTAATCAGAAATGACTTTGTTACTGCGTAGCAAGACGATGGGACGCGATTGTGAGATGGCCTAGAATTAAAATAGACCTATTAAAACCTTGGAAATGTGTGCGCATTTTGGCCTTTTACTTGCTATTTTCTGTGTTAACGTTTGTTCATGATGATGATGATGATGATGATGATGTTGACAATGTTCATCACCATCATCATCATCATCATTATCATCATCTTTATCATCATCATCATCATCACCATTATTATCATCTCCATCATCATCATCATTATCATTAAAAGTTGTAGTGGAACTAGTAGTAGTGGTAGAAGCAGCAGCAGCAGCAGTAGTAGCAGTAGGAGTAGTAGTAGTGGTAGTGGTGGTGGTGGTAATAATAGTAATAGATATAGTAGTACTAGAAGAAGTAGCAACAGCAGCAGTAATAGTAGTAGCTGTGATAGTGGTGGTGCTGCTGGTAGTGGTAGTAGTAGTGGTAGTAGCAGCAGTAGCAGTAGTAGTTGTTGTTGCTGCTGCTGCTGTAGTATAGTAATACGCCGAACCAAATAAATGCCCTAGGCAATGGAACTCAAAACTATACACCTGAAAACATGTAGCACCTGCACAAGAACGAACAGCAAAACACAAAAGGCTTGCAAAATGCAAACAGTTCACACCATATCCAACTATACCGCCACCCACCAAACCCTTTCAATCTCCCTCTGTCCACCCATTACCCTACCTATCAAGTAAAACGCAGACTGACAGATTATCAAATGAATACCCCGCAACCAAACGCGTGTCACACACCAAAAGCATCTTCATCCATCGAACTCAACACGTGCGTAATCTGCACAGCCTGAGAATCCCCTTACTCGATACACAGAACGGCAGCAACAGGAGGGGAGGAGGGTGGGGAGCTATAAATAATGAAGCCTTCAGTCTTACAGGTCAAGAATTGAGGAATCCATGAAGACCGTTCTTAGTTGAACGAACCTTCAGATCGCGAACTTGGTTCATCTCGTTCACGATATCGCAGGTCGTTGTCTGTGTCCTCATATGCCTGATCAAGTTTAGGAAAGCTCCTGTAGCCCGGCGTTCAGAGAAAATAAGCATCGTTCAGTTATGTTCTGGGAACTGTGTACGTTCGCTCAATGGGGAGTAACCAAAGAAAGCGCTCTGGGTGATAGAATCCAAATTAATAACTAGTAAACAAACTCTCCGGTGCTGGAAATCAGGGTGTGTTTCACTGATTGAAATGTAAAGTTAGCGTTCCGTAAGTCAGCATTTTCATTCAGTATGTCCGAAATATTCAAGTTCACAAAGCTTTGAAAATAAAGAAGTTACATTTGGGAAAAAGAGATTGCTGATATCGATTTGACATTCTATTCAAAACAATCCTTTTTTTTAATCTTTCAACAGTAAAATCCCAGATCAGATGAAAAATGTTACTGTGTAGCCTCCCTTGAGAACAATCGTTCAAAGTTTCATTCAGAATTCCTCTGCTATTCGCCATTCACAGCGCATGAACTAGATATTGAGTTTCTAGCCTCAGACACAGAGAGAAACTATGGCTCGTCATAAGTGCCCCAAATCTAGGTATACAGAACTTGTGGTTCTTTAAATTCAGGGAAGTAGAAGCATAAACTCATCGAACCTTCTCCCCGTCAGAGCTGTTGATCTCAGAGTGGAAGTAGGAGCAGAGAGGAATGTGACCACATTTCACTGTACAGCTTTCTCCAGCTTCAGCGGCAATGATCTCTTCAGATGAGAAGCACAGGACTGACCTGGAGGGCTGTGACATGTTGACAGAGTCCAAACACTGAAAGAAAAAATGAAAGAAAGGAAAAGAAAAGGAGCCAGGAAATGAAAGTGGGGAGTGTCACAGGCTGTGAGTGGCGCTGCTCCAGCCGTGATGATTAGCGCACACTTTGGGAACCTTGTCAGTCAGAGAGAGAGAGAGAGAGAGAGAGAGAGAGAGAGAGAGAGAGAGAGAGAGAGAGAGAGAGAGAGAGCAATAACGAACAAAAACAAAAATACAAGCAAGGAAATCGTTCTGAGAAGCACAGAGCTGTGAGAACGCCCTGCTCGAAGTCATAATTAGTCCACACATCAGAAGCGTTGTTGTTTAGAAGAGAGAGAGAGAGAGAGAGAGAGAGAGAGAGAGAGAGAGAGACAGAGACAGAGCAGACAGGACAGGCAGGCAGGCAGGCAAGGCAGGCAGACAGAGAAAGAGAGAGAGAGAGAGAGAGGAGGAGAGAGGGGTGGTGTGTTGTGTGTGTGTGTGTGTGTGTGTGTGTGTGTGTGTGTGTGTTGTGTGTGTGTGTGTGTGTGTGTGTGTGTGTGTTGCTGTGTGTGTGTGTGTGTGTGTGTGTGTTGTGTGTGTGGTTGTGTGTGTGTGTTGTGTGTGTGGTGTTTGGTTGTGTGTGTGTGTGTTTGTGTGTGGTGTGTTTGTGTGTGTGTGTGGTGTGTGTGTGTGTGTGTGTGTGTGTGTGTGTGTGTGTGTGTGTGTGTGTGCGTGTGTGTGTGAGTGTTGTGTGTGTGTTGTGTGTGGTGTGTGTGTGTTGTGTGTGTGTGTGTGTGTGTGTGTGTGTGTATGTGTGTGTGTGTTTGTGTACATGTGTGTGTTGTGTGTTGTGTATGTGTGTGTGTTGTGTGTGTGTGTGTGTGTTGTGTGTGTGTGTGTTTATATGTGAGAGAGAGAGAGAGGGGGGACTGAGGCAGAGAGAGAGAGAGAGAGAGAGAGAGAGAGAGTAATTGTCCACGCATGTGGGATTGCTTGAAGTTTGTAGATCGCTGAACTAGTCGTATGAAAAAAAACTTTCACCTAATCAGCGTTGCTCTTCTTAATGTGTGGAAAAATGCTTGGACGGGAATAACAGAATGCTGCACAAGTGAATTTGCCATGCAGAAAAGTTGTCATTGTGTGCACACTTTGCCATTGAACCTATCAGTGATGCTGCAGTTGTTTGTGTGGCTTTTCACAGTTTCTTTCTATTTTTTTTCCTCTTGTTCGATTCACCCTCCCTCTAAGGCTAGCCATATACAGTGAGTGCCAAACTGTCCAGCGTTTATTCAATAACTGATCATACCTGTTGACTTTCACTGCACCTCCACCATTTCTCTGTAAATAAAGATTACGTCACTTTCCCCACCCCACTCCCGTCATCACCCCGGGTAACACACAGGAATTAATAAGCAATCAAGATTTTTTTGTTAACTCTATCGCTTATTTATTCTTAAACGGTCCGAAAAAGCGATAAATACATTTGAATTTTTCCCTTTTCCTCTTAAAAAGATGTCGAAGTGAGATATCTCGAAAAAAAAGTGAAGTTGCATTTTAAGTACCAGTCATCTGTTAATTGTATATTAAAATAGATGTGTTATTTTGTCCATGGGTTGGTCAATGTTGGTCAGCACTACATCTACAAATGTGTATTAATTCGTGTGAGCCACAGTACGAAATGTCTTTTATTTTAGAGTTTTTCAATGAAATATATGTTACGATGCTTTGGGTACCGTAATGTTATACTACAATTTTGGTACATTTTCCCTTGTTCAATGCGTTCTGTTTGTTTTGAACAACGTAGGGAACTGTGTGTTTTCGTTGAGGTCTTTTCAGTTATGGACTTACACGGATTATAAATGAACATGCTCAGGTAACGTGAGATTCGTTGTTTTCTCACTGAAGAAAGACACAGGATTCTATTGTGCTTGGAAGAGCGGTGTATCTGTAGACACAAGCAGAAATGTGTCCATAGTTAGCAATTATCGCGCTCCACCTCGGTGTATGCCAATGCGTACAGTGTGGAATCACAACATTCCTGCATAACCATCTCATTATAAGAAACGTTGGGATGCCTACACTGTAGACATTGATCGTCTGTTTATCGTCCTCAAGTAGATATGATATTTAGATTACCATTACATAACGTAAAAGTTGTCAAAACCTCTGTTTGGTTTCGTCGGATTCACTGGTATAGGCAAATTCATGGGGGCTGTCGATGGATGGACGTGGTTTTCCACTCCGAAGGGACAGCTCACTCACTCTGGCTCAGCGACTAAGCAGTTAGTGTCGTCAATATGTGACTTAGTAGGTGGTGTTCAGCTTCTGTTGGATCAGAACAGGTGCCACTGGACACCTCCAAAGTGACTCGGCAACAGAGCAGTGTTGCCTCCGGTGAGTTGCCTCATGCCAACTTGACATTGATTGCTCCCGGTGCCACTTTGGCGGGATGGGCCAGACTGTGGCAGTTGACGAAGCCAGGGGCTGGGGGGGGGGGGGGTAAATAAACAGCATGGGTACAGCAGCACTGAAGATGAGGCTGAAAAAAAAGAACATCGGCAAATATCTCAGAAAGCTGAGTAGAAAATCAACGTGAAAAATGTAGGGATGTACTGAGACGTTTCTCCAGGTCGACTACAGCAAAGAAAGGAGTAGTTGGGTGTTCGTAGCGCTAGCGTCTTCGGGTGTGCCCTGTATGTGTGCAGTGGATATGTGTTTGTGTGCTCAACATGTGTGCAACGTTTATGTGTTTGTGTGTGAATGTGTCCCTGTTTGTTTGTGTGGGTGGAACAGGGGTGATAGTAATGTAACACAGAGAGAGAGAGAGAGAGAGAGAGAGAAGAGAGAGAGAGAGAGGAGAGAGAGAGAGAAGAGCGAGAGATGGCATTCCGTCTTGTCTCTAGATACAGCAACTTTGATATGCGACTCACAAATAAACACGTTCGCCCACAGCGTGAACATTTGTGTTTCTTTTTCTCCCAGTCTGAATCACGGAACTAGAGACATGGAGCAGAATTAACTTCGTCAGCTGTAATCCTATTGACACACTGGGAAGCGACAGGAAGGCCAAAGAGGAGGGATGCGCAATTGGATTAGGCTCTTGCCAAACTTGTGAACGTGTGCACGTTCCGGCTATTTTCCCCCCACTGCAGATGCTCCCACTACCATTGTGTTTGTTTATTCGTTTCCTTTCTTGCCTGTCCTTTTGTTTGTCTTTGGCTTCCTCCACTCTCTCCTTCCGCCTTTTCGTTTGCTCTGTGTTTGGTTTCTTTTCATCTTGTCACGTACCTAGACTCGACGTTAATGTTAAATGCTTCAACTGTAACTTTCCATTGAAAACAAAAGCGACGAATAATAGATTGAGGTGTCTGGCCACAATGGCTAAATTGAAAGTGCATATTCTTCATTTCTTTCGTTGTTGGTGTTGGCAGTAGATGTAACTGTGATGGTAGTAGTGGTGATGACGCTGATAGTTGTGGGTGTGGTGGTGTTGTGTGTGTGTGTGTGTGTGTGTGTGTGTGTGTGTGTGTGTGTGTGTGTGTGTGTGTGTGTGTGTGTGTGTGTGTGTGTGTGTGTGTGTGTGTGTGTGTGTGTGTGTGTGTGTGTGTGTGTGTGTGTATACATAGATCGAATTGAGAAATACGGACGCATTCTTCTTCCCCTTCTTCTCCTACCCCCCCCCCCCCCTTCCCCGTCGTCGTCGTCATAATAATTATCATCATCATCATCATCATCATCAACAACAGCAGCAGCAGCAGCAGCAGCAGTATCATTATGATAATGATTACAATGATGATGATGGATGATGATGATGAGATGATGATGATGATGATGGATGATGATGATGATTGCAAAGCATTCACATGAACAAGCATCAACACTCAAGAAGCTTGTCAGAAATAGACACTCGTCCCACATCCAAGTACCTTCGCCCAACCCGATCTTCTCACCACTCTTCCCCCACCTCTCAACTAAAACGACGACAACCTACAAATAAGGATCCACAACAACGCGCACATAATAATAATAATAATGATTTCTTATATAGCGCTTAATCAAACGAATTTCTCTAAGCGCTTTACAAAGTCATACTACATTCACCCTTCTCATATACAATAATACACCTTACACCCAACTACAAATACTATTACTACAATAACTAACAAATCCTAATCCTACCAATGTGACATTCACTTATTCTTCAAATATCACTACAAAAACTTAATCCTATAACGTTCAATCATACAACAAATACATATAATAGAGAACATA